>CM017768.1:40750025-41350025 GCA_008009225.1 Acer yangbiense
GACATGATATGGCTGAATTTTAGTTGAAATTGCCATGATTAATAGTGGAGACTACCCTTGTGATTTCACTAAGCCAAAAGCGTACACTAAAATGACATAACTATTAGGGTCCTGTTGTTTCTACTCTTTAAACACCTCAGTGAGGGTTCTTAGTCCATTAGATTCCTCTCTATAGGTTGTACATTGAGCATTCTAGACGATCGTCATAAAAGAATTTCGCATGTTGCATTTTTGATCTTGAGTATGTCGAACCAGTGGAAGTGATATATCTATTGTGCTTTAGCTACTTAAAGGCCTTAAATATTTCCTACCTATATGTGTGCTCCATACCCTGTTTGAAGCCAAACACGGATTGCCTTTTTTTCTTTCTTCACCACATTAACTGTAACCCAATATAAGCCAATGATTTAGCCATACCTTAATACTTGGGATCATACTTTGAGAAAGGTGAAGAGGATGTACTATTTTTGCACGTGACTGTGTGCATAATTGTTGCTAAAATCAAGGAAACAAAGAGTTGTGTAAGGATTCCCGTTTTGTTGATTGGCTTATTTCGTGGTCAATCACATGTTGGGGTTTTGAATGTAAGGGTAGTCTAAGTGTTTAATGTTGAAGATCAAAGGCCCTTCCATGGCCTCAAGATACAAGCACGCCAAAGGTATAATCTCTTGTGCTTGGTTTTTCTTTGAAGAGAATTAGTAGCACACACACACACTTACATTCTTGCTATGATTGCATATTTGCTTATTTTTATGTGCATACTCTTCACATGTCACTTTACACACTAGCACTTTGGTTGATATATCTTGTTGTGTGTATATGTGCTTTATCTTTTCGTTTCCCGACATTGTTCGGAAACGTCCGCCTTGCACTAATGAGTGCTTGGTTTCACGCGAAGACCGCCTATGGAGAATGCCCTTGGCTCTCCTTGGTTTTCACCATTGTTGGTGATCGCGGTTATATCGGCGGCCTGGCCGCCGAATGAAACCGCCGTTTCAGTCCAGATTGGTCTGAAGCATTATGCGGTCAAGATCGGCGGTCACGACCGCCGTTCATACCTAATCGATTTAATCTCTCGGTCTAATTTGGCGGTTGGATCGGCGGTCACGAAACCGCTGAATGAAACCGCCGTTGATGCTCTATTCTTCACGAGCTCAATTCGGCGGTCGTGATCGGCGGCCTAGCCGCCGATTGAAACCGCCGAACGGTGCGTTTCAAGGGCAAAATTGTTTTTTCACATGCCCAATTCTTGATGTCTATAAATATCTTATTTTCTCATTCTCTGATCAAGTTCTTTGAGACCTTAGAACCCTAAACTTTCAAGAGAGATTTTTGAGAAAAAAATCAAATCAAGAACTCAACTTTAAACACTCAAATCAAATCCCTTTTCCATTAAATTTCATATTTGATCTTCTATGCCTTCATAGAATTGATCCATGCATGGTTTTGAATCATCACATCTTATTTGGTATGTTCTTCACTAAATTCATATTACTTTAGTGTTTTTCATATTAATACATCTCTTTAATTACTTGTATGCTTTTGATTATATGCTAGATACAAGTTAGAGATTATTTGTGATGAAAATGATTGAGTGTTGATTGTGATAGCTAATTAGGTTTTTAATTAATCTTGATTAGCTAAGCTATTTGACATGTCATCTAGCCATATATATCTATGATTGTTTTAATTGCAAAATCACTATCCTAGATAAGCATATAGTGTAACCTAGCTCTAATTTGCATTTTGAATATTCATACATATTCACTTAGGTTGTTTCTCTTCATTGAGAAGTAAGTCTTGAGGCTAAGAGTGCTTAGGCCTCAAGCAAATTGGAATAGGGTTGCTAATAAAGGCCCGCTGGGTAGAAGTGGGGGTTACAGACCGAGTGTTAGACGAGGTCTACATAGGTTGTAAACTTCATTTCAATTAGTGATTTCGAGTTCCGAGTGTGGCGCACTATACAGCCCGTGGTTTTTCCCAGTGGTTGGGTTTCCACGTATACATCAAGTGTTATTTAAATTCCGCACTATATTACACTTGCTTGTATTTTTGACTAGTAGGGGCATTTTCGTAAAATTGACTTGCATGCGAAATTGGGTAATAATAGTTAAAATCTATTCACCCCCCTCTAGATAACATATTTAGAACACACCGTATTCTTTTCAATTGGTATCAGAGCGGGTTCCTAGACATACATAGTGATCCTAGCTCATTTTTGTGTGTTTTGCATTTGTGTGATTCTTTGATCATTCATACATTTTGCATTCATTTCATCCATTCATTATACACTATGAGTGGAATCGGTGGTTCAAATGAGGGTGCTTCGAGCGTAAAGCCACCCCTCCTCACCGGCATAAATTACTCCCAATGGAAAGGGAAGATGGAGGCATATGTGTGTCAAATCCATGATAGGGCATGGATGGCCATTGAAGATGGATATTCGCCTCCTATGATGACTCCCACGGGTGGAGGAGAAGAAGTGCTCAAGCCTAAGGCACAGTGGACACAACCCGAGTTTGAGTTGTCCAAGTGGAATCAAAGGCATGGCCGCCCTTATATGTGCAGTGGACGAAAATCAGTACAAACTGATTCAGAACACTAAGATAGCCAAGGAGGCATGGACATCTTGAGGTTGCACACGAGGGAACCGAAGTAGTGAAGGACTCCAAACTTCAAGTCCTCCAAACTCAATTCGAGACACTTAGGATGGAGGAGAATGAGTGTTTCAACGACTTTGAGATTAGGTTGATGGACATTGTCAACCAAAGTCATCAACTTGGTGACCCTTACTCTGATAGAAGGATCAAGCAAAAGATATGAGATCGCTTCCCGAGAGGTTTGAGTCTAAGGTGACGGCTTTAGAAGAAAACAGTGATTTTAAGGACATGAAGCCGAGCGAGGTAATAGGTAGACTTCTCACCTACGAGTCTAGAAGGGTCCTAGCTCCACTCCTTCAAAGAAGCAAAAGGAATTGCTTTGAGTGCTTCTAAGGTAGGGAAGAAGGAGACAAGGTGACTTGGACGAAGACATGATTTTGATGCTTCAAAGATTCAAGAAATTTGTCAAGTTCGAGAAGAGTGGCTTTGGATCCAAAGGCCAAGTCTTGAAGAAAAAGGCTCCCTTCAAGAAGCATGAGCCTAGGCAAGAGAAAGGGGTCAAATGCTATGAGTGTGGCGGCATAGGTCATATCTCACCCGATTGTGGGAATTTGAAAAACAAGAAAGAAAAAATGATGGTCGCCACTTGGAGTGAAAGTGATGACTCCGGAGAGGGAGATAAGTCATCAAGTGATGATGAGCTTATCAATAACTTCAAGGCATTAGGTGCCACTAATGAAGAAAATGAAGTTGTTGGTAAGAATTCTGTTGCTAGTGATCCCATAGAAGAGAAAGTCGAAGAAGAGCTCTAGAGGAGATAGTTGTTGCTTCACATTGGGATATGGCACTTATTGACTGAAGAGATCAAGGTGAAGGTCTTGATGAGGATATTGATCCATAGGAGAGGATGAGAGTCTAGAAGATGACACTAGTGGAGATGACTCCTTTTCTAACTCTACAAATGGAAATGTAGAGAATATGGATGTGCATGACTTTATAGTCAATGTTGAAAGCTCCATGAAGAAGAAAGATAGATTTCTAAGGATTTTAGAGGAAGAAAATCTAGAGCTTTCAACATACAATAACCTCTTAAGGAAGCAAGTGGAGAAGATGGATCTTAAGGACAACTTTGAAAGTTTTGAAAGCTCTAAGTTAAAGAATGAAAAAGAGATTCAAAGGTTAAAGGAAAAACTACTTAGGCTTTCAACACAAGTTGATCACTTGAATGATGAAGTGGTAAGATCCATGGTGGAAGAAGACAAGCTAAAAGATGAGCTAGCTTTGTCTAAGAGGAATGAAGAGGGTTTGAAGAGAGAGCTTGTTGAAGCCAAAGAGTCATTGACTAGAATGACCACAAGCACCAAGAAGCTTGACAACATACTTGGTGTAGGAAAAAGCCCTTGTGACAAAAGAGGTCTTGGATTCGAAGTGAGCAAGGATTGCTCTATTCCTAAGAAGACCGTCTTTGTGAAGAGTTTGGGTAAGATAGAAGCGTCACCGGTGCAAACTCCTAGGAAGAAGTTAGAACTAGGACAATGTTGAAAAATGCACAAGTGAAGGTGGTGAAAGCAAGACAACCCCAAGCTCAACGGATTAGAGCCTCTCGAGTCAACTCTCCTCAACAAATGACTCACTATGAAAAGAGGCAAAACATGCTACCTCATCCAAGGAGGCAACCCATTCCGGTTCAACCACATAGAAGAAATGAACCGGCTCAACACCAAAGGAGACATCAAATGCATGATGAGTCTCCAATGACTTCACACGGATATGGTATGAATTCTTACTTTGTACCAACTTGTCATTATTGTGGTGTTTATGGGTATATTAGGCCTAAGTGCTTTAAGTACATTAAGCATTGTAGGATTAATAGCATGATAGAGAAAAAGAGGCTAAGAAAAGCCCACTTGCATGAGCCTAGGAAATCCTTTGTCAATAATCCTAGGTTAGTGAATGACATGCAACCTTTGTCCACTATGAAGAAAAATGTCATATCTATGTGGATAAGGAAAAATGAACCCGCTTGCTACGAGACTAACAAGTCTCAAATAGGTTCAACTAAGTCCAATGGACTTGGTAGGTCCATAGGACCTCATGCCCTTCATTAATGAAGGATGATATGACCCCATATGGGAACTCAAGCAAAGAGAGCTAGTTTGCATTCTTGTCACTTGCAAAAAATTTGAAATATCTTATGTCTCTTCTTTTAATTGCTTGAGTAAGCTTGGTTGCACATATGTATATATATTTTCAATTCAATAAGTGTGAATCTTGCTTGTTTACAATCCATGTCATATTTATGTTCAAACATGCATTTTGGACTAGGAGATTTTCATAGGAAGTATGATATGAATGACCTTTAGTTATCTCCATGACATGATGATTCTTTTATAACATGCTAATGACATATGAAAAGCATGAAATTCATATGACATGCTCATTGAAAAAGGCATGAATTGATGATTGCAATTTAAATGCAAAACTTGTGTGAAAAAGCTTATGAGACTCAAATGAATAAAGGATCTTGTATCCGTTCAAAGGATTTACATTCCAAGTTGTCTCTCTTTCTTTATTTGTTGACATGTCTACTATCATACGGGTTTCATTCCCGGAAAAATCAAATAGGGTGCAAAGTTGCTCATGACATGTTTAGCTTATAAAGTTGGATATAGTTGTTCTTAAATTGAAATCAATGAAATTTCTATATCCTTGCTTCTCTCATGACAATGGTGAAATTGGTTTGAATTCCTATTAGAAACCTTTGTCATTTGCTTTGCCAAATACCATGGTATTTTGGACTTGAATGCTATATGTCTTGTATGCAAAGCATTTTGTTTCACACATTTTTATTAATAAATCTCCTCGTTCTCTCTCCGATTAATTGAGATTGCATAAGTGACTTATATTGATTATGCATATACTGGAATGCTACTATCTCTCTTTGCCTTAAGTGACCCGGTTGGGGACTACTCCTTTGCCTATATCATGACAAAAAGGGGGAGTAGGATGTGGTAAGGGAGGTGCAAATTGTTGTAGCAATTGTGCACATTGGGGAGAATATATATTGAGGGGAGTAACCCTTTGAGGGGGAGCATTGCATACACAAACATTGCATGATGTTGTGCTTGATTTTTTTTATATATGCAAATGCTTGTTTTAATCTCACTTGATTCATCTCACCTTTTCTTGTTTTGGAAAGTTTAGAAACTTTGTTTCAGGGAATGATTGTTCTACAAGAGATTGAAGACTTCAAGTTTTATTTTATATATCTCTTTGTATTGTAGAAATCTTCATTGACCCATAGGTTTATTTTGTTGTGAGGAATCAATGTGAGTGGTGGTTTTGTCACGAAATAGCCAAAGGGGGAGATTGTAAGGATTCCCGTTTTGTTGATTGGCTTATTTCGTGGTCAAACCACATGTTGGGGTTTTGAATGTAAGGGTAGTCTAAGTGTTTAATGTTGAAGATCAAAGGCCCTTCCATGACCTCAAGATACAAGCACGCCAAAGGTATAATCTCTTGTGCTTGGTTTTCTTTGAAGAGAATTAGTAGCACACACACACTTAGCATTCTTGCTATGATTGCATATTTGCTTATTTTTATGTGCATACTCTTCACATGTCACTTTACACACTAGCACTTTGGTTGATATATCTTGTTGTGTGTATATGTGCTTTATAATTCGTTTCCCGACATTGTTCGGAAACGTCCGCGCTTGCACTAATGAGTGCTTGGTTTCGCGCGAAGACCGCCTATGGAGAATGCCCTTGGCTTCTCCTTGGTTTTCACCATTGTTGGTGATCGGCGGTTATGATCGGCGGCCTGGCCGCCGAATGAAACCGCCGTTTCAGTCCAGATTGGTCTGAAGCAATTATGCGGTCAAGATCGGCGGTCACGACCGCCGTTCGAAACCGCCGTTCATACCTGATCGATTTTAATCTCTCGGTCTAATTTGGCGGTTGGATCGGCGGTCACGAAACCGCCGAATGAAACCGCCGTTGATGCTCTATTCTTCACGGGCTCAATTCGGCGGTCGTGATCGGCGGCCTGGCCGCCGATTGAAACCGCCGAACGGTGCGTTTCAGGGGCAAAATTGTCTTTTCACATGCCCAATTCTTGATGTCTATAAATATCTTATTTTCTCATTCTTTGATTAAGTTCTTGATTAAGTTCTTTGAGACCTTAGAACCCTAAACTTTCAAGAGAGATTTTTGAGAAAAAATCAAATCAAGAACTCAACTTTAAACACTCAAATCAAATCCCTTTTGCATCAAATTTCATATTTGATCTTCTATGCCTTCATAGAATTGATCCATGCATGGTTTTGAATCATCACATCTTATTTGGTATGTTCTTCACTAATTTCATATTACTTTAGTGTTTTTCATATTAATACATCTTTTAATTACATGTATGCTTTTGATTATATGCTAGATACAAGTTAGAGATTATTTGTGATGAAAATGATTGAGTGTTGATTGTGATAGCTAATTAGGTTTTTAATTAATCTTGATTATTTAAGCTATTTGACATGCCATCTAGCCATTTATATCTAGATTGTTTTAATTGCAAATCACTATCGTAGATAAGCATATAGAGTAACCTAGCTCTAATTTGCATTTTGAATATTCATACATATTCACTTAGGTTGTTTCTCTTCATTGAGAAGTAAGTCTTGAGGCTAAGAGTGCTTAGGCCTCAAGCAAATTGGAATATGGTTGCTAATAAAGGCCCGCTAGGTAGAAGTGAGGGGTTACAGACCGAGTGTTAGACGAGGTCTACATAGGTTGTAAACTTCATTTCAATTAGTGATTTCGAGTTCCGAGTGTGGCGCACTATACAGCCCGTGGTTTTTCCCAGTGGTTGGGTTTCCACGTATACATCAAGTGTTATTTAAATTCCCCACTATATTACACTTGCTTGTATTTTTGACTAGTAGGGGCATTTTCGTAAAATTGACTTGCATGCGAAAATTGGGTAATAATAGTTAAAATCTATTCACCCCCCCTCTAGATAACATATTTAGAACACACTGTATTTCTTTTCAAGCTGCATCAATCCAAAAGTTCTGAAGCTGAAAGTAATACAATAGATGTAATCTCTGATTCAATCCAAAAAAAAAAAAAAAAAAAAAAAAAAAAAAAACAAAAAAACAAAAAAACAAAAAAACAAAAAAAAAAAAATGTGTTGATAGAATCAGAGAATAGAATGTAAAGGGGTGCGATAAAGTCAAATGAAGACTACAAGTTTGAATCTATTCAAAGAAGATGGCAAAAAAGGGAGAAAGGAAAATTCTGAGGAATTAATTAATAAGTGGTGACATTCCACTTGAAAAGGAGACCACGAGACTTGTGCGAAGCTGAAAGGGTAATAGAAGACTCTCATGGTATGATCCTAGGTTTTTGAATTCCAATTTTCCGTTCTTTCTTAACCCTCACCCAATGGCCCCATTACAACCTGAATGAAGTCTACTTGATCTGTTGGTTATCCTTGCTATGATAGTATAATTGTGATGTGTGATTATCTTGTTCATAATGTTCGACTCTTTTCATGAGATCTTTTGCTTCCATATCAAGCGTTCTTTCATTGATATACCTATATGCGATAATAATTTGAATTTCTTGTGCATAACTTCCCAATCGCATATGCTTGATGAGTGATTTTACCTAGGTTCTGTGAGAATTAATGAGTGATGTCTTGTAAGAATTAGAGTCGTGGCGAATTATATCTATGGCTTTTTGATGATGTGTCCTGGAAGCTAGAATGTTTTGAGCTTGGGCTTTTCAATTCAAATTGAGCAATGTTTTCAGACTTGTGACTTAATATTAGTCTTTACTTATTGGCTTTTGCATGCATTGTCTCAACATGGGCACATATTGTTGTATTTTGGATGACTGGTTGTCGCAGGATATGTTTGTGGATGTCATAGCTGTAAACCCTCAGGAGACGAAACTCCTCCTCTAGGGACACCTAGAGGTTTAAAGGCTTGTAGCATGCGCTCAATGCTATCGTGTTCCCTACGAAAGTGGCTTTGTTAGGATTTATGTTTTCTAGTTTAGTTTTAGGTTTTGTTTTCTTAGTTTTGCTCGAGGGCTAGCAAAAGATAAGTGATCGGACCAAATATGGTACAATTTTGTATCCTTATTTCCTACTCTTTGTGCTTAATTCTTAGGCATTTCCCCGTATTTAATGTTGTAAAATCAAGTGTTTCAGGTTTATGAGGCCTCAAAGGAAATTGTGAAAAAGAAGAAGAACTTAGTATGAAAAAAGAGAATAAAGATATGAAGCAGGGCATTCTCGCCACTTGCTAAAGAAAGGTCACCAGTTGGTCGCCCTAGGGTCGCCATGGCTGAAACAAATTATAGCACTGTGTGTATAAAACTATCTAGAGGGGGGTGAATAGATTTTAAGCTTTTTACCCAATTTTTCGTATTAGTCCAAATTACGAAATTACCCCTAACTAGATAAAGCAATAAATCAAGTATAAAATGCGGAAATTAAATAACACTTGATTTTTACGTGGAAACCCTCACGGGAAAAACCACGGGCTAGTAAGTAAGCCACACTCCAACCTCGAATCCACTAAATGTGTAAATGATTACAACCTAATCCCGGAAGTAATCACACACCTACCTAATCCCGGTATGAGTGAATCTAGTCCAATTGCTTGCGAATTAAGCAACCTAATCCCGGTCACAACACAAGACTTAATTCTCTAAAAAGATATTAACACCCTAAGTGAATATATGAATATTCAATATGCAACATAGAGCAAGGGCAACCCTATATGCTTATCTAAGATGATGAATATGCAATTAAAACAATCCTAGATATTAAAGCTAAATGACATGTCAATTAGCATAGATAATCATAGATTAGAGAAACCTAGATATCTATCATAAAAACAACACTCAATCAAATCAACACAACAATCTCTATCTTGAATATTAGATTATAATCTAAGAACAATCAAGTAATAAAAGAGATGCCATAATAAATTAAACACTAATTATATATGATAATAGTGAAAAACTTACCAAAGCAAGTGTGATGATCAAAGACCCATGCAAGCAAGCATCCTAGATATGCTAGAGAATGCTAGATGAACTTTGATGCAAATTGATTTTTGTTTGAGTGTTTAATGAGCAAACTTGATTGCTTTCTCTCTTAAAAATCTCTCTTTTGAAAGTAGGGTTCTTGATAATCAAAGAGTCACATTCAGAACAAGAGAAAGTGATGTATTTATAGGCATGAAAAACAGAGCATGTGAAAAGACAAGTTTGCCCCTGAAATGCACCGATCGGCGGTTTCAATCGGTGACCAGGCCGCCGTTCATAACCGCCGAATTGGCCCGAGAGGAACAGGGGACCAACGGCGGTTTCATTCAGCGGTTTCGTGACCGCCGATCCAACCGCCGAATAAATCCTGAGATTAAAAATCAATCAGGTGTGAAAACGGCGGTTTCATGCGTGACCGCCGTTTCAACTGCCGAATTAGGCCGAGAGATAAAATCAATCAGGTCTTGAATGGCGGTTTCGAACGGCGGTCGAGACCGCCAATCATAACCGCAGAATTGGTCCATACACTACTGGAAGCAAACGGCGGTTTCATTCGGTGGCCAGGCCGCCGATCACCAACAAAGGTGAAAACCAAGGAGAAGCTAAGGGCATTCTCCGTAGGCGGTCCTCGCGCTAAACCAAGCACATACTAGTGCATGCGCGGACGTTTCCGAAAACTATCGGGAAACGAATTACAAGACAACAAGACACAAATACACACAACAAAATATAACACATAAGTGCAAGTGTGAAATGTGACAAGTAAAGAGAATGCACACATATGCAATGTTTGTTAAGTGAGTGTGTGCAACTAATCTCTTTAAAGAAAAGTAAGCACATAGAAATTTACCTTCGGTGCTTATCAAGACGAGGTCTTCAAAGGGCTTGAGCAATAACACCGATACCTAGGCTACCCTTACAAAGAACCCCCAATATGTGGTTTGTCCTCGAAATGAGCCAATTAACAAATGGGAACCTTACAATCTCCCCCTTTGGCTATTTCGTGACAAAACTACCACTCACATTGATTCCTCACAATGAAATAGAAACTACGGGACAACTATGATTTTCTACAACACAGAGATAAGAAAGTAAAACTTCAAGTCTTCAATCTCTTGTAGAATAATCAACCCTGAAAAGAAAGTTTCTAACATTTCCAATACAAGTAAAAAGTGAGATGAATCAAGTGAGAACAAAAACAAGCATTTGCATTTTAAAAGATTAGGCACAACATTATGAAATGTATGTGTATGCAATGCTCCCCCTCAACGGGTTACTCCCCTCAATGAATGTTCTCCCCAATATGTGCAACTCCCCTTACCATATCCTACTCCCCCTTTTTGTCATGATATAGGCAAAGAGTAGTCCCCAACCGGGTCACTCATAGCAACGAGAGATAGAAGTATGCAAGATATTTGCATATATATATAAGTCACTCTATGCACCTCAATTAATTGAAGAGAAACAAGGAGATTTATTTTGAAAGAAAATGTGTGAATCAAACATGCTTTGCATACAAGACATGTAGCATTCAAGTCCAAAATACAATGGTATTTGGCAAAGCAAATGACAAAGGTTTCTAACAAGAATTCAAACCAATTTCACCAATGTCATGAGTAAAGCAAGGATATAGAATATATTGATTTCAATTTAAGAACAACTATATCCAACTTTATAAGCGAAACATGGCATGAGTGACTTTGCACCATTTTTTGATTTTTCCGGATAAGATATCCGTATGATAGTAGCCATGTTCAACCAATAAAGAAGGATAGACATTTGGAATGGAAATTCCTTTGAACGGATACAAGATCCTTTATTCATTTTGAGTCTCATAAGCTTTCACACAAGGTTTTGCATTTTAAAAGTATGCAATCAACAATTCATGCTTTTCATGTGAGCATGGTATATGAATTTCATGTTTTTCATTTGACATTAGCATGTTATTAAGAATCATCATGTCATGGAGATAATCATAGGTCATTCAAATCATACTTCCTTCATACATCTCCTAGTCCAAAAATGCATGTTTGAACATAAATATGACATGGATTGTAAACAAGCAAGGTTCACACTTATTGAATTGAAAACATATTTACATATGTGCAACCAAGCTTACTCAAACAATTAAAAGAAGAGGCATAAGATATTTCAAATGTTTTGCAAGTGACAAGAATGCAAAATAGCTCTCTTTGCTTGAGTTCCCTATATGGGGTCAATCATAGAACATCACTCCACAAGACATATCCCAATAGATCTACTAAGAGTTTTTAATCGAGTAGCATCTAAGGGTTTAGTAAATAAGTCCGCAAGTTGATCATTAGTACCTACATGTTCAAGTACTATGCATTTATTTTCAACAAGCTCTCTAATGAAGTGATGGCGGATGTCAATATGCTTAGTTCTAGAATGTTGTACCGGATTCTTGGAAATATTAATAGCACTCATGTTATCACAAAAGAGAGTGAGAGTACCTTGGTTGAATCCGTAATCTACTAGCATTTGCTTCATCCATAGGAGTTGTGTGCATCCACTCCCCGCGGCTATGTACTCAGCCTCGGCCGTGGATAAGGAAATCGAGTTTTGCTTCTTGCAAAACCAAGACACCAAGTTGTTGCCTAGGAAGAAGCAATCGCCCGATGTGCTCTTCCTATCATCACAATTTCCTGCCCAATCCACATCACTAAAGCCTACAAGACTAGCATTAGTGTCAAAAGAGTACCAAATCCCATAGTTGGATGTCCCATTCACATAGCGAATGATTCTCTTTACGGAAGAGAGATGGGACTCCTTAGGATCCGCTTGGTACCTAGCACACACACCCACACTAAAGGAGATATCGGGCCTACTTGCAGTCAAATAAAGCAAGCTACCTATCATGCCACGATATAACGTTTGTTCCACACTTTTACCACTAGCATCCTTGCTTAGCTTCAAAGTGGTACTCATGGGTGTATCACAATGTTTGGCTTTTTCAAGACCAAACTTCTTTACTAGGTTTTTGGCATATTTGGCTTGGGTTATGAAAATCCCATCATCTAGTTGCCTAATTTGCAAACCTAGGAAGTAACTAAGCTCACCAACAAGACTCATCTCAAATTCATGAGACATAACATCAACAAATTGTTGAAACTTGGTGTTGTTGGTGGAGCCAAACACTATATCATCAACATATATTTGAGTTATGAAAAGCTCATCATTGTTTCTGTTGATGAATAGTGTCTTGTCAACACTACCACGTGTGTAGTCATTGTCAACAAGAAATTGAGTGAGGCGCTCATACCAAGCCCTCGGTGTTTGTTTCAACCCATATAGTGCCTTCTTGAGGCGATAGACATGGTTGGGGTGGTGTGCATCCACAAACCCCTTGGGTTGTTCAACAAACACTTCCTCTTGCAAGAAGCCATTGAGGAAGGCACTCTTGACATCCATTTGGTGCAATTTGAACTTGTGCACACAAGAAATGGACAAGAGAAGCCTAATAGACTCTAAACGGGCAACGGGAGCAAATGTCTCCTTAAAGTCGATACCCTCAATTTGAGAGTACCCTTGTGCTACAAGTCTAGCCTTGTTCCGCACTATGTTGCCATCCTCATCAGATTTGTTCCTAAATATCCATTTAGTGCCTATGACATTAGTGGTCTTAGGCCTAGGAACTAGAGTCCAAACCTCATTTCTTTGAATTAGTTTAGCTCTTCTTGCATGGCAAGAACCCAAAATTCATCATTTAAGGCCTCTTCAACCTTTTTGGGTTCAATTTGAGAGGTGTAGCATGTGTAGCTAATAAGATTAGCAAGTTGACGTCTAGTCTTAACACCCTCATTAACCTCTCCAATGATATCTTCTTTATCATGGAGTTTCCTAACCCATGGAGCGGGTTCTTTAGAGTCCAAGAGAGGAACTCTATCAATAGGTTGTGTGTCATCATTGTTGACATTAGATGTCTCAACATTAGGAGACACCACAACCTTCTTCAAAGGAGAAACATCACTAAAAATAACCCCTCCTCATGATCATTTGACTTGAGCCTAGTATCATCAAATACGACATTGGATGATTTCATAACACTTAGAGTCTTTAAATTGAAAACTCTATAGGCTCTACTATTCAAGGTATAGCCAATAAAAATACCCTCATCACTCTTAGCATCGAATTTGCCAAGTTGATCACGGTCATTCAAAATGTAGCATTTGCTTCCAAAAGTGTGGAAGTAGCTAACATTTGGCATCTTGCCTTTCCATAACTCATAGGAGGTATTTCTAGTATCAGGCCTTAGGAAAACACGATTCCCTATATAGCAAGCCGTATTGACGGCTTCGGCCAATAGGTTCCTAGGGATATTGTTGCTAAGCAACATCACACGGGCCATCTCTTGAAGAACCCTATTCTTCCTCTCCACAACTCCATTTTGTTGAGGTGTCCTAGGAGCCGAGAACTCATGGGAGATGCCTAAGCTATTGCAATAGCTTTCAAATGAGGCATTCTCAAATTCCCTCCCATGGTCATTTCTAATCCGTTTAATGCTTTTAATGTTAGAATTCATTTCATTTTGTATTTTCGTACAAAGCATTTTAAACTTATCAAAAGTTTCGGATTTTTCTCTAAGAAAATATGTCCATGTAAATCTAGAGAAATCATCAACACAAACAAAAATGTATCTCTTTCCACCTAAACTCTCGGTTTGCATAGGACCCATGAGATCCATGTGGAGAAGCTCAAGAGGTTCCTTGGTGGTGAGATACTTACCCTTTTTGTGCATGCTTTTAGTTTGCTTTCCTTGTTGGCAAGGTCCACAAACACCATTGGCTTTCTTCCCAAGCTTAGGGAGGCCACGCACACAATTGAACTTTCCAAGGGTCCGTAGATCCCTAAAGTTCATGTGGCTAAGTCTTTCATGCCACAACTCTATTTGCTCATCCATGGACACATTGTTTGAGACAATTCTAGCTTCAAGACAATAGCAATTGTCGCTAGATCTCATACCTTTCAATAAGGTTTGTCCATCGGGCTTTAGGATCGAGCAATCATCTTTACAAAACAAGACGGAATATCCTTCATCACTTAGATGTGAAATGCTTATTAAATTGGCTTTCAAGCCATCAACAAATAAAGCATCGGATAAGGAGGGTAATCCGGGAACGGAAATGGTTCCTTTCCCTACAACTTTCTTTTTGGATCCATCACCAAAAGTGACATATCCTCCTTCCTCCATAACAAGAGTCTCAAAGAAACTCTTGTTTCCCGTCATGTGCCTAGAGCACCCACTATCTAAATACCAAAAATTAGAAGAATTTGCCTTCAAGGCTATTTGAGCAACATGGCAAACATTTTCATTCTTTCTAATCCACCTAGAAACAATCTTAGCTTTCTTAGTGGTCTTTGGTACATGGGCTCTAGATGTCCTAGGATCATGCATAATAATATTATCATTCCTAGGAACATGCATCATGGCTCTTTTCTTTTTCTTCTCTATCATGCTTCTAGTTTTGCACATTTTTATATATCGAAAGCAATGTGGTCTAATATGACCATCAAATCCACAAAAGTGACATATATGAGTAAAATAAGGAATCATACCTTGTCCTTGTCTTTGTGGATGAAAGGGTTCAATCCTTCTTCGTTGTTGAACCGGTCTAGATTGCTTCCTAGCTTGAGGTTGCATGATAGGTCTCTTTCCTTTGTGAGCCAATCGTGGAGGAATGTTGGCTTGAGGGACCCTAGGGGGTTGAGCTTGAGTTTGCCTTCTTGGCCCCATCTTCACTTGTGCATTTGAACATTGTCCTACTTCTAACTTCTTCCTAGGAATTTGCACAAATGAAGTTTCTTCGTTCTTCAAACCCTTGACAAACACGGTCTTGTTAGAGGTTGAGATCTTCTTGTCATCTTCATACCCAAGACCCCTCTTGTCACATGGACTCTTTCCAACACCAAGCATATGGTCAAGCTTCTTGGTGCTAGAATCCATCCTAGTCATAGAATTTCTAACTTCTTCAAGCTCCCTCTTTAGACTTTCTTCATTCCTCCTAGATAAGACTAACTCCTCTCTTAGCTTATCTTCCATCTTCTTGAATTTTTCCACTTGTTCACCTAAGTGGTCATTGTGAGATGCAAGCTCAAGATTTTCTTCTCTCAACATCTTGATCTTTCTTATGCTCTTGATTGCTAAATCATTAAACTCGGCATGGCATTTAGCAAGCACCTTTTTCTCCACAAAACTACTTATGGAGTTAGACGAGGAATCACTTTCTTCTTCACTTGAGTCATTTTCCTCTTGACTCATTTCCTCTCTCTCACTAGCACTTTTTCTTTTATGGGAGGAGGCAAAAGCTAGGAGATTAGCCATGAGCTCTTCATCACTTGAAGACTCATGGAGTCATCACTACTTCCACTCCAAGTGGCGGCCATCACTTTTCCCTTTTTCCTCTCATTGTGATTTGCACATTCAGGGGCAAATGACCTATGCCACCACACTCGAAACATCGGACCCCTTTCCTTTCGATCCTTTCGGTCCTTTCTTGCCTAGGTTCAAACTTTCTGAAAGAGCTCTTTTTCTTCAAATCTTGACCTTTTGATCCGAAGCCCTTTCTTCTAAACTTCATAACCTTGTTGAACCTTTTTACAAACAAGGCAAGGTCTTCATCCGAGTCAACCTTCTTTGCCTCTTTTTCATCCTTGGAGGTTTTTAAAGCAATTCCTTTTTGCTTTTTAGTGGGTGTGGAGATAGGCCCTTTCCTAGACTCATAAGCTAGAAGTCTCCCAATCACCTCACTCGGCTTCATATCCTTATATCCACTATTTTCTTCTAAAGGCGTCACCTTCGATTCAAACCTATCGGGTAGAGATCTCATAATCTTTTGCTTGATTCTCCTATCCGAATATGGATCACCAAGTTGATGGCTTTGATTGACTATATCCATCAACCTGATCTCAAAGTCGTTGAAGCACTCATTTTCCTCCATCTTAAGCATCTCGAATTGAGTTTGGAAGACTTGAAGCTTAGAGTCCTTCACCACTTCGGTTCCCTCATGTGCAATCTCTAGGATGTCCCAAGCCTCCTTAGCTATCCTAGTATTTTGAATCAATTTATATTTTTCATCCATAGCGCACAAGATGGCATGCATCGCCTTCCTATTCCACTTTGAAGCCTCAAACTCTTGCGCGTTCCATTGCGCCTTAGGCTTCAATACTTTTTCTCCTCCACCATCAGGAGTCTTTTGGGTAGATCATATCCGTCTTCCATCGCCATCCATGCACGGTCATGAATTTGGCATATGTAGGATTCCATCTTCCCTTTCCATTGGGAATAGTTCAATCCGGTAAGAAGTGGAGGCCTTGTGCTTGAGGCACCTTCGTTGCCACCACCATTTCCACCGTTTCCGCTCATAGTGTTTATGAATGAATGAAATGAATGCAAATGTATGAATGATCAAAAATCACACAAAATGCAAAACACACCAAAATAAGCAAGGATCACCTATGTATGTCTAGGAACCCGCTCTGATACCAATTGAAACAAATTATAGCACGGTGTGTATAAAACTATCTAGAGGGGGGTGAATAGATTTTAAGCTTTTTACCCAATTTTTCGTATTAGTCCAAATTACGAAATTACCCCTAAATAGATAAAGCAATAAATCAAGTATAAAATGCGGAAATTAAATAACACTTGATTTTTACGTGGAAACCCTCACGGGAAAAACCACGGGCTAGTAAGTAAGCCACACTCAAACCTCGAATCCACTAAATGTGTAAACGATTACAACCTAATCCCAGAAGTAATCACACACCTACCTAATCCCGGTATGAGTGAACCTAGTCCGATTGCTTGCGAATTAAGCAACCTAATCCCGGTCACAACACAAGACTTAATTCTCTAAAAAGATATTAACACCCTAAGTGAATATATGAATATTCAAATGCAACATAGAGCAAGGGAAACCCTATATGCTTATCTAAGATGATGAATATGCAATTAAAAACAATCCTAGATATTAAAGCTAAATGACATGTCAATTAGCATAGATAATCATAGATTAGAGAAACCTAGATATCTATCATAAAAACAACACTCAATCAAATCAACACAACAATCTCTATCTTGAATATTAGATTATAATCTAAGAACAATCAAGTAATAAAAGAGATGCCATAATAAATTAAACACTAATTATGTATGATAATAGTGAAAAACTTACCAAAGCAAGTGTGATGATCAAAGACCCATGCAAGCAAGCAAGCATCCTAGATATGCTAGAGAATGCTAGATGAACTTTGATGCAAATGGATTTTTGTTTGAGTGTTTAATGAGCAAACTTGATTGCTTTCTCTCTTAAAAATCTCTCTTTTGAAAGTAGGGTTCTTGATAATCAAAGAGTCACATTCAGAACAAGAGAAAGTGATGTATTTATAGGCATGAAAAACAGAGCATGTGAAAAGACAAGTTTACCCCTGAAACGCACCGATCGACGGTTTCAATCGGCGGCCAGGCCGCCGTTCATAACCGCCGAATTGGCCCGAGAGGAACAGGGGACCAACGGCGGTTTCATTCGGCGGTTTCGTGACCGCCGATCCAACCGCCGAATCAAACCTGAGATGAAAAATCAATCAGGTGTGAAAACGGCGGTTTCATGCGTGACCGCCGTTTCAACCGCCGAATTAGGCCGAGAGATAAAATCAATCAGGTCTTGAACGGCGGTTTCGAACGGCGGTCGAGACCACCGATCCAACCGTAGAATTGCTCCATACACTACTGGAAGCAAACGGCGGTTTCAGTCGGCGGTCAGGCCGCCGATCACCAACAAAGGTGAAAACCAAGGAGAAGCCAAGGGCATTCTCCGTAGGCGGTCCTCGCGCTAATCCAAGCACATTCTAGTGCATGCGCGGACGTTTCTGAAAACTATCGGGAAACGAATTACAAGACAACAAGACACAAATACACACAACAAAATATAACACATAAGTGCAAGAGTGAAATGTGACAAGTAAAGAGAATGCACACCTATGCAATGTATGTTAAGTGAGTGTGTGCAACTAATCTCTTTAAAGAAAAGTAAGCACATAGAAATTTACCTTCGGTGCTTATCAATACGAGGTCTTTAAAGGGCTTCGAACAATAAACCCGATACCTAGGCTACCCTTACAAAGAACCCCAATACGTAGTTTGTCCACGAAATGAGCCAATCAACAAATGGGAACCTTACAATGGCGACAGAATGGTTTGTAAAATCACATTTGGTCGCCCCAGGGTCGCCATGGCGACATACCATATTTCTCCAAGAAAGTGCATCAGGTGTGGTCGCCATTTGCATGTCGTCATGGCGACATTCAATGGCAAATGACGACCTCCTCCCAATTCCTCAGTATCGCCATTTGCAACGGGTGAAAAAGATGATACTCATGGCGACAATGGGATCTCAGAATGCGTAACAGTATGTCACCATGAGGTCGCCATGGCGACACAAATAGCGACATTCCCGCCACATTAGCTTTCCAAGAGATTTTCAGCACAAAAATCAAACCAGTATAAATATCCCTATTCTCTGAGTTTGAACCAGAGAGAAATATACAGAGTTTTAGAGAGAAACACTTTTTACTTAGCATTTTAGACCTAGATTTTTCTTCCATGACTCCCACTTCCAAATTCCTCCATTTCTAACCTTGAACTACCTTTCCATCAAACACTCAACACCAAATCTATCCTACCTCACTAAAATCATTTCTCTCTCACCATATTTTCTTCACCTTATTACCTTAGTCACACACCATTTGTCACTCATAACACTAGTACACAAGGAGCATCTAAGGAGGGAAAGGATTGAGCATTAAAGAAGGTGACCTACGGGTGATTTCCTTATTATTTACTCTCTTTTCCTATTTGTAACTATGTGTAGCTAAAACCCCCAATCTAGGGGTTGGTGTTACAAACATTTGGACTTAGGGTTGCTTGACTATATTTTAATTGAATCTCTATGTATTTTCTATTTATTATATCTTTAGATTCTTGTCACTATATGATTGATTTGTATATCAACTTATTAATCATAATCTTGCTAGAATAATCTATTATATAATCACCTTTGGAATGACAACCTTATTTGATTAAAGAATTCAATAAATAGGATGGATTATTGTAGGAAATACCAACCACAATAATCCTAACCTTGTTGTGAGGTTAATCCATTTGAGATTGGTTCTTTATGATAGTTTAAAAAGCACCCTTAATCCATTTTCAACTTCACTAATCCTCTAGCGTATCTCTTAATTGAATTCACCCACTTCTCTTATTTTAGATTGTTGAGATTCTATTTTCCCTATCACTTTATTACTTTTACTTTATGAATGTTTTGTGGTATTTTAAACCACCCACTATCCACTTATTATGATTTATATTATCGCAATCTTAGATTAGTTAATCAACCTAACCATTACTTCATTTCCATGTGGAATGAATCCAACTTACCATTATTACGTTTCATATCCTAAAAGGGATTCCCAAGTGGTAAAACATTATTTTCCTACAAGATCACACATATATTTATATTGTTTTGACGTGCACAAATGACCTCATCAATAGGTTTGGGGTATTTGATCGGTCACTTATTGTATATGTTATTTATCCTCATTCCTCTAATCAATTGCTTGTTTCTCGGGTCTTTTTGGGATTTAATGTGTGTGTGTGAGCATTTTCAGGATTTTGGATCCAGCTGAATAGTTTGAAGAATATCAGGCAAAAAGTGCTATTTCAGAATATTCCAGGGACTTTCTTGCAAAAGGCCAAAGAGCATTGTCAAAATCGCTCCTAATTAATTGGCAGCGGGTCAGCAGCGTTCCAATATCAGTGGTGTTCACTGCCTTGACCGCTGCAGGACCGCTCTCAATGCGGCAGCAGTTGTCCATATTACGTCAAGACCGCTGCCCATACCGCTGCGGCTTTGGCAGTGGTAATGGCAGCGGTTTGGCTTCTCCGTCTTAAACAAGGCATCTTTTCACGTCTGGGATCTGGGAGCTATATATATATATATATATAGAGATTAATAGGTTTTTGGGCACTCTCTCGCATTCGCTCGCTCTCTTTCAGATACAAGACTCATCCTTTTGGAACACACAACATCCCATCACACAGTTCCCTCATTCATCTTACGTATAGAAGATTCGAAGACGAAGGAGATTCCAACATCGCAGATTTGAAGAATTTGTTGAAGCTTTTCAATGGGTTTTATCTTTTCTTACTCTTGTCTTTTTGTTTCTAATATGTGTAACTAACTCCATACTAGGGAGTCAATGTGAACCTCTATGAATACTCTTTGTGAGAATTGACTATATTTTCTTAATTCAAGTTTTGATTCATTCAATTCATTCTAAGTCTTAATTCTTTATTTGTGTTAATGCATGGTCATACGCTGACATAAATTTAGGGTTTTGATAATTAAACAATTAAGTTTGGAGTGTTGATTTACACGTAACCTTAATTAATATTCAATTGAATGGGTAAAACTGATCTTAGCATTGATTTATGCAAGTAGGTTTTGGTTCATTAGTTCTTGCGCTTAATGGGTTCTCGGTTGTAGTTTGCACCATTGATTTATGGGTAAATTATAATTAAGAAAACTTGATTCATCCCAAGATCATACGGTAACAATCATTTCTAATTTAAGAACGAATCCTTAACTTGAGTTACATCTTTTATCAAAGTCAATTCAAAGCATTGCGTAAACATAGTTCGGGAGCATTAATGACCTAGTCCTCTCACCTCTTGATCACATTCACATATTCTTGTTAATTGCTTTCTTAGATAATTCTGTTCTAAACAAATCAATCAATCAATCAATCAAAATCTCTTGGATACTGTTAATTGCTTAGCTTTAATTAGAACTAGTTTAATCAGTAAATCACTTTTCCTCGTGGGAACGATCCCTACTTGTCACTGTACTTATCTCACGATTCGTGCACTTGCGAGTTAGGTTTTTATAACACGATTTTACACATCAATAGGCTTAGTTAGAGGGCAAAATGGTTATAAATGCTAGCTATCACAAACAAACACATCTCAACACATCTCAACACATCACTAAGTTCAGTTTTTGTGCTCATAAAAATGAGCTAGGAAGAAGATGGTACTTATATAGGAGGTCAAAACAAAGCTACGACGTTTTGGAAAAGTGCCTAGAAAATAGGCAATTCGGCGGCCCATGCCCGTAGAGTCAAGGGCACCGAAATACCAACAGACGCTCTGGTCTGAATTCGGCGTCCTAATTTTGCGGCCCCTAACCCCAAAATCAGGGCGCCAAAATGCAACCAGACTTTCTGGTCTCAATTTGGCGGCCTTATTCTGCAGCCCCTAAACGCTGAATCTAAGGCGCCGAAATCCTCCTGGAAAGCCAACTTTCAACACAAGCGCATCATAGGACGAGCGCGGAGGATTAATTAACAATCACACAAAGCTAACCCTAATCCAAGAGAAGAATGAGACCTTCTCAAATGGTCAATCATCGCGCTAAGATATGCACACCATCGTGCAAGCGCGGACATTTCCAATCACACAAATGGAAACGAATTACATTACACAAAACCACACTTAGATCTAACAATGAAGTGCAAGTGTGATTGTGTAAATGATGCACATATATAAGCAATTAAATGCAAGAAGAACAAGGCATGCATGTAGTGTGTGTGTGCAACTAAATCTCTTCAAGAGGCAAGTCAAATGATTACCTTTTGCTCTTGCTATAAAGTCACATTGGGAAGTCCAGAAGCTTGCCAAACACAATCACCTAAGCTACCCGTTACATACCAATCCTAATGTGGTTTGTTATGAAATAAACCAATCAAAAATGAGGAACTTACAGTTAGCTTTAAGATTAGTGTCTAGTTTTGAGTAACTTAGCTAGCTAGCTTTGTTTCTCTATAAATTTGACATGAACTTAGCTATCTCACAAATATTGTTATGATAGTTAAAATTCGTTGTTTAACTTTAGAGAAGTTGTATTCTTGAAATCTATATGGTGATGGATTTTGTTAAGTCTTTTAGAGAAAGTTATTTTTATATGTGTTTGAGTTGAAGTGTTAGGTATTTATTCTTGGGATGACACACCAACAACTTGCTGTCATGAGGACAAACAAGCCAAGAGAGCTCATAAAAAGAGCGAAGGCTTTGCATTTGATGAAAAAGCTTTCTAAGGTACTTTTATATCCTAATGCTTGCTTTCTAGCTTTTCATCGTTCAACTATATGCTTGCATTACATCATGTATTATGTCATATTAGAGAACTAGTATAGCATTCATATGGTTCTCGTTGACATTTGCTCTCTAAAGATCTTTCAGTGATGTGTTCACAATGATCTTGTACATGATGCATGAAATGCTTGTTTGAATGATGAGTGGCATACTTTTGCAAAATATGAGCTTCATTTTCTATGAAAGCTACTCTTTTAAGAAGTAATGATCTTAAGTAAGTCTCTTTGTATTGCTTTTAGATCATGCACTTTTAAGCCTTAAAAACTTGGTTTTCAAAAGTGCATACTTTGCTTCACTTGTATGTTTTGTTGAGTAAGTTGAGTTTGAATATATGTAAGTTGTGGATACACCTTGAAGTCCTATGACTAGTACATTAAAGATGACCTATGATTAGTATCCAGTTTACTTCAGCAACTACATAGAGCTCAATGAGCACCTTTATGAAAAGGGCTACACATTTTGGTTGTGCAGCCGCCTAATGTAGGAAAGGCTACACCATTATGGTAAGCGAAAGCCGTCATGAAGTGTATATATTTATGTTAGAAAAATAAAAAGTGTGTTGAAAAAGAAAGAATCAGTAATAATAATAATAATAATATATTTGATTCAAGCCTAAATATATATATATATATATATATTTTAAAAAGGCTTAAATGAGTGTAGTTGAAAATCATGATTGCTCGGGTTGAAAAATAGAAATGGAATGATGAGTCATATGCACACACATGCTCATATGTTGAAATCTATTCTCTAAAAAGCAAAAATTCTGGAAGATAATCGGTTTGACCTTTTATGGAAAAGTTTAAGGTGAATAGATGTTGATATGGTTTACATGTTGATTATCAAATTACTCCTTTACATATGCTTGAAGCAAAATTCACACACACATTTTTTCTTATAAAATATTTTAATATTCTAGCAATTTTAGAAGAATTATGAGAGATTGAAAATCTTGGTGTATCTCTCATAGTTTGTGAAGCTTATTTTGTTGAATTTCTTTAAAATTGCTTGAATGTGTGATGCGTGGATTTTATTGTGAACAATATCCTATCTTGATCTTAGATAGAGCACTTATCAAGGGGGAGCATAGTATACTAGTATGCTAGACTTTGTTCTCTTTTATGATATGTTCACATGTTTCAAGTTGATAAATGTTGGCATATTGTTGGTTTGTAATGATGAATCTTGAAGATGCAATTTCATATTCCTTGACATGTATGATGATTCTTCATAATGTTATATGCCTTTGTATTTTTTTGTCACAAATAATGCATGAAACTTTTTGTAATAATTGTATGATTGTGTTTGCAATCAACTTCTCCTTGTTTGGGATTGATAGTAGTTAAGATTACAATTCCTTCATACTTGATGTTGATATGATTGTAGTTGCAATCAATTCCTCATTGTTTGGGGTCGATAGTAGTTATGGTTGCAATCAATTCCTTCATACTTGAGGTGGATATGAATGTAGTTGCAATCAATTCCTTTTTGCTTGGGGTCGATAGTAGTTGTGATTGAAATCAATTTCTTCATATTTGAGGTTGATAGTAGTTGTGGTTGAAACCAATTCCTCGATATTTGGGGTTGATATGATTGTTAATGAAATGTAGAACTTGGTAGAAATGACGTATGTGCTAAAGAGTAAAATTTATGCATTTGTGATTCAATATACCTTGATGAGTTTGTTGTGTTGTATAGATTTGAATAACCTTTGCTAGGTTAACATAAAGAACAAACAAGAATCAAGGGAGAAGATAAAGGAGCTAAACACAAGGGTTGTTCAACAAGATGCAAAATCAAGAACTTGGAAGAAAGCATTTCTCCAAGCAAAGCATCCACTTCCAAACATTATGTGAGATCAACAAATCGTTCAACGTTCTTTGGTAGCACAAGTTGTTAGCAAAGCTTATGTGATCTCAAGGTATCCTTTTTTTTTTTTTTTTCTTTTGGCTTCATTTTATGTCAAAAAGGGAGAGAAATATAATATTGTTTTAGTCTATCTTCTTTTTGTAATTGTCGAGTATTGAACTTCTTATGGCATGTAATAACTTATGTTAACCGCCAAAAATGGCAAGGGTTCAAAGAAGAATTTTCTATCAATATTAAAGAAATAATTAAGATAGAATGGCATCATAGAAAAGCAACCCGGTACCCCGCCACCCCGCCACCAGTAACCGGGTAGGCCTTATACCAATTCGGATCAAAATCAAGGGCTCCTAGACTCCCAGGTACCGGGAAACACAGAAGCCAAGTTTCTAAGGACTCCATTACTACAGAATCCTAGTACCCCGCCACCACACCAGCCCGATATCCTGATACCCCGATACTCTTATATCATGATCCAGTAAGAGGAAGGACGCCTATGTACCCCGATCCCGCCTAGAGCCAGCCAACCAAGCAGTAAGTATCAGATTAACAGACTACCAAGTATCAAGGTAAGATCAGGTACGTCGAAGATCAAGCTACATAGAAGGACAGTGAGATGTCGACGTTTTAATAATAAACAAATCGACTTATTCCTGCCACTCAAGATTTCTATTTGAAAGCAAAGTCAACTTTATCAAATTCCGCCAAATAAGGGATCGCTTGATTCCTAGAATCAATCCTACTATTTTCTCGCCAATCGCCATGGAACGTCCAGAAAATCTCTAGGTCACTAGACCGAATTTAGAGGAGTGCTGAGCAAGCATTGGGACGTATATATACATCATGTTATCATATAGAAAGTGGAGGGCAACTTGAGTCCTTAACCCTACTTTACGTTTTTCCACTTATCGACATGTAAGAGAGCTCCATCGCCATCGCCATCGCCAACTGAGTTTTAACCCTATCACCATAGCCATATAATCTCCATTGTACTCTCATTATGTGTTTATTATCAACAAAAAGAATTATATGCGATCCTATTGCTATGTTATTTTTGATTCACCTTCACCAGTGTATTTAACTTGCTTTATTGAGAATCTATAGTATTGAACTACTTGATATCTCTCTGACTGAGATCTACCCCGATTTCAATCACTAGAGTTGTTAATTGGAAATTCACCCCAAGTGACAATTTTCGATTAACACTTTTGGCGCCATCTGCGGGAAAAAAAAAATACTCCCATCTCGTTTACAAAAGTTACCTAGCTCTACTCAGAAAACACAGAAGATAAGGCTCCGATCCTCTCAGGGGCAGCCCGACCTATCGGGACCCCATTCCCTCGCTTCCACTCAAAGAAACCAAGGGAAGAGGAGGGGAACAAGAAGCCAAATCCTGGCACCGATTTCTCCACCCAATGCGGGCTCCGCATCCCAGGACCCCGTAGTCCAGGAGATAAATCGGGATACTATAGAGCAGCACGCTGTTGCCTATGTGGAAAGCATCCGCCTCCGGATGATCGCTCAAGGGATACCCTTCGAGGCACCCAGGCTCGTGGGAGAAGTTAGACCGAGTACCCGGGTACCAGTTTTTGACAGACTCAGACCACTACTGCCAGTTCCACATCATCCTAGAGATTTCAGACATCGACATGTGAAGTTAGCATTTGACATTCCTCCTGGAAAGAACCAGCTAGCGACTAAACCAACAGCAGAGAGGAGGGCTCCACAGCCTGATGCAGGTGGCAGTATTGAGCCTTAGAGAAACCCGTGAGGTACCCGACCTCAGAAAGAGGAGCGTAAGGAGGCGACCGTGGTATCTAAAACTTCAGACAATGAAGGCTTAGTAGCCCGATCCAGGCACGATGGGTCCAAACGCCTTGAAGATCAAATGGCCAAAATGGCAAAGGAACTCGAAGAGCTAAGAAAGGAGAAGCACCGGAGTAGCCGAAAGAATCCTGTTAATTGGAAATTTAGGCAATTAATTCAAGGAAGAGCTTTTCCCACGGAGGGACCTGACCGCTCTATTGCCTACCACGGTGGCACTCCTAGTATGTCCAACCCGCTTGTTAGAAACAAGGACCCGGCCCTCTTTTAACCGCGCCTACTCACAGGCACGCTAGGATTAAGCATTGCTCGACCCAGAACCGGCCCCCCTCCCACAAGAATTCTTATGAAGAAATGGTACCTGACCTAGTGGGGAGCCCACCTCTAAAGCTACGATCCGTCCGGGATCCAGCTCCCGCTCCATCACCAATAAGAAGGACCGCTTCTCCCAGCAGCGGATCCGCTCTGGTAGCCATCCTCGCCGCAGAGACCACTACCTCACCCCCCGCAGCGCCCTCTTACGACTCGAGCGGTCCTCTCTAGAAGAACCCCTAGGAGCTCACTAAGCGCCTCCTGCTCCGTAAAGGCTAACGCCAGCCCTTGCCTCCAGCTCATATGGGATAAAGAGGGTGCTGGTAACACCTGTAAAACACCAATGTCACCTCATTAATAAGAAGCAGTAAGCATGAATGAGGAAAGACAACAGCCGACGGTCGAGATCACCTCCTACCCACGCTACGTCAACGGCTGGATGACGGTCCATCTCAGCCCTAATTGAAGGTCAACTATCCCTTACATGTAAGTGGATGCTGGTTTCCTCAGCAAAATACTTGCAGAAACGCAGCAAGCATGAAGAAGAAAATGGTGGAAGAAAGCGCCTGACAAGGTGCAGCGGGACAGGCGCTGACACTGTCCCCTGCCACGCCAGAACCTTGATAACGACCTCCAACCGCCATGAAGACCCCTTACGACCAATCAAAACTCGTGGAAACGCCACCTTTTCACCACCTCAGCCCTACAGAAGCGCTGATATGGACTAAAGGCCTAGGTGGAGCGATCGAAACCCTCCAAGGCGTGTGGTAACCCCGATCCCGCCCTAAATTAGTGGTTGGGATCAGTCCCGCCAAGGCAAAGCCCGGATGGTGCAATCCTGATCCTTGATTCCTTGGGACCGCCATTGTGGATAGGAGGGGACGGTGGAGATTTAACCGGGGATTCCTGCCTAAACAGACGACCTCCACCTGCCCTCCCCTACCAGAGACACTATAAATGCCCCTACATCCCACAAAGGAAGGGGTTGGGCCCTTGAAAACAAAAACATCTTACTTGGCCTAGTCCAAGCTCCTATGTGTGTACATTCTACTTGGCTACTACCCCGCCTAGTCAAAGCTCTTATGTGTGTACGTTCTACTTGGCTACTACCCCGCCTAGAAAAAGCTCCTATGTGTGTACGTTTTACTTGGCTACTACCCCGCCTAGTCAAAACTCCTATGTGTGTGCGTTCTACTTGGCTACTACCCCTCCTAGTCAAAGCTCCTATGTGTGTGTGTGTGTTCTACTTGGCGACCATCTCGCCTAGACAAAGCTCCCATGTGCAACCTATCGAGCCATTCCATTGCCTAGATTGAACTCTTACATGTTATATTCCCATCCCACTAGTAAGCCCTTTGTAATAGCCGGATGCTGTATATGAATTGACGTATGATGTACTCCATTGTTAAGTAATAAAAGGCCCACCTTTTTGTAGGGAAAAATACCGTAGTACACGCAGCGGAAGCGAGACTAAAAATAAGATTTAGTGACATTTAAAATTTTTCCTTTATGAACCTTAAACCCTTTAATTAATTAAACATGCATATACAATAACCAAAAAGTAGAATACCTTTTGTCGCGTGATCCGATTGACTTACGTCGATGGTAATCCGCAAGATCTTCAATCCTAGCACGAACGTGGATCACCTAGGAGCGTGGTCTCCCTTTTTCTTTGAATTGCAAACCTGTGAATGGACAAAACAAACTTTCTTTTCTTTGTTAGTCACAAAAACAATCAAAAGAATGACTGAGATTATTCCGGTCACTTTTGAGTTCTCAATCTAATGATCGAAACTCGCGTGAACCTAGATCGATATCGTATACACAAGCTTATTGATGATTAAGCAAATAGTATACTATCAAAGAATAATCTAACACTCCTATTGTTTTAGTAGAATAAAAGCTTTCTATGAATTGAGAAGAAGAAGAAAAAATTGTCTCCAGAACCACTTTTGGTGGCCAAAATCTATAAGAGGAATATATAGGTGGCCTAAATTTTCCTCTCCTTGTCTTTAGGGTTGCCGAAATCTCTCTTCTTTTTGCACTAGGGTTGCCGCAAATCACCACCTCCAAAGGTTTGTGTTGCACCCTAATTTCCATAAAAGAATAGACTTCTAACCCTAATCCAACTCATAGTTATTTTATTCTTTTTAATGACTAAATTAAAAGACTTCTTATTTGATTAAATAAATAAAATTAATTATTTATTTTCTTACCAAATAAGTCTTTTACTTTTAGTATACTACCAACAATAGTATAACATTAGGAATCATATTTCCTAATCAGAAAAGATTTGTTTCTTAATTAAACAATTAATTAATAAATTAATTAATTATTATTTAATTAAAACAAATGAAACAAAATAATATATTAGGTTAAAACTTAACCTTGCCGCCCCACTTGAATAAATGGGCCAAAATATTATTTTCTTATATTCATTTAATCCATTGGACTTTAAATAAAAAGCCCACATGTGAACCAGACCCATTCTTACTAAAAGAAACAAGCCCACATGTCTTTCATTAATATATAAATATAATTGAGCAGCCCATTACTTAAATAATGTGCAAATTATATTCTTAATATATTAAATGCAATTCTTGATGGACCCTTAAATTGGTCCGGTAGAATATATCAAGTGATCCATGCAAGTCCGTGTGGATTGGGATCTTGGCGGGCCATCTAAATTTAAGCTTCAATAGACATAACCTAATCACAATCAACAAATGATTCACTTAGGTCCGATCCATTAATTTTAACCCATTCCACTAAAGAGCTAAAATTGAACTCTTAAATAAAGATAGAAAAGGAAGATGCTCCTCATTCATACCCTAGACAATCATATAGGAGATAGTGTATCCTCGTGATTAATATCAGTAATCGCCAAGAGTTCATAGACCGCCTATAACTCTCCAAGTTACCATATTTACTCATATGACCACGTTTTGAACTTGGATATTTTGACTTGTCCAGAAGCCATGTTTTCAATAGACACTATCGAAAACTCAACGTTGAGATTTAATATCCAATTACCTCAAAACATCCATATGATGATATTATACTCTCATTTAATTAAATGGAGCCACGATGTCCATATCTATAAATGAAGTCCTCTATCGATTAACAAATGAATATCACCAAACTATCGAGGATAGACTATGCGATATAATCATACTCATTGATAACTCAAATGATATCACTTGCAACCATAAGTCCATCATTTATCTCAGGATTAAGATAGACTCTCCGATTGTCCTGATAATGAAAAGACTATTATCTATTGACGGTTCTAGATAAGCTTTTCATTGTGATCCTGTTCAATGCACCCAGTGCACTAGATCCTTTTGCTCGAAGACACTCCGATGATTTAGACATCATATCTCATTTGATCCCACTCAAATGCTAGCAAAAGAATTCTACAACTTTAACAAGATAAAGGTGCCCAACCTTTAACTTAAGTTGTGAACATTATTCAAGACTAACTAAAGAATTGTGTCTACCACATACATATCCAGATGTACGAACAATTCTTCTTTTCTCATAGTCTTTAGACCTTATGATTATTTACTTTGACAATTATAATATTAAACTATAAATGCTATACGATTTGTTAAACCAGAAATCACTTTATAATATGAAAAAGATTGTTAATTACAACATTACACTCTTGCTATTGAGCATAATCCTAACACTTTTTACCCCTTCAAAGATGTACCAGTCGCACCACACATATTAGCATGCTACCTCAACCTCTGTTCCATCGTGAAGGACCGGTCCTACTGTATAGTATCGGTCCCTGGTAACCGGACCCAGGGCTTCCCTTGACCCCCCCTGCATCAGGAAGAGGGGAATCCACCCTACCCAGTCCGAACCAGCTGCGGTGCACCCCGTACACCGCGGTCCAGGTTATCCTGAGAAAACCCCCGACGGATTTTCAAGATAACATATCCATTGGGGGAGATGAATGCACCCTTCTCCAGGAGAATCAGAGAAGCAGAATTACCCCCCAAATTCAAGATGCCTGTCGAGAAATACATTGGATTGGAAGACCCCGTGAGCCACATGGAGTGCTTTGTCCACCAGATGGAGGTCCAGAATACTATCTGGTCAGCGATGTGCAGGATGTTCCCTTCCACTCTGATCGACTGTGCCAAGACTTGGTTCAACAAGTTACCTCCATGTAGTGTGGATTCTTTTACAAAGCTTACTACAGATTTTTGTGCTCAATTTCAAGGGATCAAGCCTCATCCCAAGGACCTCGTCCTACTCTAATATGTGATCCAGGAGCGGGGTGAGATGCTGAGATCCTATGTAGAGAAGTTCCACAAGAAAGTGATCCAGATGGGAGTGTTTGCCGAGAAGGAGACCTTGACTAATTTCAAAAGGAACCTGTGGGTTGGCAGATTGTTCCGGTCGTTTGCCAAGCATCCACCTGAGACTTACAAAGAGGCCTATGACAGGGCTGATCGGTTCATTTATATACATGTTTTAGGCCCCGAATTCCTATTATTTATGCTTTGTTCTCGAGTAAATTAGGTTGTTTAATGTGTTTGTTGAGCATGTGTAGGTCCATTCCATTCTAGTGGTGTTAAATCTTATTTTTGAAGAAAAGGAATCAAAAGATGGAGAAAAGGAGCAAATTGGAAGAAACAATGAAAAGATGATTTTTGGCTAGTGCAGAACCTCTATGTTGCGGGGCCCATATCTCTCAGCTCCGATTGAATTGTGTGTCCTACCACCTATGGAGTGAAAGCACCAGAAGTCTAGTTTCCGGTGCACTTTTCGTATTGCAATTCCGATATTCCTAGAAGAAGTTATGATTTATTTAGTAACCGAAGGTCAGGGCTGAAATATTTACTGCGGCCCAGACCGCCCCCCGTGCAACTTACCTAGGGAGCGACCTGGGCAGCGAGCCAGAACAGAACAATTCCGCTTCCTGTGCAGCTGTGGAGGCAACTTGTCTGGGTAGCGACCTGGGCAGCGGTAATTCGTAAATTTGGTTCGTTTGGGATAGCAAGTGACCTATTTTTGAGAGGATTATATATAGAAATTGATATCTTATTTGGAGAGAGAGACACCACAAGGGGATTGGACCCAAAAACACCATTCTTTCACATTCATTCATTCCATTGATTCTTTCATTCACATCATCCATCCTTGGAGGATTCTTGGAAGCAAGAAGAAGGAGATTTCCAGCCAAGAAGCTATCAAGATAAATATGGGTTTTCTCTACATCTCTTTTATGTTTTTATCTTCTCCATTGATGTGTAACTAAACCTTTAACTAGGGGATTGATGTAACCAATTTTGGGCAACTCTATGTAATCAATAAGTCTATCTTTTGTTAATCAGTTGGGTTTTAGTCTTGTCTATTGAATTAATTGCTCTACATTACTTATTCATATTATTTTGTGGTCTCAATTGATATGGGTTTGTGATTTAGTTTATCCCATGAGATTAGCGTTTAGATATGAATGGTCTTTTCCATTTAAACCACAATCATAAGCTTAATAGATTTGAAAGTTAATGTTTGCATGGCCTTGTTGCATTGATTTGGCTTAGAGTTTTGTTCTAAAGGATTTCGTTACCATCACTTGACACATGGCCTTTGTGCGAGTGGTGGGAAGGAGATTCGTTCTTAATTGTTTATCATCAAAACAAGCCCTAAACTCTATTGAGGTGTTATTGCGACTGATTGAGAGCATTGAGTGTCTAAGAAAGGTGCATCGATTCCTTAGTATTTCTCTCCATATATTCATCCCTTGTGTGTGATCTTTGGTTAATTTAGTCTCTAGTTTAGATTCTCATAATTTAGGTTAATTTTAGAATTAAACAATCTTCCAAAGAATAGCATTATGCAATTTAGTTTTTCGTACTTAGAGTAAATCCTTTCTAGATTAATTAGCATTCGACCGATAGAATCGCCGATCCCAGTGAATGAACTTTCTTAGTAAATTGAACACAGATTTTACTGCATCAATTTTGGCGCCGCTGCCGGGGATTGGTCTAGATTCTATTAGTTGAATCTAGTTAGTTTAGTTAGGTAGTGTGTGTCATTAGATTTGAATTTTAGCTTTAGTTCTTTTTGTTTCATCTTACTTCGTGGTAGTTGTGTTTTTGGTGTTTTAGGTTTCACAGGTGTATGAACAGACGTCGTTCGCTTGGAGGTATTATGATCCCTGCTAACGACGAGATTGACCAAGTAGGTCGGGTTGCTAGACAGTTCGAAGAGTTAGATCCTTTAGTTGAGGAAATGGGTGATCAAGGTGAACAATGTGACTGGGTTATTCAAGCTGAAAGAGAGGTTCATGATGAACAAGGTGTTCAAAATAGACAGGAAATTCAAGACAGTCCACCGGGTTCTCCAAGACGTGCACTAGAAGATGATATCAGAATAATGAGAGAGTCTAGACAACCTATGCTGGGAAACCAACCTCAGCCAATTGTGTTAGATGTCGTAGCCAGGAGTTATGAGTTGAGGAGTGTGCATTTAAATATGCTGCCATTTTTTCACGGTTTGGCAACAGAAGACTGCCTCCAGTTTATGAAGGACTATCAAGCTACCATAGAGCATTTCCCAATAGGTCGATTGACAGAAGAGCAGTTAAGGATGAGGTGTTTTCGGTATTGCTTGAAGGACAAGGGCATCAAGTGGTACAATTCACTAAGGGCAGGATCTTTGACATCGTGGGTTGATGTGTGCACTGTATTTTTCAACAGATTTTTCCCTGCTTCAAAAGCAAAAGAAATCCGGATCAAGATAGCTAGTTTCAGTGAAGAAGATGGTGAGTCGTTCCATGAGGCATGGCTGCTATATAAGGAGCTGTTAGATCAAATTCCCCCTCACATGGTGACAGAAGAGTATAAAGTCCTCACTTTTTATGATGGATTGACGCCTTTCACACAAGCCATCGTTGACAACGCTTGTGGGGGTATCATCACCAAGAAATCTACTTTAGAGATTACTGAGATCTATGAGACTTTGGCTCTAAACTCCCAGCATAGAAGTTCAACTGTCAGAAAAGGAGGAAAGTATGAGGTCAACCAGACAACTGGGATAGAAATTCAGATGACAAATCTAGCTAAGCAAGTACAAGCTATGATGGCCCAGAACTCGAATAGGAATCAACAGCAAGGAGGGGTGAACTCAGTGCAAGATGGAGACGGGATGCCATTTGAAATAGAGGAGGTTCAAGCTTTCAACTACCAAATAGGGGGAAACGATCCTCATTCAAACACCTACAAAATTGGATGGCGTAACCACTCAAATTTCTCCTATTCTAACCCAAACACTGCTTTGAATGGTCATCAGCTCATTCAACAGAACACTCAGGGAACAAATCAAGAAGGGTACAACAGAGGCAATTACCAAGGCCAAGGTTCCAATAGTCAACCTCAACAATGGAACAATGCTACAAATAGAGATAGTACCACCTATCAGCTGAAGAAGAGATCCTTAGAGGATATTGTGGCATCCCTTGCTGAGAATACAGAGCGCTTTTCGCGTGATACAGAACAGAGATTTAACAACGTTGAGTCATCCATTAAAAATTTGGAAACACAGATGGGACAAATAGTCGACACAGTTCGCACGAATGAACCAGGAAGATTTCCTAGCCAATCAGAGCAAGCCAGTGCTGTGACAGTTTTGAGAAGTGGGCGAGTGCTGAATAAGGAAGAAATTGATGAGCCAAGGCAGAAGAAAACCAAGGAGTCAGAAGATGTGAGTAAGAAGGAAGCTAGGATAGAAAAAGAAGAGGTAGTGGTTGAGTCAACACCTAAAAAGACATCAGTTTTACACAAGTCATCAGATCCTTATATTCCACCTCCTCCCTATGTTCCACCAGTTCCATTCCCTGGGAGGCTGAAAAGAGACAAGCTCAACAAGTCGTTTAAGGATATTTTTGAGATCCTCACGACGGTGAATGTAAACCTTCCCCTGCTCGATATGATAGAAAAGATGCCTGCTTATGCTAAGTTTTTCAAGAGTCTCCACTCCAACAGGCAGAAGTTTGGTCCTAACCATCAAGAATACATAATGGGAAATGCGAGTGTAGTTCTACAAAAAGAGCTTCCACCCAAGCTTAAGGATCCGGGCAGTTTTTGCATCAACATCACAGTTGGGGGTACTAAGCTCGAGAAGGCAATGTTAGACTTAGGAGCTAGTATTAATTTGACGCCCTTCTCTGTTTACAAGCAACTTGGGTTGAATGAGCTTAAACCGACAACGATGTCACTTTTGTTGGCCGATGGATCAGCTCTGTATCCGAGAGGAATTGTGGAAGATGTGTTGGTTCAAGTGGATAAGCTCGTCATTCCGGCAGATTTTGTAGTTCTAGACATGGATGATGTGAGTATGGAAACAAACATGAGACCTATCCTTTTAGGTAGACCATTTATGAAGACAGCAAGAACAATCATTGATGTACATGAAGGGAAGCTTTCCATGACCGTTTTAGATGAAATGGTAGATTTTAAGGTTTTCAAGTCAGATTTGCAGGACATCTGCTCAGTTGATTGTTTTGCCATGGATACAATGCAATCAGAAGACTACCCAAAGAATGCGAGCGAGTTCTTTCTGTCATTATTTGAGGACAAAGGTGAGAAAGATGTTCATACATGGGAGACTTGTGAAACACAAATGTCGTCAGAAATTAATAAGCTGAAAAGTGAAAAGGCTAATTTGATGATGGAAGTGGAGACCCTTAGTAAGGAAAGAGATGAGGCAGTTAAGAGGGCGGAAGAGCTTGCAAGGTTGGTTGAAGAACAAGAGGAAGATTTTGCCCACAAGACAAGGAAAATCCAAAGGCAAGCAGAACTGAAAGACCAGACAATGGATGCCATGAAGGAGGAATTGTGCAAAAACGAGAATGCTTTGAGAATAGCAAAGGTGAAGGAAGGCGATTATTTAGTGGAGCTTGAAAAGGCCGAAAGTACTATCAAGATCTTGACCAAGGAACAAGGCATTAAGGGAGAGACTTTCGGGCGTAACATCATCAAATGAGATTCAAGCCATTCCAATGCAAAGGTTAGTAATATCACATGTGGTCCTCCATTTTTTCCTTACAATTGTTATTTTTGCCATTCCAGGGGTCATAAAAGGGCCCAATGTGCAGAGTTTATTGAAAGATGCAAAAAGAAACAAAGAAAGCCGAGAGGAAAACCAAGGAGAATTCGACAAGTTTGGGTCCGCAAGGACAAATTGGACTAAGTAAGAGAAACTATCACTGATGGGAAGAACGCCCCTGATATGAAAGAGTGTCTTAAACTCCTTGACACAAATGGTGGTAGTACAAGCGGAGAGGTCGCTCAGTTGAAAGTCTTTGTGCCTTCAGAGCCGTAGTGCTCTCACACGTCTTGCCTAGACGTTAAATAAAGCGCTTGGTGGGAGGCAACCCACCTAGGTAATTTCTTTTTAGTTTTTAGTTTTTAGTTTTCTAGTTTTTTGTTTTGTGTGTTGAGTTCATACATGCCATGCTTTTTCTTTATTCATTGTCCATGCTTTTAATGTCATACAAACATTGAGGACAATGTTTAGATTAGGTTTGGGGGTGTGAATTTGTGTTTGTTTGATTTTTTTCGATTCATTGATAAAACTGCGAAAAAGTGTCCTGTTTTGAAAATTTTGAGGCAAACATTTTGTTAAAACTGTATTGATTGGTGAGGAAATAAATTTTTCCGTCCACGTAGGGTTCTTCGTTTTTTCGATACGAATCCAACGGTATAAACAATGAAAAATTCTGGGCGGTGGTTTAAAAGTTATGAATGTTTCTTCGACCAAAGGTCATGGGCAATGCCCTGTTGTTGCGAAACGGTGCGTGCACTGTGTTCGTCGTCTGTTCTCTCACTTTTCCATGCGAATTTTGAAATATGTTCTCATGAAAAGTGTGTGTTTGCATGTCTATTATCTTGTGCTAAAATTTGGTTAACTTTTGTTGAGTCATGTGAGAGATATACATTAAAGAACCGATGTAGGTCGATTTCGAAAGTCATCAGTTTTTTGAATTTTTGTCCTCCATGTTGAGATGCTTCTTTTGTGTGCTTTAAGAGCCATAATATATGCTTTATTCACTAAGTTTAAACTAATTTCTTGCCACTTAGAGTATTGCATTGCATTTTTCAAAACTTATGACATGCTCTTGATGTGATAGTGGATAGGATGCTTAGTTGGATTACCATGATTAATAGTGGAGACTACCCCTATGAGTTCACTAAGCCAAAAAGCATACATAAATGACATGATATGAGGGGTATTTTGTTTCTACTCTTTAAACACTCAGTAAGTTCTTAGCAGTAGATTCGATCTCTATAGGTTGTACATTGAGCATTAAAGGACAATTCTCATAAAAAGATATCACATGTGGACTTTGCTCTTGATTTGGTTGAACCATTAGAAGTGATATAGGCAATGTGTGCTTGAACTCACTTAAAAGGCCTTAAATATTTCCTACCTTATGTGTGTGCTCCATAGCCCTGTTTGAAGCCAAACACAATAAGCATTTTTCTTTCATCACCCACATTAACTTAACCCCAATAAGCCATAATTTAGCCATACCATATAGCTTGGGATCATATAGAGGAAGTGATGAAGATGATTGAAGGGAGTTCGAAATCTGCGACTCGTGATGTACATGTACCAAAGAAAAAGCAAGAGAACAAACACCAAAGTGGTGTCAAGAAGAAATAGATGGAAGAGTTTTTAAATAAAAAGAGAAAAAAGAAAAAAGAAAAAAAAAGAGATAAATGAATGAGATGATGAATCAAATAGAGCTTTACAATGAAGAGATGATGAATCAAATAGAGCTTTACAATGAAGTGATGAGGAATCAAAGTCAACTCAAGAAGGAGAATGAACGAAAATTGTTCAAGAAGCCTAGATGCAAGTGGAATGGAGAATTCGAAGAAATTCGGCCGAGTATGAAGATTGCCGAAGAATTTCTCGATATGATCCTAGGTTTGTTTGCTATCCTTTTCCCGTTCTTTCTTAGCCTTCACCCAATGGCCCCGTTACAACCAAAGAAAAGACCTAATTGATCTTTTGGGGATGCCAGCTCGAGAGTAAAGTAAACATGTGCTCTATCTTGTTCTTAATGTTTGATTCTTTTCATGAGATTTTTTTGCATACAAATCAAGCGTTTTTTCAATGATATATTCATATGCGATTATAATTTGAAAATTCTTGTGCATAACTTCTTTCGCATATGCTTGATGAGTGTATTTGCCTAGGTTCTGTGTGAAATATGAGCGATATCTTGTGAGAATTAGAGTTGAGGCGAATTACATCTATGGCGTTTGGCGAATATGTTTTTGAAGCTAGAATGTCTTGAGCTTGGGCTTTTCATTAAAATTGAGCAATGCTTTCAAATTTGTGACTTAACTTTAGTCTTTACCTATTGGCTCTAGCATGCATTGGCTTGAATGGTACATGTGAGTTTGCATCTTGATTTATTTGACTTTTCACAGAAATATGTTTGTGGGTAGCATAGCTGTAAACCCTCAGGAGACAAAACTCCTTCTACTAGGGACACCTAGAGGTTTAAAGGCTTGTAGCATACGCTCAATGCTATCGTGTTCCCTACGAAAGTGGCCTAGCTTAGATTTAATTTTTGTTTTTAGAGTTTTTTGTTTTTGTTTTTAGTTTTGTTTTGCTCGAGGACTAGCAAAAGATAGGTTTGGGGGTATTAGATCGGTTCATTTCTATACATGTTTTAGGCCCCGAATTCCTATTATTTATGCTTTGTTCTCGAGTAAATTAGGTTGTTTAATGTGTTTGTTGAGCATGTGTAGGTCCATTCCATTCTAGTGGTGTTAAATCTTATTTTGGAAGAAAAGGAATCAAAAGATGGAGAAAAGGAGCAAATTGGAAGAAACAATGAAAAGATGATTTTCGGCCAGTGCAGAACCTCTATGTTGTGGGGCCCATATCTCTCAGCTTCGATTGAATTGTGTGTCCTACCATCTATGGATTGAAAGCCCCGGAAGTCTAGTTTCCGGTGCACTATTCGGATCGCAATTATGATATTCCTAGAAGAAGTTATGACTGATTTAGTAACCGAAGGTCAGAGCTGAAATATTTACCGCGGCCCAGACCGCCCCCCGTGCAACTTGCCTAGGGAGCGACCTGGGCAGCGAGCCAGAACAGAACAATTCCGCTTCCTATGCAGCTGTGGAGGCAACTTGCTTGGGTAGCAACCTAGGCAGCGGTAATTCGTAAATTTGGTTCGTTTGGGACAGCAAGTGACCTATTTTTGAGAGGATTATATATAGAAATTGATATCTTATTTGGAGAGAGAGACACCACAAGGGGATTGGACCCAAAAACACCATTCTTTCACATTCATTCATTCCATTGATTCTTTCATTCACATCATCCATCCTTGGAGGATTCTTGGAAGCAAGAAGAAGGAGATTTCCAGCCAAGAAGCTATCAAGATAAATATGGGTTTTCTCTACATCTCTTTTATGTTTTTATCTTCTCCATTGATGTGTAACTAAACCTTTAACTAGGGGATTGATATAACCAATTTTGGGCAACTCTATGTAATCAATTAGTCTATCTTTTGTTAATTAATTGGGTTTTAGTCTTGTCTATTGAATTAATTGCTCTACATTACTTATTCATATTATTTTGTGGCCTCAATTGATATGGGTTTGTGATTTAGTTTATCCCATGAGATTAGGGTTTAGATGTGAATGACCTTTTCCATTTAAACCACAATCATAAGCTTAATAGATTTGAAAGTTAATATTTGCATGGCCTTGTTGCATTGATTTGGCTTAGAGTTTTGTTCTAAAGGATTTCGTTACCATCACTTGACACATGGCCTTTGTGCGAGTGGTGGGAAGGAGATTCGTTCTTAATTGTTTATCATCAAAACAAGCCCTAAACTCTATTGAGGTGTTATTGCGACTGATTGAGAGCATTGAGTGTCTAAGAAAGGTGCATCGATTCCCTAGTATTTCTCTCCATATATTCATCCCTTGTGTGTGATCTTTGGTTAATTTAGTCTCTAGTTTAGATTCTCATAATTTAGGTTAATTTTAGAATTAAACAATCTTCCAAAGAATAGCATTATGCAATTTAGTTTTTCGCACTTAGAGTAAATCCTTTCTAGATTAATTAGCATTCGACCGATAGAATCGCCGATCCCAGTGAACGAACTTTCTTAGTAAATTGAACACAGATTTTACTACATCAAGGGCACTGGAACATGTGGACATAGACGAACAGCTTTGGGTCAAGGTCGAGCATGATGAAACCCGATCAGCCAAGCGACCGAAGAAAGAGTCTTTGAAGCCTGCACCTGCAAAGAAGTTTCATAATCATCCTCCAAACTGGTCTACCTACCGGCCACCACCTCCTTTCCAGCATCAAGATAGATATCCGGTGAGAAGGACCTTTCCTAGAACCACACCTTCACTAAGAGAGGTAGCACGGGTAGCAAGCGAAGAGGACTGGTACAACCATTACACTCCTCTCAATGTATCCCGAGAGACCATATACCTCGCCATCCGCGACAAGGGTTTGCTCAGGAAGGCTGGTCCTATAAAGATCCCGACTGATCAAAGGAATCACTACAAGTACTGTGACTTCCATGAAGATGTGGGACACAACACATTTGTAAGGATTCCCATTAATTGATTGGCTTATTTCGTGGTCAAACCACATGTTGGGGTTTGGTTGTAAGGGTAGTCTAGGTGATTGTTGAAGATCAAGACCCTTTCCAAGACCTCAAGAGGACAAGCACCAAAGGTATATCTTGTGCTTACTTTGGCTTGAAGAGATATAGTTGCACACACACACAACATGCATAACTCTTATTCTTGAATGTTGTGTTTATATTTTGTGTGCATTGTGCTTTATTGTTTATTCAATGTCTCTTCTTGCATAAGATTGTTTGCATCTTTTTATATGAAATGCCTTGACATGATAGGCATTAGGATGCATTCAATACCCACACTTGCACTTCATGTATGTTATCTTTTAGTGTGGTGTAATTCATTTCACTAAGGATGTTCGGAAACGTCCGCGCGTGCACGTTGATGTGCTTTGTTTTGCGCGATGATCGCCGGTGGAGATGCCTTTGGCTTCTCCTTGGTTTCACCATTTTTGGTGAATCGGCGGTTACGTTCGGCGGCCTGGCCGCCGTTCGAAACCGCCGAATGAGACCTGATTGAAATATATCTCTCGGGTTCAAAACGGCGGTTGGGATCGGCGGTTTCGAAACCGCCGAACGAAGTCGCCGAAGTTCCCCTGTTCCACTCGGGAGCCATTCGGCGGTTCAATTCGGTGGCCTGGCCGCTGATTGAAACCGCCGATCGGTGGGTTTCAAGGGCAAAATTGTATTTTCACCTGCCCTGTTTTTGGTCTCTATAAATACATCCTTATCTCTGGTTCAGAATACAAGTCTTTGATCATAAGAACCCTAGAGAGATATTTAGAGAGACTTGAGAGAGAAAGCTTAAAGATCATATCTTTATCTCTCTAAACCCATTCCCACATGCATAAATCTTCATCTAAGCATCATCTAGGATCATCTAGCATATGCAAATGCATGGGACTTCTTCAACACACATGGTATGATTTGTTGAACACTTTTATCTTAAATAATTAGTGTTTCTACTTATCAATTTTATCTCATATTTTACTTATATATGTTTAGATTAATTTCTACATATAAGATTGAGATTATGTGTTGATTGGGTTATTATTTGTTAGCTAGGCTTTAATGTTCATATGCCATCTAGCTAATTGATCTCATTTATTGATTGAGATTATTTTTCATAGCTTATTTGATTAGGTCATTATTGCCTAAAAGCTATGCCATGAACATTCTTGTGTGATGTATTGATAACTAGGTTGATAGATTGTTTTTTAATCAACTAGTTAATCCTTTGAATGTTTGTGGGTTTTATATGATAGCTTTGTATCTAGGATTGGTTATCCTTTACTTAGCTAAAGTTATATGCCATGTCATATAGCTATACGTGATATCTAGGATTGATTATATTGTCATCTTATAATCCTAGGTAAGCATTTAGAGTACCCTAGCTCTTATTGCATTAATTGAATATTCATACATATTCACATAGGGTTGTGCATCTCTTTTGAGAGATTGAAGTCTTGGGGCTAAGTGTGCTTAGGCCTCAAGCAAATTGGACTAGAGCCGCTATAAAAGGCCCGCGTGGTAGATTAGAGGGTGCTCACGCCAAGAGTAGTGTATCAGGGGATATCACTAGGGATTGAACCAAGAGTGGCGATTGGTAGTGTCCATAGCCTGAGGTTATCTAGGGTGAGGGTCCGAGAATCACTTGAGGGTGTAACCGTCTTTTCATATAGTGGATTTCAAGGTTCGAGTGTGGCGCACTTACCAGCCCGTGGTTTTTCCCTGTTGAGGGTTTCCACGTAAACATCAAGTGTCATTTACTATTTCCGCATCTTATTACACTTGTTTGTATTTTTGACTTGCTAGGGGTATTTTCGTAAAATTGACTTGCATGCGAAAATTGGGTAATAATTAGATAAAATCTATTCACCCCCCCTCTAGCTTTATATTGAAAAACACACTTTGAGAACTTTCAACATTCGAATGTTACAGCCTCCGTAACCATATCGAATGATTAGTAAGGGGGGGACTCTTGATTTAATTTTTGCAGCAGGTACGGGATAGCCTCATGGTGGGAAAGGAGGTGCAGGGGGAGATGCGATATGCGAGATGCGGAAGAAAGAAGGAAGGATAATGGAAAAGACTTGATGCAGCAGATCCAAGTCATTCACACCATCAGTGGAGGCCCAACACTAGCAGGGACTTCTAACAACTCAAGGAATAACCATGCTAGGAAGATCCCGAGGCTTACTACTGGTCATGATGTACTCCGAGTCTCTAGTGGATCCCAAGATTATCCTCGCTCTGCCCAGATCATTTTCATGGAGGAGGATGCATACATTACAGTTCAACCGCATAATGATCCGATGGTGATCACGGTACAAATAACTAATTATCGGGTTCACCAAGAGCAGCGTTGACATTCTGTTCAAAGGAGTGCTGGAAAAGCTCAACCTGAAGAACCCCTGCTATAACAGCTGCACCACACCCTTGTATGGTTTTACAGGAGATTCCCTGATGCCAGTTAGGACGCATATCCTACCGGTAATAATTGGAGAGGCTTCCTTTCAGCAGAGCATAATGACAAAATTTATTGTGGTTGATACCCCATCTGCCTACAACGCGATCTTATGAAGGCCTTCCTGTTAGGAATTAGGGGAGTGTTGTCCATCTATCACAACGTCCTAAAATTCCCTGTCGGAACCAAGGTAGGAGAAGCCCGAGTGGATCAACAAGCAGCCCGCAGTTGTTATACAGTGTCCACCAACCCTACAGCGCTAGCCAAGCAGTGCGTGCATGTAACCAGTGAATCATGCCGAGAGGTACCAGAGTAGGATAACTACATCCTGGAAGAAGGAGAGGTACCAGACATGATTGTAGAAGAGACAGAAGAGGAAGAGCGAGGATGGACCGGTGGGCACCCCGCGGAGCAGTTAGAAGAAATACCCGTTAGAAAGGGCGATCCAACCAAAGTAGTGAAGATAAAAGGCGCGCTGGATTATAAGGTTAGGAAGAACCTGATAAAGCTCCTTGGAGAATACAATGACATTTTTGCCTGGAGTCATGATGAAATGCCAGGTATCTCTCTCAACTTAACAGCTCACAGGTTGGCAGTAGATGCAACCTTCAAGCCAGTCAAACAGAAGCGGATGCATTTCAACGCCAAGTGGAATACCGCGGTACAGGAAGAGGTAGGTAAGCTTCTAAAAGCTAGGTTCATCAGAGAATCCCGCTACCCCGAATGGATCGCCAATGTGGTCATGGTAACCAATCTAATGGGAAGTGGCGTATGTGCGTGAACTATACCGACCTCAACCGGGCCTGCCCGAAGGATAGTTTCCCCTGCCTAAAATAGATCAATTGATTGATTCCATTGCAGGTAACAAGCTCCTAAGCTTCATGGATGCTTTTTCAGTGTACAACCAGATTATGATGCACCCCGCCGATCAAGACAAGACCAGTTTCATCACTAGGCAAGGCGTTTACTGTTACAAGGTGATGTCATTCGGTCTCAAAAATGTTGGAGCTATTTATCAGCATTCGGTGAACAAGCTGTTCAAGCAACAGATAGGAAGGTCTATGGAAGTATGTATTGACGACATGATCACTAAGTCTCAGATGACCGACCAACATCCAGAAGATTTACGCCAGACCTTCCAAGTAATAAGGGAGAACCAAATGAGATTGAATCCAGCTAAGTGTGCTTTCGGGGTAACATCAGGAAAGTTTCTTGGGTTCATGGTACACGAGAGAGAAATCGAGGCCAACCCCGAGAAAATCAAGGCCATCATGGATCTTGAATCCCTCACTACCCTCCAGCAGGCACAGGGATTGACTGGCAGGATAGCAGCATTGAACCACTTCATATCCCGATCTACAGATAAGTGCTTATCTTTCTTCAAAATCATTAAGCAGGGTAAGAAGATAAAGTGGGATCAAGAAAGTGAGCAAGCTTTCCAGTCTTTGAAGAAATACCTAGCTAGCCCGCCTTTGCTAGAGAAACCCCTTTCAGGAGAAGAACTATAGCTTTACTTGGCAGTATCAGAAACCGCAACCAGCGGGACCTTGGTAAAGGAATGTAGTGACAGGGCCCAGAGACCAATCTACTATGTGAGCTGTGCTCTGACCAAGTCTGAGAAAAATTATACCCTTTGTTATAGGTAAAAATCATCATAAAGGACACGTCATCCCCATAAAGAAGCCACGTAAGCAGGAGTCAGGAAAAGTCAACTCGAAAGGGGGAAATCCCCCAAGTGACCCACTCGGCTGAAACCAAAGTGACCCGATCACAAACAAAGAGAATCAGCTCGGGCAACATCACCTACTCGGGCATACTTGGGCGTACTCGGGAATCAACAAGAAGAGATGGTTACGAAAACTCACTTCCCGAGCGCATAGAAAGAATCAGCAGTGAGCACCTCCACAATACGTAGCAGTGCAACCTTTCAGAGGTTAACCAGGAAACAAGCAGGTCTCCCGAGAATAAAGGAGAAAGAATCCAACTAGGACTAGGCAACCGCTTAAAAGACTTGGGCACCACAACACTAAACCCTAGCGAAAGCCCCAAACCCTAGGAACTACATGTATAAATACCCTTTATAAAACGTAAGGGAGAGAGGCTTTTTGAGCGTAAAAAAGAGACCTGATCGTATTTTTGTAATCAATTTTTATAGTGGATTGGCTTCGTTGCTTAGGCAACAACCCGTGGACGTTTCTCCGGTCATCAGAGTTTTACCACGTATCTCTTGCTTATTATCTTACGGTATTAAAATTCAACTATCATCACCCACAAACGTGATCTCAAATCACCGATTGAGTGTTGACGAAAAATCACCGTCAACACCCTCCTATAGAAGTTCGCCTATGCACTTGTGACTATAGCTAGAAAGCTCCGACCTTATTTTCAAGCTCACACAGTTGTAGTAGTGACAGACTAACCACTGAGACAATTCCTCCAGAGGCCAGACGTATCAGGAAGGTTGGTCCTGTGGGTCCTAGAGCTCACCTAGTATGATATAAAATACAAGACAAGAACAACAATCAAGGCTCAGGCCTTGGCCGACTTTGTAGCAGAATTCAGCATGACCTCCAATTCGGATACCACTGCGATCCCGAGCCCGGATCCAGAATCCTCGGAATGGTCCACTAATTGCAAGGCCTGGATGCTATATACGGATGGAGCGTCGAATCAAGCATGTTGTGGAGTCAGGATTGTCCTTATCAGTCCAGAAGGGATCGAATGCAGCTACTGTTTCAGGTTTGAGTTCAGAGCCATCAATAATGAGGCAGAGTATGGAGCCTTGTTAGTAGGGATGAAAGTTGCTGAAGAAGTGGGGGCGGACTTCCTCTTGGTTAGAAGTGATTCTCAGCTTGTAATCAACAAAGTATCCAGTGTTTACCAGGCAAAAGGTGACAACATGATAGCGTATCTCAAAAGGGTCCAGGAAGCAGCAACAAGATTCAAAGGTATGAAGATGGAACAGATTCCTCAAGAGAAGAATCATCGAGCAGATGTCTTGGCCAAGATTGCTGCAGCCGGAGGATAAGCATTGCCCAGAGGGGTACCACTCTAACCTCTACCCCGACCTAGCATAGCTAGGGGATGAGAAGTGAGCCCGGTTGACCGACTTCCTTGCTGGATGGATCCTATAGCTGATTATCTCTAAAATGATACTCTTCCTACAGATCCAGATCAAGCACGTAAGCTCAAAAGGACTGCTACCCGGTACTGCCTGGTGGAAAGATACCTCTACCGCAAAGGAAAATCCCTTCCATTACTAAGATGTCTACATTCAGATGACGCTCAATGGGCACTAAATGAGGTACACGTAGGGAACTGTGGCAACCACGTATCAGGTGAGACCATGGCTTACCAAGTTCTTAGAATGGGCTACTTCTGGCCTACTCTTCATCAGGATGCCAAGCAATTTGCGCAATCCTGTGAACCTTGTCAGAAGACAGCAAACCTTCATCACCTACCTCCGGAAAGACTCGCTTCAATCAGCACGCCTTACCCATTTGCTATCTGGGGGCTGGACCTGATCGGGCCACTTCCCACTGCTCTTGGTCAAGCCAAGCATGCTGTAGTAGCCATAGACTACTTTACCCGGTGGGTGGAAACGAAGTCCCTTGCCCAGATAACTGAGGCAAACACCACGAGCTTTGTCAATGAAAACATTGTCTGCCGATTCGGTACCCCGATGGCCATAATAACTGATCTGGGTAAACAGTTTGACAATGCCAACTTCAGGTTTTTCTGTGAAGAGCGGGGTATCAACCTTCGTTTTGCATCGGTAGCCCACTCTCAGACTAACGGGTTGGTGGACACTACCAACAAGACCATCAAGAAGCTCCTAAAGAAGAAGCTTCAACAGAAGAAAGGGAAGTGGGTTGAAGAACTCCCAAATGTACTATGGGCATATCGGACTACCAAGAGGACTACTACTAGGAAACTCCCAACTCACTGGCCTAAGTGCCTCACTTTTGATTGGAGTATTTCGTTGGCAAAATCACAATGGGGTTCTATATGAGATAGCTTAGGATGGAAGAAAACCTCATTGCATGATCAAGAGCTTCAAGGAAGGTAGATTTCTTGCTATTTTGAAGAGATGTAGTTGTCACATTTTGAAATGATTGCATTTTGTATTCTTGCCATGCATTATTCCTAGGTATATACACTTGTTAGGGCGCTGTTCAAAGCGCCCTACAAGGCGCTGTACGAACAGCGCCCCCTTCAGACCCGATGAGAATGGGTCATTTTGCATCAGACCTGATGCATTTTTTATGTAGGCGCTGTACGGGCGCTGTACGTACAGCGCCTTACCTTGGCCGAGCAAGTTCAGAATCTTGGCGCTGTTCACAAGCGCTCTTCTGAACAGCGCCCATGTAGAAGACGTTCATCTTCTCCTTTAGGCGCTGTTCAGGTCGCTCTACGTACAGCGCCCAAGGCATTTTCAGGCCATTTTTTCAAAACGATGTCACTTCACTTGGATCCCATTTATATATCTTGATAGTCTTGGCTCTTCTAGAGCAAAAAATTACACTTTTGAGAGCATGATTGAGTATCTTCAAGCCAAGGTATCAAGACTTCATCTTTAGCTTCCAAATCACAAAACCCTTCATCTTGCATCTTTCATTTATCATCTAGCATAATTCTAGGTTGATTTCATCTAGGGTTTTTAGTTTTGCTCACATGACTTGTATCTAGAACATCATTCTCATATCTATATGTTCTTGCTTTACAAGATAGCTTCTTTATCACTTGAATTGATTCAAGATTGCATCTTTATGACTTGACTTAGTTTCAAGATTGTTTTATTGTGGTTTGTGAGTTGTATTGTGATAGATAATGCATATAGGATTTTGGTTGCTTATTTAGTGTTGTTTTATGCAATCTAGATATGAATCTAGGGTCTAACAGTTCATCCTTGCCTAGATAAGCTTAAATGTCTAACCTTGCATTTTTAGCATCTTGAGTATTTCACATATTCACCTTAGGTTGTGCTATCTCTTCACCTTAGAGACAAGTCTTGTATTTACCTCTTAGGTAGTTTGCAAGCAAGGGACTAGAGTCACTATTAAAGGCCCGCGGGTAGCAAAGACGGATTAGTAAATTTAGGTGTGATGTGGTCAACCTAATTTGTAATCGTATTTGCAAATAGTGGATTCGAGGTTCTCGTGTGGCGCACATAACAGTTTCCACGAATATTGTGTGTCCTCTAATTTCCTTGTATGTTTTTTATTGACTAGATTGGGGCTTTTTCGTAATTTGGACTAATCTCTGGCTAGATTACATTAGGACACGAATTTTCAGAAGCAATCTCGCCTATCGAGCATAGACTGATATCTTTTAGGGTCCAACACTTTAAATCAGAAGACAATGAAACAAAGTTAAGGGCCAGTCTAGACCTCCTCGAGGAGAAACAGGAAAGGGTTGCAGAACGGGTAGCAGCCTATCAGAGCAAGATAACCCAATGTTTCAACAGAAAATGAAGATTCGAAACTTTAAAGAAGGGGACTTGGTCCTAAAAAAGGTAACCTAGAATACCCGGAAGAGGTCAGACTGGTACTAGCTCCCAACTGGGAAGGTCCCTACCTGATAAAAATGGTGGTTCGAAGGAGGGCCTACAAACTAGAAGATATGGATGGTTACCCGGTAGACTACACCTGGAATGCCGATCACCTCAAAAGGTTTTACCCTTAGAGTTTGAAGAAAGATTTATTTCGGTTGGTATGTTTCTAAATCTGTACCCCGAATATGCTTTGTATCGCTTCTTGAGAAATTCAATAAAAGTCAGTTTTTTCTCCTACATGATTCTCATGAGTTCGCCTTACAAATTTCACCATAACTGATCGCCTCAAGACCAGGAAGAGCCATATGGCACTCCTGTTGCCTTGGTCGGGGTATACTCTGCTTCAAGAAGGATCTGGTGTATAGATGCCTAAGTGGCGTAGTCACCTACGAGACTAAGGATTCAGATTCGTGGCCCTAGCTGCCCACCGCATCCTTAAGACCAAGACGGCTTATACGGATCTCCTGAAGCCTCGGACGGGGAATACCCCTCTCCAGGAAACCTGGTGCTAAAGTGGCCTTAGTTGCCTACTAGGATAGATCACCAAAGTATCATGATACTTTGTCAGGATACCTGATACCTGATACTTGATACCTTACTTCACAATATCTACACATGAAAACTTGGTGCTAAAGTGGTCTTAGTTGCCTACCATAATAGATCACCAAAGGATCAGGATACCTTGTCGGGATACCTTGTCAGGATACCTAATACCTTACTTCGCCATATCTACACATGAAGACTTGGTGCTAAAGTGGCCCTAGTTACCTACCAGGACAGATCGCCAAAGGATTAGGATACCTTGTCAGGATATCTGGTACCCTACTTCACCATATGTATGTGTAAAAGCTCTTGTGATAGAGGTAGCCTTGGATGCCTACCCGGACTGGTTCGAAACCAAGATTCCCTATACATTAGGTATCAAGTGTTTTGGTTTATAGTGTCTTGATTTGAATATCCAAGCCACCTGGGCCACCTACTAGGATCGAATTTCTAATGTCAAGGTCAGCAAACACTTAGAAAAAAAAAATCTTGCAAAGTTCCTTACTAAGTCTTACAATGGTCCTACCGTCCAAATTTTTTACGAAGATGTTGGAAGTCTGGTTCTATCCAAGGCTAGAGGAACGGGTATTAAGATACCAAGTATTGACAAATACATTTTATTTGGGTTATGTGCAAGCTTGCAGGTATCAGATTCTACCAGGGTATATGATAAACAAGTAAGACAGTATAATTGCAGAAAAAAGAGAAACTTCTCATTAATCAATTAGGGTGCCCAATCCCCATTTCTGGGCTACAAAAATGGTAAATAATAATAATAATATAATAAAGTCACAGGTCATGCATCATGCTTATCCCCTGCTTCCTCCTCATGGCCAGCTGCACCTACTCCCCCAACAACCTTGGCTCCTGCATCAGCTTGGACTTCCCCAGCTCCTGATACCCTGGCTTCAGCAGGAACATCTGCTTCATCCAATGATACAACCTCAGTAGGATGCACAGAATCCTGCACTTGATTATCTTTGTAAGGTTCCCATTTGTTGATTGGCTTATTTCGTGGACAAACCACATATTAGGGTTCTTTGTAAGGGTAGCCTAGGTATCGGGTTTATTGTTCGAAGCCCTTTGAAGACCTCGTGTTGATAAGCACCGAAGGTATATTTCTTTGTGCTTACTTGTCTTGAAGAGATAGTTGCACACACTCACAACTCATGCATATGTTTAATACTTGTATGTTGTGTGTTTTATTTTTATGCATTAATGTTCATTAACATCTCTTCTTGCATGTTAGTTTGATTGCATCTTGCATATCCAATTGCATTGTCATGCTTAGACTTAGGATTGCATTTTTGCATTGGGCGCTCCCAAAGGCGCTCTACAGAAGCGCTGTACGAACAGCGCTGTACAAAGCGCTCTACGTACAGCGCCGCTCTGTTTTCCCGTGAGAACAGAGTAGGGGCGCTGTACAAGAGGCGCTCTACGTACAGCGCCCAAGGCAATTTTGAGGCAAACTTATCAAAACGACCACACCTTGTTTTGGCCTCCTATATATATGCCTCTTTGACTTTAGGTCAATTACAAGAGTTCATATTCAGATTCCATACTTAGGAGATTTTTCAAAGAGAAGAAAAATTCCAAAGAACTCAATTTTAGTTTACTCAAACACTTTTCCATGATCATCAATCATCATCTAGCATCATCCTTGATCATCTAGATGACATCTTGCATGGATTCTTCATCATACTTTGCTTGGTAAGCTTTTCACTAATATCTTACATATTTTGTGTTTCTCTTAACAAGCAATCTCATTTAATTACTTGTATGTTATTTTATATACTTTGAATACAAGTTTGAGATTAGTATGATGTATGTTTGAGAAGTTGTATTGTGATAGCTAATTAGGTTTTGTGATTAATCTTGATTAGCTAAACTATTTGATGACATGTCATTTAGTTTTGATTTCTAGGATTGCTCTAATTGCCATCTTAGATAAGCATATAAGGTTTCCCTTGCTCTATGTTGCATTTTGAATATTCATATATTCACTTAGGGTTGTTATTCTCTTCATAGAGAAAGTAAGTCTTGTGTGTAGCATCCGGGATTAGGTTGCTTAGATTGTAAGCAAAGGAACATCGGGATTAGGTAGGTGTGTGATTACTTCCGGGATTAGGTTGTAATCGTTTTACACATTTAGTGGATTCGAGGTTCGAGTGTGGCTTACTTACTAGCCCGTGGTTTTTCCCTCGTAAAAATCAAGTCTTATTTAAGGATTGCTTTATCATTCGAATTTTCACGAAAAATTGGGTGCTTAAAATCTATTCACTAGATAGTTTTATTGATTTGTTTCAATCTTGAGTAGCAGGAAGATCCTATGCCCCTTTCTCAGTTGTTTCTACTAAGTCAGCAGTAGGCAAATCGGATCCCTGATGTGGAGGAGGATTCGGGATGGTGGCGGCTTGAGAGGGACCCCCCTGGTCCGGATCAGCATCTAAAAATTAGGCAGCCTTAGTCATGATTTGATCCCGGTCTCAATTGAGGGTAGTCTGTAGGTCAAAAGAAGAAGGGAAAGCCTTGGCAACCTCGTATGAGGCAGTGAAGTATCCATCCATGAAAGAGGAGTCCGCCCTAGCCTCCAAGATGATTATAGAACCTCGTAAAAATCGGTTCTCATTCGGAAGCATGGCTTTCTCCGCTTTCACAGTCTCTCTCTCTCAGCACGACGGCGTGTTGACTTGATCGTTTCTGTGTTATAAGCACGTTTAATCCGTTTCAGCTCCACCAAGGCCTCCTACCTACCTGATTCAGCTTCAGTTGTAGACTGAACCAGAGAGGTCACATTCTACTCAGCTCGATCCAGATCGTCCTTGGCCTCATCTAACTTAGCCTGAAGTGCAAGATTGACCTTCTTCAGAGCTGTAACCTGTTGCCCAATAACCAAAGCAAATTTAAAGCCCTACAAAGAGAAGAAAACAGTAAGTACCTTCTAAAGAATTATACCAAGCAAGCTGAGAGATCAAGGTTTATACCTCAGCAAGCAAAAAAGCCTCTTTGGTAATCAGGATGTCAGTAGGCAAGAAAGACATTGAATGCAAGCCTCCCCCAGGACAAGCAGCGATGAACTTAGATACAATATCTTTCTGGTTGTAATCCCGTGACCCCGATCCAGAGGGAAGATCAACAGGAAGAGTGGCCACAGTAGCAAAACTTTTTTCTTTCTCCACCCTGGCTGGGTGTCTGGCAGATACGGTTAGAGGAGGAGGAGAAAAAGCCATTGCAGCAGGCATAGTAGCAGCAACACTGGTAGCCTGCCTCAGGGTTTGGACTAGTGAACCCCTAGCCTTGGTAGCCCGTGCCAACATCTCACCCAGGGTCGGGCGTGTTGGAATCTGAGTGGGAAGAGAGGTAGAAGAGTGTGAAGGTAACCCCGCAGAAACTGAAGGAGGGATTGATGCAGGCAATTTGGACCCGGACGCAGCGCTAGCACTAGAAAGATTAGAGGGAGCAAGAGAATTGGCTGAAGGGGATCTGGGAATCCCAGTCTTGAAGAAGAATGAGAATGAGGTAGGAGAGGAGTGGCAGAAACTGCCAGAAGAAGGATCAGCACCATGTAAAAAAAAAAAAAAAAAAAAAAAAGCAAGAAGGGCAGAACCACATACCCAGATGAGCGATGGATATCCTAAGATACTGGTCCAGCCTAGCTCCTTCATAGGCGTCATTGGAGGGATACGGCATATTCATGTAATTCCTCTCCTGGATCCTCTTAAGGACGCTAATGGACTTCTCGAAGATATCCCCCTTGTCTCATTTATCCCTCTTGATAAATTAGGTAGGGACCGGCCACTCAGTACATATTGATAAATTAGGTAAGGACTGGATACTCAGTTCCCCCAATATGTACTGAGTGGCCCTAATCTCCTTCTACCATGACCCATTCGTCCTTCCAAGGTTGGTTGTACTTCACATTTGCCCCGGGTACGATGAACTTCATCTTATTGTATACTCTCAGGTAAAATTGGCACCTGGGTACTAAGTTTGCTACATGGAAGATATAGCGGAGCTCGTCAAAACCAGGTTCCCTCACCACATCGTCCTTCTCACACTACTCTTTCCAGAGCACCAGGAACCTCGTCAAGTGCTTCCAGAACCCAGGTGAGATTTGTAAGGGGGTCACCTCTAGAGCAACAAGTGCCCTACGAAGGGTGGGATGAAGAGGAAGCCCGACCTCGCACTCGAAGGCGACTATATGAATGAGAAGGCGGCCTTAAGGAGGGGTATACACATCATAACCCCGGTGAGGGAGAGACAGGGTGATGATGTCAGGAATCCTATAATCCCTCCTCAAGCGAGCCATGGTGTCAACTGTGCAAACAAAATCTGGGATAATCCGGCCATCATGGAAGGAGGACAGAGGACCAATAAGGACTCCCGCAGAATCGACAGTCAGAATACCATCCTCCTCCTCATCTTCAACATCCTCATTGTCTTTTTCATCGACGATTTGGATCGGGTCTTCGGGTTTGTTGTTGAAGCCTGACTCGATTCTAGGATTTCTTATGGAACAACGACGCTGAGATAGGTTGCTGTCACCAATGACATCACCTTCGTCTCGACCTTGTTTCCTCCCCCCTGTAGAAAGGGAACTCTCCCATGAATCGACCTTCTCCATATCAAGGAGATCAGCAAGGCTGTCAGGAGGGTTTGGAGAAGTTGGGCGAGGGTTTAATGAAGCTGGATGAGGGTCTTGTGAAGTTGCAGGAAGGTCTGATAGAGTTGCCATTGTAGAAATATGAAGAAAAAGAAGAAGGAAATTTGAGAGGTTGTTGGTAAGAAGAAAGAGCGAGAAAGCTAGGGTTGTGCTTTTTGAATTTTGAAATCGATGTGTGAGAAGGAAGAAAGTTGGATTATTTATAGAGGAAGGTAGGCAGTTACCTAAATAAGCAAGGAAACTGGAATTGATGATCGAAAACGTGCAGTAGACGGTTTCGAGAAAATCACGCCAAAAAACTATCCATTCAAATAAGCAGACCACTCAGGGCTTAACACGTGGATTGCTCATTTATTATGAGCATGATGAAGGAGGATTTGTGTGCTGAAGGAGGATTTCCTCCAAGATAGTGGAAACCAGCTAGATAGGATGAGGAAAATCCTTCATGTGTCCTGGTATCCTGACTTCAACCCCAGCAAGGTACCGGTATTCAAGTCATGGGGGACTTCTGTTAATCGCCAAAAATGGCAAGGGTTCAAAGAAGAATTTTCCATAAATATTAAAGAAATAATTAAGATAGAATGGCATCATAGAAGAGTATCCTGGTACCCTGCCACCAATAATCGGGTAGGCATTATACCAATCTAGATCAAAATCAAGGGCTCCTAGACTCCCAGGTACCGGGAAACACAGAAGCCGAGTTTTTAAGGACTCCATTACTACAGAATCCTAGTACCCCGCTACCACACCAATCTGATACCCCGATACCCCGATACTCTTAAATCATGATCCAGTAAGAGGAAGGACGTCCATGTACCCTGATCCCGCCTAGAGCCAGCCAACCAAGCAGTAAGTATCAGATTAACAGACTACCAAGTATCAAGGTAAGATCAGGTACGTCGAAGATCAAGCTACATAGAAGGACAGTGAGATGTTTACGTTTTGATAATAAGGAAATCGACTTATTCCTGCCACTCAAGAGTTCTATTTGAAAGCAAAGTCAATTCTATTAAATTCCGCCAAATAAGGGATTGCTTGATTCCTAGAATCAATCCTACGATCTTCTCACCAATCGCCATGGAACGTCCCGAAAATCTCTAGGTCACTGGACCGAATTTAGAGGAGTGTTGAGCAAGCATTGGGACGTATATATACATCATGTTATCATACAGAAAGTGGAGGGCAACTTGAGTCATTAACCCTACTTTACATTTTTCCACTTATCGACATGCATGAGAGCTCCATCGCCATCGCCATCGCTATCGCCAACTGAGTTTTAACCCTATCACTATGGCCATATAATCTCCATTGTACTCTCATTATGTGTTTATTATCAATAAAAAAAGAGTTATATGTGATCCTATTGCTATGTTATTTTTGATTCACCTTCACCAGTGTATTTAACTTGCTTTACTGAGAATCTATGTGTATCGAACTACTTGATATCTCTTCGACTGAGATTTACCCCAATTTCAGTCACTAGAGTTGTTAATTGGAAATTCACCCCAAGTGACAATTTTTGGTTAACAATTTGATTGGGATGTTTTTGTTGGATATGCATGTATTTAAAGGGAGAATACATGTATCCATTGATCTTAATTACTATATTCTATTTGAACTGAAATGTCATATTACTATATCCAACCTGAAACTTACCAAGAGGCCTATGATAGAGCATTGGAACAGGTGGAGATAGACGAACAGCTCTAGGTCAAGGTCGAGCATGATGAAGCCCGATTAGCCAAGCGCCCAAAGAAAGAGGCTCCGAAGCTAGCGCTTGCTAAGAAGTTCCAGAATCAACCTCCAAACCGGTCTACCTACCGATCACCTCCTTTCCCCCAACATTGGGATAGGTACCCCGCAAGAAGGACCCCTCATAGAACAACACCCCCACCAAGGAAGGTAGCACGGATAACAAGAGAGAAGGATGGGTACAATCATTACACCCTTCCGAACGCATCCCGGGAGACCATATACCTCGCCATCCACAACAAGGGTTTGCTTAGGAAGCTAGATTCTATTAAGATCCCGGCTGACTAGAGGAACCGCTACAAATACTGCGACTTCCAAGACGATGTGGGAAACAACACATCCGAATGCTACAACCTTCACAACCAGATCGAAGGATTGGTAAGGGAAGGGCTCTTGGTTGAATTTTTACAATAGGTACGAGATGGCATCAAGATGGGGAAGAAGGTACAAGAAGAGTATCATGAGGTAGAAGAGAGAATGAGAGATAAGGGGAAAGATCTGATGCAGCAGATCCAAATCCTCCACACCATCAGCGGAGGTCCCACGTTGGCAGGGACCTCTAATAATTCAAGAAAGAACCATGTTAGGAAGATCCCTCGGCTCACTACCGGTCATGATATACTTCGGGTCACTAAGGGATTCCGAGATTCACCCCGCACAACCTAGATCATCGTCACGGAGGATGATGAGTATAACACAGTCCAACCACATGATGACCCAATGGTAATCATACTGCAGATAGCTAATTGTCAGGTTCACCACGTCCTGGTCAATACCGGAAGCAGCGTTGATATCCTGTTTAAGGGGGCACTCGAGAAATTCAACCTAAAAAACTCCTTCTACAACAGCTATACCACGCCCCTGTATGGGTTCACAGGGGACTCCTGACTACACTCTTTAGTGACGCTCGTAATAGTACGAGTCGGAGAGTAGTACAATGGTAAATAAAAGTTCGTTCCCAACAAGGATCAAGTGACTGATTATCAAAATTGATCAGTCTAAATGCTATTCAAACAAGCGAAAAGGTTGGTTTTCATATTAAACAAGATAAACTAAACTAATAACAAGGATTTAAGCTATTGTAATAAATAAATGACAGGTAATAAACTTAAGTGTAAATATGTTTGAAATGATGTTAGGACTTGACTACACCTCACCTTCTCTAAACTTCCTCTCTAGACTCAATTGCACACCCAAAATATGCTCATGCAATTCATGGATTCATGCACCCTAATGTTAACCTATAATCTTGGTCGAGTAGAATAGGTTACACCCAAAACATACCCAAGCCTGTCTCTCGATTGCTCAGAATATATGTATGAATTCATTAAGGACATTGGCGCACTAAGGAATCCTATATGCTAGCCTAAGTAGGTCTACTTTTCTAGACATTCATAGAAGACATTTCATCAAACATGATACATGCGTGTCTTTGGTCGGTTCATAACACACAATCAAAGATCATTCAATAGACGATCACCCTATTGAAAGCATTAAGTACACTAAAACATCCATACAAACTACAATTTGCACATAATAGATAAACAAAGGTTAATATAAACATATAGTCATGGGTGGGGTTTCATCAAATCCTAGCACTAAGTGTTTAGCTCATATCACAAAGTGTAGCCATACAATATATAATATGCTCAAATGAATACATGGCTATAATAAAGAAAATGAAAGAGAATAAAGTAATAGAAGAAACTATGTAGAGTAGATCCTCCTCCTTTGCTCTTCTCCTCTTCCAAGCTCCTTCAATCTCCTATCGCCCAAGAACAAGAAAAGATCATGGATTGATGTCAAGTGTTTTTGGTGGATTGTGTAGGACTTAGTATGGTGAAGTAGGAAATGACTTGGTAAATATTCTTGGTAGGTAGATTGGTCCTTTTTCAGAGAAAAAGCAATTGAATATATAGGGGAGCTTATTAGGTCAAGGGCAATGGAGTAATTTCCTTGAAGTTTACAAAAATCTGGGTAGAGGGCGACCTTGGTGAGCTCACCTTTGAAGTCACTTTCTTGCTCTGTTTTTAGAGTCTAAACCCGAGAGGTAAGCGACATTGGGGCGAGCTCAGCGTTTGCCTTTGACAATGTTGAGGAAGGCTTAACCGAGAGGTTAGCGAGCTTGGGGCGACCTTACCAAGCTCGCCCTGAGCTCGCCTTTGCGATTTGTGAGCCTTCTTGATCCTCTTTCCCGCTCCTTCTAAGATAATTGAGCAATAACACCTAATTTACCCTGCACGACTTATTTAGATGTTAGAAACCTAGTTTTACTCGAGAAACGAACACAAAATGACTAGAAAATGTGGCTACATTTCGTGTAGAAGTGAAGCAATCAACTCCCTAATGCCTATTGAGTCAAAAATCCTACCAGTTATAATTGGGAAAGCTCCGTTCCAACAAAACATAATGACAGAGTTCGTCATGGTTGATACCCCATCTGCCTACAATGCAATCCTGGGAAGACTCTTTCTAACAGGAATCAGAGGGGTGTTATCCATCTACCACAACATTCTAAAATTCCCGGTTAGAACCGATGTGGGAGAAGTTTGGGAAGATCAACAAGTAGCCCACAAGTGTTACGTGGTGTCCACCAATCCTACCGCGCTAGCTAAGCAATGCGCACATGTGACCAATGAACCGAGCAGAGAGGTACCAGACATGATTATAGAGGAACCACAGGAAGAAAACCAAGGGTGGGCCAGATAGCACCCCACAGAAGGATTGGAAGAGCTTATAAGCCAGAAGACATGGATTGCTACCCATTAGGTCGCACCTGAAATGTTGATTACCTCAAGAAGTTCTACCCATGAAGTTTGAAGAAACAATTTATTTCAACTAGACCTGACAAGGTTCCGGTTCAAACCGTGGAACCGAAATCGAATTTCTGGTTCCGATTCCGGTTTAGGAACCGAAACTGAAATCTAAATCTAAACCTAAACCGGAGGAGGCCGGTTCCGATTCAGATTCTAAGGTTTGAGGAACCAGGCGATTTGAACCGGTTTGAGGAACCAGGCGGTTTGAACCGATTCGAGGGTTATTTATTTATTTATTTTTTTGGGCTGACCGTTGGAGTCCTTTTTTTTTTTTTTTTTTTTTTCTTATCTATAAATACCACCGCTCTCAATTCTCCAACTCTCCAACACTCTCAATCTCCAACTCTCCAACTCTCCAACTCTCCAAGTTTCCAAGGTTTTTAATAGTTATTTTATTTTGCAATTGTTTTATTTGAAATTAATTTTATTTGCATTTTGCAATTTATTTTATTTCCAATATATTTTATTTTCTATTAATTTTATTTCCATTTATTTCCAATTTATTTTATTTGCAATTACTAGTTTACTACCTACTATTATTCTTCTAAGTTTCCAATTCTCTCCCAATTTTATTTTTAAATGGCAAGTGGTGGAAATGGAAGGGGTCACGGCTGTGACGGTCCTAGGCGTTTGATTTCGATGAAAGGTAAGGGTACTATGATTGATAATCTCGGTCGTAACGACTCCACCTATCACGACTATCTGCAACGCCGGGCCTATGCTCAAGACCTAGGCCTAGACTGTCCTACTCCCCCTCTAACAATTTTAGAACCCGATCCCAATGCCACCCCACCCACAAAAAATAAAAAAATAAAAAAATTGACAAGCCAGTCAGAAAATATGCCTGATATTGATACACCTCCGGATTTTGATTTTGATCCACCGGAAGTGGAACTAGAAGAGGAGGAAGATCTAATACAGAAGTAGAACAAATCTAATCTCTTCGTCAAACATATGAAGAAAGTTAGGAAAGAAGATGGAAGCTATGTAGCGGCTTGCAATTACTGCACCAAAGTATATAAGTGGAGCAAATCCGGAGGATATGGCACTTATCGGAAGCATATTTCAACCAAACATTAGAAGCAGAGACCAGAACGAGGTCACAATCACAAATTCCTAGGTACACTACTCCTAACCAACAATTATTTCATTATACTGATGATCAAAATAGAGAAGAATTAGCTAGGATGGTAGAAGTATAACACTTATCATTCAGTTTTGGTGAAAGTGTTGGTTTTATTAACTATTGTCGAAGAGCATTAAACCCTAATGCATGGCGTGCTCCTAGAGCCACGCTCACACATACACTTGAAAAGATTTATTTAAAAGAAAAAAAAAGATAGAAAAATATTTTGAAAAATATAATGGTCGTGTTACCGTATGTGCCGACATATAGACTGACCATTGGCAATCACATTCATACTTGGGTGTCACTTGCCATTTTATGGATGATGCATGGACTATCCAGAAAAGAATTCTTGCATTTAGAGTTTTTGATGATGCACACACTGCTCAGAATATTTTTAGACAGCTTAGAATTATTTTTTCAGAGTATAAAATTGAAAACAAAATTTTTACAATTGGTTTTGATAATGCTTCTGCCAATACCGTTGTTATTCCATCTTTAATTGATTTATGCAAACCCTATCTTGGTGGTACATTTTTTCCATCAAAGATGTGCATGCCATGTTTTAAATTTATGTGTTCGAAAAGGATTAGAAACTCTTGAACATTTTATTCTACCTATTAAAAAGCCCTAATGTTTTTATGGAGACATTCTTCTACAATGAAAGCATGGGCAAGATATTGTAAACAAAATGGTAGACGTGTCGTTAAATTTCCTCGTGATGTTCCAACACGTTGGAATTCTACTTATAAATTGCTTGCTCAAAGTTATGAGTATTGGGATTTATTAGTTTCTTTTATTCAATTTCATGTTACTAACATTGAACTTTATCAAGCTCATTGGGATGCTTGTTACAACGTTTTCAATTTGTTAAAAGTCTTTTATAATGCTACAAACAATTTATCTGGTGTTTATTATCCTATAACACATTTATTTGTTATTGAGAGTCTTAATATTGCTGGTGCATTTGCTCATTGTGAATCCGACATAGCAATAGCGGAAGCCGTTAATGCTATGAAGGTAAAATGGTTAAATTATTATAAGGAGTTTCCAAATATTTATTTGATTACCATGGTTTTTGATCCACGTTGTAAATTAGAACATTTGTGTTATTATCTAAAAGGTTATTATGGCATCAAAGGTTTAAATATTGAATATGATGTTGATGCGTGTTATGATAGAGTTAAGAAATTATTGCATGATTTATATGATGAATATGTTACAGTTTATGGATCCTCACTAAACTTAGACGTTACACGAACAAACTGCATCTTAGCCCCCATCATCCTCCTCCGAATTTTTGAATTTAGGGTATAGTATGTTATCAAAAAAAACCAAAAAACCAAAAAACCTAGATGTTCTTCATCAAGCTTCGGTTCATATTCCATCTTGAATCTTATCTAAATGCTTCTTTTGAGTTTATAGAAGATACGCCAAGGAAAAAAATTGATATCTTACAATATTGGAAAAAGTACGCAAGGTACTATCCAATCATGTCTATGATAGCCAAAAATATTTTTTCAATACCAGTTTCTATAGTGGCGGTGGATCAAGAGTTCAGCGCTGGGAGGAATATCCTGGATGAAAAGCATTCGTGTTTGACTCCGAAAGCACAACAGATATAGGTTTGTGTAGATGACTGGACGAAGGCGCAATATAGACAACAAGAAATCAAGTAGGAGCCAACATACGATTTCTTCAAAGATGACGAACCTAAAATTGAAGCAGTGGAACCGGAATAGCATATGCGGTATTGCGGTCATGCGAATCACGCCATCACGACAACAATTAGTCCACATCATCACCAAACCTGCAATAAAAGGTAAGAGAACTACGTGACCTTTGATTCCTTTAAACCTCTCCAAGAGAATACGTAGGCAACTTAATTGTGGTAAAAATTAAGTGCAAGGCTAATAACTTTACATTTTTTTTTTAGTTTTATTTTAATTTAATTTTGTAATTTGTCATTTATTTATTTTATGTTAATTTCGAATTTCGGCCTTTCAGGTGACCCAATTTCCAAATACACAATGAAATGTAATTTGTAATTTGTCATTTTGTTTAGTTTTTGTTAACCGCCAAAAATGGTAGAGGCTCAAAGAAGAATTTTCCATCAATATTGGAGGATAAATCGATATAGAAAGACATCAGAGAAGAGCATCCCGATACCCCGCCACTCTACCAATTGGTCGGGTACAGTCTCCTACCAGCCCAAATAGGGATCAAGGGTCCCTAAACCCAAGAAGTACCAAGAAACACAGAAGATGAGGTTCCCGGGACTCAACTACTGCGGAATCCAGTACCCCGCTACCACGCAGAATCCAGTACCCCGCTACCACGCAGAATCCAGTACCCCGTTGCTATGCAGAATCCAATACCCCGCTACCGAGCTTACCTAGTATCCCGATACATTGTTCATTAAAGGGGAAGGATAGATTGTAAAAGTCAGCCTAGCACGATCAAAAGACAGTTTTAAATCGACAATAAAACTCCACCGTTCAAGATAAACAAAGAATTATGCTCATTCCCGCCACTAAGTCTTCTACTTGAAAAAGGAGTCAACTCCCACACAAACTGCGAGAGAAAGAATCGTTTGATTCTAGGGATCAAATCCCACGACAATCTCGTTAATCACCAAGGAAAGTCCGATAATTGCTAAAACCCTAGACCGAAGTTATAGGAGTGCATGGCAAGAAACGAGACCTATATATACATCGCATTATCACACGAAAAAGGGGACCGCAACCTGAGTGCTTAACCCTACTTTTCGCTTTCCACTTATCGACAGACATGAGAGCTCCATCGCCATTGCTAACTGAGTGTTTTTATCCCTTCACCATAGCTATTTAAAATCCCCATTGTATTTCTATCATGCTTTATAATCAATAAAGAAGGGTTGTATGTGATACCATTATTGCATTAATCTTTTGTCCATCATTATCACTATTTTTCACAGGTTCTATAAGGAAGTTAAGGGTATCGAACTACTTGATACCTCTCCGATTGAGATCTACCTTGATTTTAGTCATATTAAATTATTAATTGGAAAAATCACCTCAGTGACAATTTTCGGTTAACACTTTTGGCGCCGTCTGTGGGAAATACTCCCAATGTTTTACAAAGCTGAGGGCAACTTGCCCCATCAGGGCCCCATTCCCTCGCTTCCACCCAAAGAAATCAAGGGAAGAGAAAGGGAACGAGAAGCCAGATCCCAACGCTGATCCCTCCACCTAATACGAGCTTCGCACCCCCGAACCCCGCGGTCCAGGAGGTGAATCGAGATACCATGGAATAGCACGCTGCGGCTTACGTGGAAAGTATCTGCCTCGGGATAATCGCCCAAGGAATACCCTTCGAAGCACCTAGGCTCGTGGGAGAGGCCGGACCGAGTACCTGGGTACCGGTCTTTGATAGACTTGGGCCGTCACTGCCAGTGCCAGATCATCCTGGAGATCTCAGACCTCGACAGGTGAAGTCAGCATTCGACATTCCTCATAGAAGGATCCAGCCACTAGCTAGGCCGGCAGTAGAGAAGAGGATTCCACAGCCCGATGCAGGTGGTAGTATCGGGCCAAGAGAAACCCGCGGGGTACCCGGCCCTAGATGGAGGAATGCAAGGAGCTAACTGTGGAATCCGAAACTTCAGATAATAAAGGTTCAGTAGCTCGATCTAGGCACGACGGGTCCAAGTGCCTTGAAGATCAGATGGCCAAGATGGCAAAGGAACTCGAGGAGTTAAGAAAGGGGAAACACCAAGGTACCTGGAAGAACCCTTTGGGGGAAATGAATGCACATTTTTCCAAGAGGATTAAGCAGAACTACCCCCCAAGTTCAAGATGCCCGTCAAGAAATATTCTGGATCGGAAGACCCCGTGAGCCACATGAAGAGTTTTGTCCACTAGATGGAAGTTCAGAACACTACCCGGTCAACGATGTGCATAATGTTCCCTTCCACTTTGATCGACTATGCCAAGACTTGGTTCAGAAAGTTACCTTCAAGTAGTGTGGATTCATTTACAAAACTTACTACAGATTTTTATGCTTAGTTTCAGGGGATCAAACCTCGTCCCAAGGACCCCGTCCTACTCTAGTATGTGATCCAGTAACGGGGAGAGACGTTAAGATCCTATGTTGAGAAGTTCCACAAAGAAGTGATCCAGATGGGAGTGTTCACCGAGAAGAAGACCTTGGCTAACTTCAAAAGAAACTTGTGGGCTGGTAGACTGTTCTGGTTTTTCGCAAAGCATCCACCTAAGACTTACCAAGAAGCCTATGATAGGGCACTGGAGCAGGTGGACATAGATGAACAACTCCGGGTCAAAGTCGAGCACGATGAAGCCCGATCATCTAAACGACCGAAGAAGGAGTCTTCGAATTTTGCACCTGTAAAGAAGTTTCAGAACCATCCCCCAAACCGGTCGACCTATAGGCCACCACCTTCTCCCCAACATTGGGATAGATTTCGGCATAGAACAACACCTTATCTAAGAGAAGTAGTCCGGGTAGCAAATGAGGAAGACTAGTACAACCATTATACTCCTATCAATGCATCCCGAGAGACCATATACATTGCCATCCGCGATAAAGGTTTGCTCAGAAAGCCTGGTCCAATGAAGATCCCAGCTGACCAAAGAAACCGTTATAAATACTACGATTTCCATGAGGATGTAGGACACAACACATCTGAGTGCTACAGTCTCCGTAACCAGATTGAAAGATTGGTAAGAGGAGGACTCTTAGTTGAATTTTTACAGCAGGTACGTGATAGTATCAAGGTAGGGAATGAGGTGCAAGGAGAGATGCGGAAGAAAGAAGAAAGGACAATAATAAAGACTTGATGCAGCAAATCCAAGTCATTCACACCATCAGCAGAGGCCCAACATTAGCAGGGACTTCTAACAATTGAAGGAAGAACCATGCTAGGAAGATCCTGAGGCTCACCACTAGTCATGATGTACTCCGGGTCTCCAAGGGATGCCAAGATTATCCTCGTTCTGCCCAGATCATTTTCACCGAGGATGATGCTTACAACACAGTTCAACCCCATGATGATCCAATGGTGATTACGGTACAGATTGCAAACTACAGAGTTCACCGCATCCTAATAGACACCGGGAGCTGCGTGGACATTTTGTTCAAATGAGCACTGAAGAAGCTCAACCTGAAGAACCCTTGCTACAACTACTGCACCACACCCTTGTATGGTTTTATAGGAGACTCCGTAATGCCAGTTGGGACACATATCTTACCAGTGATAATTGGAGAAGCTCCCCTCCAGCAGAATATCATGACAGAGTTTATAGTGGTTGATACCTCGTCCGCTTACAATGCGATCCTGGGAAGACCTTTCCTATCGGGAATCAGGGGAGTCCTGTCCATTTATCACAACGTACTGAAATTCCTAGTAGAAACCAAGGTAGGAGAAGTTATGGGGGATCAGTAAGCAGCCCGCACTTGTTATGCGGTGTCCACAAATCCTACCGCATTAGATAAGCAATGCGCCCATGTTACTAGTGATCCAGGCCACATGATAGTGGAGCAGGATCACTATGTCCTAGAAGAATGTGAGATGCCGGACATGATTGTAGAAGAAAAGGAAGAAGAAGAAGAAGAAGAAGAAGAAGAAGAACGAGGATGGATCGGTGGTCATCCCGCGAAACAGTTAGAAGAGATACCAATTAGAAAGGGAGATTCAACCAAAGTAGTGAAGATAGGAGGCGCGCTGGATTGTGAAGTCAGAAAAAGCCTGGTAGAACTCCTCGAAGAATACAATGATATTTTTGCCTGGAGTCACGATGATATCCCGCTCAACCTAACCATTCACAGGTTGGTAGTAAACGTAACCTTCAAGCCAGTCAAGCAGAAGCGGAGACACTTCAACACTGAGCGGAATGCTGCGGTATAAGAGGAGGTAGACAAACTCTTGAAAGCAAGATTCATCAGAAAATCCCGTTACCTCGAATGGATCGCCAACGTGGTGATGGTGACCAAAACCATTGGGAAGTGGCGCATGTGTGTAAACTACACCAACCTCAACCGGGCCTGCCCAAAGGATAGATTCCCGCTACCTAAAATAGACCAGCTGATTGATTCTACTACATGTAACAAACTTCTGAGCTTCATGGATGCCTTCTCGGGGTACAACCAGATCATGATGCACCCTGCCGATCAAGACAATACAAGACCAGCTTCATCACTGGGTAAGGTCTCTATTGCTACAAAGTGATGCCATTCGGTCTCAAAAATGCTGGAGCCACTTACCATCAATTGGTAAACAAGTTGTTCAAGCAGCAGATAAGAAGATCTATGGATGTCTACATTGATGATATGATCACAAAGTCCCAGATGACCGACCAGCATCTAGAAGATTTGCGTCAGACCTTCCATGTAATAAGGGAAAACCAGATGAGACTAAATTCGGCTAAGTGTGCTTTCGGGGTAGCAGCAGGAAAGTTTCTTGGGTTCATGGTACATGAGAGGAGGGTCAAAGCCAACCCAGAGAAAATCAAGGCCATCATAGATCTTGAATCCCCTACTACCCTCTAGCAGGCACAGGGATTGACTGGCCGGATAGCAGCGTTGAACCGCTTCATATCCCGATCTACAGATAAGTGCTTACCTTTCTTTAAAATCATTAAGCAGGGTAAGAAGATGAAATGGGATCAAGTGAGTGAGCAAGCATTTCAAGTGTTGAAGGAGTACCTAGCTAGTCCACATCTGCTAGTGAAACACCTTTCAGGAGAAGAACTACAGCTTTACTTGGTAGTATCAGAAACTGTGACAAGCGGGGCCTTAGTAAATGAATGTAGTGATAGAGCTCAAAGACCAATCTACTATGTGAGCCGTGCTCTAACAAAATCTAAAAAGAATTACACTCTCCTAGAGAAGCTTGCCTATGTGCTGGTAACCACGGCTAGAAAGCTTCGGCCTTATTTTCTAGCTCACACAGTTGTAGTAGTAATTGACCAACCACTGAGACAGTTCCTTCAGAGACTAGACGTATCAGGCAGGTTAGTCCTGTGGGCCTCAGAGTTGACGTAGTATGACATAAAGTACAAGGCAAGGACGACAATCAATGCTCAAGCCTTAGCCGACTTTGTGGCAGAATTTAGCACGAGTTCAAATTCAGATACCACTGTGAAACTGAGCCCGGATCCGGAGTCCCTAGAATGGCACACTGATTGCAAAACCTGGATCCTATATCAAATCAAGCCGGCTGTGGGGCCGGGATCATCCTTACTGATCCTAAAGGAATCGAATGCAGTCACTGTTTTAGGTTTAAGTTTAAAGCTACTAATAACGAGGTGGAGTATGAAGCCTTGTTGGCAGGAATGAAAGTTGCTTTAGAACTGGGGGTTGATTTCCTCCTAGTTAGAAGTGATTCCCAGCTGGTAATCAACCAGGTATCCGGTGTATACCAGGCAAAGGGTGACAACATGATAGCATACCTCGAAAAAGTACAAAAAGCAGCAACGAGGTTCAAGGGTATGAAGATGGAACAAATTCCTCGAGAGAAGAATCATCGAGCTAATGTTCTGGCTAAAATTGCTGCAACTGGAAGACGGACATTGCTAAAAGGGATACCACTCCAATTGATACCCTGACCCAGCATTGCCACGAGATTAGAAGTGAGCCTAGTTGACCGACTCCCTTGCTGGATGGATTATATAGTTGATTACCTTCAAAATGACACTCTTCCAGAAGACCCGGATCAAGCACGCAAGCTCAAAAGGATTGTTACCCGGTATTGCCTGGTAGAAGGGTACCTCTACCGCAAGGGAAATTCACTTTCGTTGCTATATGAGGTACATGCAAGGGACTGTGGCAACCATGTATCAAGAGAGACTTTGGCATACCAAGTTCTCAGGATGGGATTCTTCTGGCCTACTCTTCATCAGGATGCTAAGAAATTTGCACAAACCTGTGAACCTTGTCAGAAAATAACAAACCTCTATCACCTACCTCCAGAAAGACTCACTTCTATCAACACACCTTACCCATTTGCTATCTGGGGGTTGGACCTAATCGGGCCACTTCCCACTGCTCATGGTCAAGCCAAGCACCCTGTAGTGGTCATATATTATTTTACCCAGTGGGTGGAAGCAAAGTCCTTAGTTCAAATCACTAAGGCAAACACCACAAGCTTTGTTAAGGAAAGCATTGTCTACCGATTTGGTACCCGATGGCTATAATCACTGATCTGGGAAAACAGTTTGATAATGCCAATTTCAGGTTTTTCTGTGAGCAGCAGGGTATCAACCTTCATTTTGTCTTGGTAGCCCACCCTCAGACCAATGGGTTGGTGGAAGCTACCAACAAGACCATCAAGAAGCTCCTTAAGAAGAAACTCCAACAAAAGAAAGGGAAGTAGGTTGAAGAGCTTTCTAATGTTCTCTAGGCATACCGGACTACCAAGAGGACTGTTACTGGAGAAACTCCATATTCGTTGGCCTTTGGGATAGAAGCAGTCTCACCTATCGAGCATAGACTGACATCTTTCAAGGTCCAACACTTTGGGTTAGAAGACAATGAAGTGAAGTTGAGAGCCAGTCTAGATCTCCTAGAGGAGAAGTAAGACAGAGCTGCAGAACGAGTAGCAGCCTACCAGAACAAGATAGCCCAATGTTTCAATAGGAAGGTGAAAACTTGAAACTTCAAAGAAGAGGACTTAGTTCTCAGGAAAGTGACCCAGAATACCCGGAGAAGGTTCGACGGGGTATTAGCCCCTAACTGGGAAGGTCCCTACCTGATAAAGATAGTAGTTCGAAAGGAGGCTTACAAGTTAGAAGACATGGATAGTTACCCGGTAGACCACACTTGGAATGCCGATCACCTTAAAAGGTTTTACCCTTAGAGTTTGAAGAAGAATTTATCTCGGTTGGTATACTTCTAAGTATGTACCCCGATTTTTTGCTTTGTATTTGCTTCTTGAGAAATTTAAAAAAAAGTCAGTTTTGTTCTCCTACATGATTCTCCTGTGTTCGCCTTACAAATTTCGCCATTCTTGATCGCCTAAAGACCAGGAAAGGCCACATGGCATTCCTGCTGCCTTGGTCGGGGTATACCCTCCTCCAGAAAGGATCTGGTGCATAAATGCCTAAGCGACATAGCCACCTACCAGACTCAACATCATCAAGACTAGGAGAACCTATACGGACCTCCTGAAGCCTCGAACGGGGAACACCCTTCTCCAAGAAAAACCTGGTGCTAAAGTGGCCTTAGTTGCCTACCAGGACAGATCACCAAAGGATCAAGATACCTTATCAGGATACTTGATACCTCACTTTGCCATATCTTCACATAAAATTCTGGTGCTGCAGTGGCCTTAGTCGTCTACTAGGACAGGACGCCAAAGAATCAAGTTACCTTCTCAGTATACCAGATACTTCATCCCACTAGACATACATGTGAAAAATTCTCCATGGTAGAAAGTCTGCGGGGTAGCAAATCATGGTTGGTCAAACATTGGAATCCTTTAAGTAAGATTTATCAAATATAAAGACTTACAATGTTCTAATCAGGGTACCCAGGAAATCGTGGACCCCTACCCGGGTCGATTTGCTCTGATCAAGGTCGTCCCATACTTGGTCAAATTTACTTGATCAGAATATTACAAACTTATACCAAATCTTACAAGGGGGACTATCGTCCAAGAGTTATTTCTGGAAATAATGAAGGTATGGAGTCCTCTAACCAAGCCAAGCAAGCTTAAGGCTAAGTACTGACAACTTTTCGAGTAAGTTTTATTTGGGTCATAAACAAGCGTGCAAGTATCATCTTATACCAGGATATATGTGTATACTATAAGTAAGGCAGTATAATTGCAAAAAGATAGAAATTTTCATTCAATCAAACAGGGTGCCCAACCCCCTTTTCCGGGCTACAAAGAATGAAAAATGAAAACGAAATGAAATGACAAAAAATGAAGTCATGCATCCTGCTGCCTGTCTCCCATCTGCTCTTCCTGCCCAGCTCCATCCACCTCCACGGCCACCTTGGCTCCAGCAGCAGCCTAAACTCCCTCAGCCCCTAGCACCCCGGATTCAACATGAACCTCAGCCCCATCCAATGACTCTATAACAACGGGATGCTCAGAGTCCTACGCTTGATCCTTTTGTGTAAAAGGAAGATTCTGTCTTCCCTTCTTGGCTGATTCTAACACGGCACTTGAGCCCTGATGTGGAGGAGGATCCGGGGTGGTGGTAGCTTGAAAAGGACCCCCTGGTCATAATCAGCCTCTAAAAGTAAGGCAACTCTAACCATGATCTGGTCCCAGTCTCAACCAAGGGGTATTTTCATGTTAAAAGGATGAGGAAACGCCTTAGCCACCTCGTATGAAGCAGTGAAGTACCTATCCATGAAGGAGGAATCCACTCGGGATTCCAGGATACTAACAGAACCTCGCAAAAATTTATTTTCATCTAGGAGAACAGCCTTCTCTACCTTAACAGTTTTCGTGTCGTAAGCATGCTTCATCCTCTCCAACTCCACCAAGGCAGCCTACCTTCTAGACTTAGACTCAGACTCAGACTCAGAGGTAGCTTGGATCAGGGAAGTTACATTTTCTTCAGCCCGGGCTAGATCATCCTTAGCTTCTGCAAGCTCCGCCTAAAGTACGAGATTGGCCTCCTTCAGAGCCTTAACCTGCTGCCCCATAACCAATGTAAACTTAAAGCCTTACAAAACGAAAGAAATACAGTGTCTCTAAAATAGATCTATACCAAGCAAGCTAGAGGGTCAAGGCTCATACCTCGGCAAGCAGAGAAGCCCCATTAGTCACCAAGATGTCAGTAGGCAGGGAGGACATTGACTGTAGGCCCCCACCAGGATAAGCAGCAATGAAATTGGAGATGATCTCTTCCTGGCTATGGTCCCGTGACCCCGACCCTGAAGGAAGATCGGTGGGAGAAGGAGCCTTGGTAGCAGTAGTTTTCTCCTTTTCCACCCTAGCTGGGTGCCTGACTGGTATAATTGGAGGTGGAGGTGGAGGTGGAGGTGGAGGTGGAGGTGGAAGAGGATAAGCCACTACTGTAGGTTTGGAAGCAGCGACACTGGTAGCCGATTTTAGGATTAGAACTAGGGAGGCCTTAGCCTTGGCAGCCCATGCCAACATCTCGCTTAGAGACGGGTGTGCTGCGACCTTAGTATGAGGAGAGGCAGGAAGAGGTGATGGCAACCTCGTAATAGCCAGAGGAGGGGTTGATACCGGCAATTGAAATCCGGATGTAGCACCAGCACCGGGAGGAGAAGGAATAGGAGAACGGGCCATAAAAGAATTTGGGAATACCGGCCCAAAAGAAGTAGGAAAAGATGATAGGAGGAGAGTAGCTGAAACTGCAAAAGAGAAGAAGGGTTAATATAAAAAAATAAGTAAATAAAAAAGAGAAAGAAAAAAGCATAAGGGTAGAGTCACCTACCCGGATCTACGATGGATATCCTCAGGTACCGCTCCAGCCGAGCACCTTCAAAGGCGTTACAGGTAGGATACTCAAAATTCATGTAACTCTTATCCTGGATCCTCCTGAGAACCCCCCCTGGATTCTACAGAAAGTACTCTCGTGCTCCACTTGTCTTTTTTGGTGAATTGGATAGGGACCGGATACTCAGTTCCCCTTATATGCATAGAGTGGCCCCAGTCTCCTTCAACCACGACCATTCATCCTTCTAGGTCTGGTTGTATTTCACGTTCGCCCCAGGTACAACGAACTTCATCTTATTCTTAGGCCTCAGGTAAAATTGGCCCCGGGGTACCAAGTTCGCTACTTGGTAGATGTAGCGAATCTCATCGAAGCCGGGCTCCCTCAACACGCCATCTTTTTCACACTGCTCTTTCCAAAACACTAGGAACCTCGTCAGGTTCTTCCAGAACCCAAGAGAGATTTGTATGGGAGCCAACTCTAAAACGACTAGGGCTCTGTGAAGGGTAGGATGAAGAGGAAGCCTGACCTCACACTCAAACGCGGCTATGTGAATTCGGCTATGTGAATTAGTAGACGGCCTGGAGGAGGGGTGTATACGTCATAGCCCCGATGCGAAAGAGATGGGTTGATAGTATCCGAGATCTTGTAAACTCTCCTTAGACGAGCTAGGGTGTCGACTAGATAGACCGAATCTGGGATGATCCGGCCATCATGAAAAGAGGATTGGGGTCTAACGAGAACTCTAACAGAGTCTATAGCCAGAATGTTCTCCTCCTCATCCTTATCATCAGCATCCTCGTCGTCCTCCTCGTCCACTATCTGAACTGAGTCTTCAGGTCTATTGTGGAAACCCGTCCCGATTTAGGGATTTCTACCACAACGACGGTGTTGAGACGGGGTGCCATCACCAACAACGTCGCCCTCGTCCCGACCTCGCTTCTTTCCTTTTCTCGTTGGGGAACTCTCTTTTGACTCCACCCACTGCATATTCAGGAGGTCGTCAAGGCTATCAGGTGGGTTATGAGAAGTTAGACGTGGATTTGATGAAGTGGGTTGAGGATTTGATGAAACTGAAGGATGTTTTTGTGTAGAGGTAGGAGTTTTGATGGGGATGCCATTGTAGTAGGAGGAAGAAAAGAAAAAAGATTCTTGAAGAAGAAAAGACTTGAGAGAGAAAAAGACTAATTCTTGATTTTTAAAATTATAAAGTGAGCGTGAGCAAGTAAGGGGAGGAGTGGTATATTCATAGACGGAGGTGGACGGTTACCAGAATAGAAAAGGGAATGTGGAGTTATGATCGGAGACGTGTTCGAGGTGGTTTCGAAAAAAGCGTGCCAAAATGACTCATTTAAATCTGCGGAGCAATCATCATCTGACACGTGGTCTGTGCATTAAATACCATCGTATCCAAGGAAGATTTCCTCCTTAGTAGTGGAAGCCAACCAGACGAGAGTAGACAAGCGGACGGGATAGAAAATCCTTCAAGCGAACTAAGAATCCTGACTCCAACCCCAGCAACGTACCGGTGTTCAAGTCAGGGGGGACTTCTGTTAACCGTCAAAAATTGCAAGGGCTCAAAGAAGAATTTTCCATCAATATTGGAGGATAAATCGAGATAGAAAGACATCAGAGAAGAGCATCCCGATACCCTGCCACTCTACCAATTGGCCGGGTACAGTCTCCTACCAGCCCAAATAGGGATCAAGGGTCCCTAAACCCAAGAAGTACCAAGAAACACAGAAGACGAGGTTCCCGGGACTCAACTACTGTGAAATCCAGTACCCCGCTACCACGTAGAATCCAGTACCCCGTTGCCACGCAGAATCCAGTACCCCGCTACCGAGCTTACCTAGTAACCCGATACATTGTTCATTAAAAAGGAAGGAGAGATTGTAAAAGTCAGCCTAGCACGATCAAAAGACAGTTTTAAATCGACAATAAAACGCCACCGTTCAAGATAAACAAAGAATTATGCTCATTCCCGCCACTAAGTCTTCTACTTGAAAGAGGAGTCAACTCCCACACAAACTGCGAGAGAAAGAATCGCTTGATTCTAGGGATCAAATCCCACGACAATCTCATTAATCACCAAGGAAAGTCCAATAATTGCTAAAACCATAGACCGAAGTTATAGGAGTGCATGGCAAGAAATGAGACCTATATATACATCGCATTATCACACGAAAAAGGGGACCGCAACCTGAGTGCTTAACCCTACTTTTCGCTTTCCACTTATCGACAAACATGAGAGCTCCATCGCCATTGCTAACTGAGTGTTTTTATCCCTTCACCATAGCTATTTAAAATCCCCATTGTATTCCTATCATGCTTTATAATCAATAAAGAAGGGTTGTAAGTGATACCATTATTGCATTAATCTTTTGTCCATCATTATCACTATTTTTCACAGGTTCTATAAGGAAGTTAAGGGTATCGAACTACTTGATACCTCTCCGACTGAGATCTACCTTGATTTTAGTCATATTAAATTATTAATTGGAAAAATCACCTCAGTGACAATTTTCGGTTAACAGTTTTATTTTAATTTAATTTTGTAATTTGTCATTTGTTTATTTTATTTTATTTTCGGGTGATCCAACCAAATGAATTTTATTTTATTTTATTTTATTTTGTAATTTGTCATTTATATATTTTATTTTATTTACAACTACAACTTACAAGTTACAAGTCTTTTTTTTTTTTTTTGTTATTAAAAAAAACAAAAAAAAAGGTTCAAAACCGCCGGTTCAATAAGAACCGGAACCGAAACTGGTGGTTTTGGAACCGGAATCGAAACCAGAACTGGCTTATACCGGTTTCAGTTCCACCAAACCTTGGAACCGGAACCTTGGCATCACTAATTTCAACCGTTATGACTCTAAGTATGTACCCGGATTTGCTTTGTATCGTCTAAGAATTCAATAAAGAAGTTAGTTTTTTCTCCTACATGATTCTCCTATGTTTACCTTGAAAATTTTGCCATAACCAGATCGCCTTAAGACCAGGAGAGTAACATTGCACTCCTGATGCCCTGGATCGAGTCAATCCCTCAAGGAGGATCACCATAACTGAATCGCCACAAAACCAGGAAAAGCCACATGGCTCTCCTGCTGCCTTGGTTAGGGCATACCCTCCTCCAGAAAGGATGTAGTGCATAAGTGCCTAAGTGGCATAGTTGCCTACTTGACTAAGGATGCGAAGTCGTAGCCCTGGTTGCCCATCACAGTCCTCAAGACTAAGAGAGCCTATACGGCACTCCTAAAGCCTCGGACGGGGAATACCCCTCTCTAGAAAAACCTGGTGCTAAACTGGCCCTAGTTGCCTACTAGGATAAATCGCCTAAGGGTCAGGATCTCTTATCAGGATACCGGGTGCCGAAGATTCGCCATATGAAAACCTGGTGCTAAAGTGGCCATAGTTGCCTACCAAGATAGATCGCTTAAGGGTCAGGATTGTAGGGAAAAATACCGCAGTACACGCAGCGGAAGCGAGACTAAAAATAGATTTAGTAACTTTTAAAATTTTTCCTTTTTATGAACCTTAAACCCTTTAATCAATTAAACATATATATTATCTAACAAAAGAAGAATACCTTTTGTCGCGTGATCCGATTGACTTACGTCGATGGTAATCCGCAAGATCTTCAATCCTAGCACGAACGTGGATCACCAAGGAGCGTGGTCTCCCTTTTCTTTGAATTGCAAACCTGAGAATGGACAAACAAACTTTTCTTTTTCTTTGTTAGTCACAAAAACAATCAAAAGAAGACTTAGATTATTCCGGTCACTTTTGAGTTCTCAATCTTATGATCGAAACTCGCGTGAACCTCAATCGATGTTGTACACACAAGCTTATTGATGAACAAGCAATTAGTGTACCATCAAAGAATAATCTATTCACTCTTTTATGTTTTTAGTAGAATAAAATCTAATACTTTTCTATGAATTGAGAAGAAGAAGAAAATTGTCTCAATCAACAAACCATATCGTGGCCGAATTCTATAAGAGAATATATAGGTGGCCTAAATTTGCTTCCTCCTTTCTATTAGGGTTGCCGAAATCCTTCATGTGGGAACACTAGGGTTGCCGCAATTTCCTCTACAAAAGAGGACTTTGTGTTGTACCCAAATTCACATGCAGTTTAAGACTTCAAACCCTAATCCAACTCATAGATATTTTATTCTTTTATTTGACTAAATAAAAAGACTTCTTATTTGATTAAATAAATAAAATTAATTATTTATTTTCTTATCAAACAAGTCTTTTAATTTTAGTATACTACTACCAATAGTATAACTCTAGGAATCGTATTCCTAATCAGAAAAAGATTTGTTTCTTAATTAAACAATTAATTAATTCTTATTTAATTAAACAATGAAACAAAATAATATATTAGGTTAATTTATTCACCTTTGCCGCCACACTTAAAATGAATGGGCCATATATTATTTCCTTATTTCATTTAATCCATTGGACTTTAAATAAAAGTCCACATGTGAACCAGACTCATTCTTACTAAAAGAAACAGGCCCACATGCCTTTCATTAATATATTAATATAATTGTGCAGCCCATTAAATATAATGTGCAAATTATTTCAATATTAAATGCAATTCTAAATGGACCCATAAATTGGTCCGGTAGAATATATCAAGTGATCCATGCAAGTCCGTGTGGATTGGGGATCTTGGCGGGCCATCTAAATTTAAGCTTCAATAGACATAACCTAATCACAATCAACAAATGATTCACTTAGGTCCGATCCATTAATTTTAACTCATTCCACTAAAAAGCTAAAACTGAACTCTTAAATAAAGATAGAAAAGGAAGATGTTCCTCATTCATACCCTAGACAATCATGTTGGAGATAGTGTATCCTCGTGATTAATATCAGTAATCGCCAAGAGTTCATAGACCGCCTATAACTCTCTAAGTTACCATATTTACTCATATGACCACATTTTGAACTTGGATATTTTGACTTGTCCAGAAGCCATATTTTCAATAGACACTATCGAAAACTCAACGTTGAGATTTAATATCCAATTACCTCAAAACATCCATATGATAATATTATACTCTCATTTAATAAATGTAGCCACGATGTCCATATATAAATGAAGTCCTCTATCGATTAACAAATGAATATCACCAAACTATCGAGGATAGACTATGCGATATAATCGTACTCATTGATAACTCAAATGATACCACTTGCAACCATAAGTCCATCATTTATCTCAGGATTAAGATAGACCCTGCGATTGTCCTGATAATTAAAAGACTATTATCTATTGACGGTTCTAGATAAAGCTTTTCATTGTGATCCAGTTCAATGCACCCAGTGCACTAGATTCTTTTGCTCGAAGACACTCCGATGATTTTAGACTCATCATATCTCATTTGATCCACTCAAATGCTAGCAAAAGAATTCTACAACTATAACAAGATAAAGGTGCCCAACCTTTAAATTAAGTTGTGAACAATATTCAAGACTAACTAAAGAATTGTGTCTACCACATACATATCCAGATGTACGAACAATTATTCTTTTCTCATAGTCTTTAGACCTTATGATTATTTACTTTGACAATTATAATATTAAACTATAAATGCTATAAGATTTGTTAAACCAGAAATCACTTTATTAATATGAAAAAAAATTGTTAATTACAACATTATACTCTTGCTATTGAACATAATCCTAACAAGGATCTCTTATCGGGAAACCTGGTGTCAAAGATTCGCCATATGAAAAACCTAGTGCAAAAGTGACCCTAGTTGCCTACCAAGACAGATCGCCTAAGGGTCATGATCCCTTATCGGGATACCTGGTGCCAAAGATTCTCCATATGAAGAACCAGACGCTAAAATGGCCTTAGACTCCTGCCAGAATCAGTTTGCCTTGGGGCCAGGATTTCTTGTGCAGGATCACCTGATACCCCGATTCCCCTTGTGAGAATCGAGAAGTAGCCTTAGCGGACTACCCGAATCAATTCGGAATCAAGATCTCCTATGTAGGAAGTACCTAGTACTTTGATTTACAATATTCTAATCTTGAGCATCAAGCAGCTTTGGTCACCTACAGAGATCGAGCCCTTTTATCAAAGTCATACGATACTTGGTGCAAATTACTTGTAAAATTTCTATCAAATCTTACAAGGGGACTACCTAGCAGGATGCCTCTGACAAGTATCCAAGTACCAAGACTTAATCACCATTAAACATCTCAAGTGTGTTCTATCCGGATTACGGGACAAGTATGCAAGCGCCAAATACCATCAGTATTCCAAGTAAAATTTTGTCTAGATCATGAACAAATATCCAGGTACTAGGTGCTGCCAACATTCCAAGTAAGTTTCTGTCTGAGTTATTAACAAGTATCCGAATATTAAGTGCTGCTAGAATTTCAAGTAAGTCTTATCTCGGCTAAGGATAATCATCTAGGATTCAACATGAACAAATAAGACAGTGTATTTGCTAAAAAGGGAAAGCTTTCTACTGATCAAATAGGGTGCCCAACCCCAGCCTCCGGGCTACAAAAATGTATATGAAAAATAAGAAATAACAAGTAAGTCATGCATCCTCAGCGTCCTTCTTCTCTCCAACTCCCTGGTTCTGGTCTGTAACGCCTGTCTCTTGAGCTACCTCGTTCCCTACACCAGTCTGGATCTCCCCAACTCCTGGTACCCCGGGTTCAGCAGAAACCTCCACTTTCTTCACTAGACCAGTCTTAGTCCCAGTGGGATCCCCTACATCATGTATTTGATCATCTTAATGGGCATGAGGGTCAGGAAGCGCTTCCTCAGTTGTCCCTGCTGGATCAGTAGTAGGCAGGATAGGTTCCTGAGGCAATGAAGGATCCGGGATAATGGCTGCTTGAGGAGGATTTGCCTAGACCGAAACAGCTTCTGGAAATTGGGCAGCCTTAGCCATAATCTGCTCCTGGTCCCACTTGAAGACAGCCTACAGGTGGAAGGGAGGAGGAAAGGCTTAAGCAACCTCATAGGAAGCAAAAAAGTACCCGTCTGCAAATGAGGAATCCACCCTAGCCTCCAAAGATTCCACCATACCCCGCAAAAGATGGTTTTCGTCTTGAAGCAGGGTCTTCTTGCCTCTCAGACCTTTCCTCTCCTCACAGCGGTGTAGTGATCTGAGAGTTTCTGTATCAAGGGATCGCTTCAACCGTTCCGCGTCCGCCAAGGCCTCATCCTTTCTCTTTTCAGTACGGATCAATGCCCTATTCAAAAAGTTTATTTTTTTCTCAAACTGATCCAATTCTTTCTTAGCATTCTCTAGTTCAGCCCTAGCCTTAATAGTAGCCTTTCGGAAAGCTGTCACCTGTTGTTCCATGGCCAAGGTAAATTTAAATGCCTGCAAGAAAATAAGAAGGTGAGTGCCCTTCTTAGGATTATACTAGATGAAGAAGAAGACTGAGTACCATACCTCAACAAGAAGAGTAGCTCCCCTTGAGACCATGATATCCCAAGGCATAGAAGTCTTAGCACGCATACTACCACCAGGGCTAACCTTTGCAAATTGGGCTACTACCACCTCATCCTGGGTTCTATCCTGCGAATGCGAGCCCGATGGAAGATCAGTAGAATGAGTGGCCACAGTATCAACACCTTTCTCCTTCTCCACCCTGAGTTGACACCTAGCAGGTATAGCTAGAGGATGAGGAGGGGGAGGAAGAAGAGGAGAAGTTACTTGTGAGGGCATAACATTGGAAGTAGCTGGAACCTGCTTCTAGACTTGTACAGGAGAGCCTTGAGCCCTGGCAGCCCTTGTAGCCATCTCACCCATAGTAGGGCATGCTAAAGCCAAAGTAGGGAATAGAGCAAGAGGACGCAGGAGCGACCTCTTTGGGGCCAGAGGTGGAGTTGTTACAAGCTAGCTAGACCCAGATAGGGCACCAGTACCAGTACCAGTAGCAGGGGAAAGAACCAGTGATCTAATCGAAGAAATCTTTGGGAGCTCTGCTCTTGGAGAAGTATGAGAGGACGACAGAAGGGGCGAGGCAGAGACTGCCAAAAAAGAAGTTAATTCCAGGTAGGAAGATTAATAAATCAAGAAAGGAAAAGGTGAAGGAAGCTACATACCTGGATAAGCGATGGAAATCTTGAGGTACCGGTCTAACCTAGCACCTTTATAAGGATCGACAGCGGGGTACCTCATGTTCATGTAGGACCGATCCACAATCCTCTTTAGGATACCCAACGACTTAGTAGAGATGTTTCATTTATCCCGCTTGTCTCTTTTGGTGAACTGAGTAGGAACCGGGTACTCAGTCCCACCGATATGTACTGAGTGGCCCCAATCTCCTTCTACCACAATCTATTTATCTTTCCAAGATTAATTGAATTTTGTGTTGGCCCCGGGTACAATGAACTTCATAGGGTTATGCGCCCTCAAGTAGAACTGGCCCTTGGGACCAAATGCCAAGTTTGCCACCTGAAAGACATCGGATCTCATCAAAGCCTAGTTCCCTCACCATATTGTCCCTCTCACACTGCTCCTTCCTCCAGAGCACCAGGAACCCGGTCAGATGCTTCTAGAACCCGGGTGAAATCTGTAGAGGGGCAAGCTTAAGAGCATGGAGCGCTCTGCGAAAAGTGGGGTAGAGGGGTAGCCTGACCCTACACTCAAAAGCGGCCACATGAAGGATAAGGGGGCCTAGAGGCGGGGTATACACGTCATAACCTCGATGAGGAAGAAAGAGGGTGATGGCATCGAGAATCTAGTACTCTTTTCTCAAACGAGTTAAGGTATCGATAGTACAGACAGAGTCAGGAACGATCTTGGAATCATGAAAAGAAGAAAGGTGACCACTTAGCACCCCCGAGGAGCCTACAAGGTGAGCGTCGTCCCTCCCATCTCTAGCACCTTCATCCTCCTCTTCATCTATAATCTGGACAGGGCTCTCAAGTCTGTTCTTCGACCCAATACCAGTGTTCCTGTTGGAACGACGGCACTGGATGGGATGGTACCCTCCATGGCGTCGCCTTCGCCGCGTTCCCTTTTCCTTTTGTTCGACTGGGAACCCTTGTCAAAATTGACCCTCTTCATATTAAGAAGGTCGTCGAGACTGTCAGTAAAGGTTACTGGATTTGCCATGGCGAAAATATAAGGAATAAGAAGAAGAAGACTTTCTAGGTGTTTCGAAAGAATGAAGGCTTAGAAAGAGAAAGGGATTTTTTGCTTTTTCAAAATTTGAAATCGGTGTGAATGAAGGAGTAAGAATAAGGATATTTATAGAAGGGAGTAGGCGGTCACCGAGTATAAAAAGGAAACAGTAATGATGACCGGAGACATGTAAGAGGCGGTTTCGAGAAAATCGCGCCAAAAACGGCCCATTCAAACGAACACACCAATCCAAGCCTGACACGTGGATTGCCTATTAAATGCAAGCGTGCCAAATGAGGACTTCTTCCTAGACAGTTGAAACCAGCTAGACAGGATGGAAAAACCATTCAAGTGATCTAAGTATCCTGACCCTTAACCCCGACTATGTACCAGTGTTCAAGTCAGGGGGGACTTCTGTTAACTGCCAAAAATGGCAGGGATTCAAAGAAGTCCAGACCAAGGATAGAAAGACACTGTATCCCGCTACCTCCCATAGACTTTTTAAATGCAAGATTAGGGGCGTGATCCCAAGGAAAAAGGAGTCTTCTTCCATTATCTCGGTACCCTACTGTAAGGATTCCCGTTGTTTTTAATTGGCTTATTTCGTGATCAAACCATATGTGGGGATTCTTTGTAAGGGTAGTTTAGATGTTGTTGTTATTGCTTAGGCCCTTTGAAGACCTCATTATTGACAAGCACCAAAGGTAATACTCTAAGTGCTTACTTGTCTTGAAGAGATAGTTACACACACTCACAACTCATGCATATGTTTAATCTTTGTATGTTGTGTTTCTTTTGTTGTGCCTGCCTATTTCATCTCTTGCCATTTGTGTTTATAACCAAGCATTTAGGCTTTTAGGATGCATCTTAGTTTACCTTTGTTCCCCTTGCATGATTGCTGTGGGGTTCAAAGTTATGGGCTGTGCGCTGGTCCACCTGCGCCTGTCGTCCAGCGCCGCTCCGGCGCAAAACGCCCAGTGACGTGCCCGTGTCGTGCGCTGGTCCGCACCAGCGCAGGCCACCAGCGCAGATCGTCCAGTTCTCTGTCGCCGGTCGTGCGGGTCCACACCAGCGCAAGGCCACCAGCGCTGATCGCCCAGTATTCTGTTATGGCGTCTGTGTGAGCGCATGTGCCAAACTGGTCCTGCGCCTGTCGTCCAGCGCAGGTCCACCAGCGCACAGAGCATTTTCTGGGCGTTTTCAAAACGACCTCACTTCACTTATGGCCTCTATATATATGCTAACTTGATTTTAGGTCATTTACAAGAGTCTTATTCATGCTTCATACTTAGGATATTTTTCAAGAGAAGAAAAATACACAAAGAACTCATTTTAATCACTCAAACACTTTTTCATGATCATCAATCAAGCATCATCTTAGATCATCTAGATGTCAAGATCTTCATCATACTTTGTGGTAAGCTTTTCACTAATATCTTACAGGAGTACCCGCATATTAGGTTTTGTGCTTAATATTGATTAGCTAAACTAATTGACATGTCATTTAGTTTTGATATCTAGGATTGTTCTTAATTGCATATTAATCCTTAGATAAGCAATAGTTTCCCTTACTATGTTGCATTTTGATATTCACAAATCCAGGGTTGATTCTCTTCTAGAGAAAGAGTCTTGTGTTAGCAAGATTAGGCTTAGTCGCAAGCAAATAGGAAGGTTCACTCATACCGGGATTAGGTAGGTGTGTGATTACTTCCGGGATTAGGTTGTAATCGTTTGCACATTTAGTGGATTCGAGGTTCGAGTGTGGCTTACTTACATAGCCCGTGGTTTTTCCCGTGAGGGTTTCCACGTAAAAACCAAGTGTTGTTTTAATTTCCGCACCATATTACAATTGCTTGGTTATATTATCTTGAGGGCATTTTCATAATTTTGACTAACACGAAAAATTGGGTAAAAAGCGTAAAATCTATTCACCCCCCCTCTAGATAGCTTTATACACACCGTGCTATAATAAGTTTCACCTACTATTGCATCGACCTAGCATCCCAGTACCCCGATACTTGAAGAGTACTGCTACCACGGTCCAATAAAATGCGGGGTACCAGGATTAGGGGTGGGTAAAAAACTGACAAACCGAACCGAACCGAACCAGTGGATCGAACCGGTCCAACCAATTTTTTTCTGGTTTTGATTGATTAGCCGGTTTAGTTCAGTTGATTACCGGTTCGATTTTTTTCCGGTTTGACCCTCAAAATCGGTAAAACTGAACCGGCTTTGAGTATAAATTTTGGATCAAGAAGTGTTGAGATGAATCGAAAACAGTTAATTGGATCACTGTTCATACAAAGCCTTATCCAAAGTGTCACAAACCTGTGGAGAAGAATGGTGGTTGTAACCTTATGAGCTGTATCTGTGGACAAGCATTTTGGTGAGGGATTACTGTCCCTCTCTTTCTCTCTCTCTCTCTCTCTCTCTCTCTCTCTCTCTCTCTCTCTCTCGTTTACTTTCATTGTTTGGAATATGCTTGTCATGCACTACTATGGCTGGTTTAAAAAACCTTTATGTTTGTGTTTGACATGAGTGGTCTTCTTTTACATTGCTCAATCCAGTTGACTGTGAATTAAATAGGATTTATTGGCCAAAATGTTTTCTTGTCTTTACAAGATCTATTTTATTTTGCTTTTTAGCAATTTTTGATGTTTGTCGTTGACATGAATACTTCTTTTTGTCTTTCCTTTTTAACACAGTTTGTTATATGGCAAAGCTACTGGGCGAGAGCATACTTGGTCTAGTATTGCTGGTTATAGTTGTGGTCGCTATGTAGAAAATGGAGAGCAACAAACTAAACGGGCAAAGCCATTCTGGTTATCTATATTATTGTGACAGTAAATCTTTGTGTTATTTTTTTAGGTGTTTGGTATTGTTTTGGGCCATTTGCATCAATTTTTTATAAATAATTTGGCACCATATTTGGTATTTATTTTTTATTTAAGTCAAATTCGACCCAATAGGCCCAATATATGGAAAAAACTATGTAATTGAACAAGTCCAGAAATTTGGCCCATTAGGCCCAAAACTGAAAAAACTGAAAAAACCGAACCGGTCCAATTCGATCGGTTTTTGATCGGTTGGCAAATGTCAATTTGATTGGATCGGTTCACTTTTTCAAAAACTGGACTTTATCGGTTTTACGAAAAAACGAACCGAACCAATCAACGCCCACCCCTAACCAGGATACCTAGAACCAGTCTACCAGACAATGGAAGACTAAGACGAAATGAAGACTACGAAGGAAGACATACCAAGGATCCAGAATCATGCTACAAGAAAAACGGTATATGCCAGCATTTAAATACAAGGAAAGTTGACTTCTCCCGCCATCTTTAAAGCTCTACTTTGAATGGGATTAGTCAAACTCTGTCAAGATCGCCAAAGAAGGAAACAAAATCACTTGATTATGGGAATCATTCCCGCGCTTGAAACAAGGCCACCATTAACGTCCCGTTGATTGCTTGATTGATTGATTGATTATCAGAGTAATGGGTAAGAAAGGGGATCTATAAATAATTCAAGACTCTTGAAAGAGAGGGGATCGAAAATCATACTTTCGACCTACACCTTACAACTTTTCCACTTATCGATTTGCACGAGATCACTATTGCCAATTGTGTCTAAAAACTCCATACCCAAACCTCCCAGAAATCGCCATTTGTATTGCACCATTGTATCATTTAAATTGTGTATCTTTTACCAATAAAATAGCATTATTTCACCATCTTAATAGATACACTGTGTGAATAGGAATTTGACCCCGTTAACATTTTCCTGCTAACAGGGTTTTACCACATAAAACATGTGTTATGTTTGATATATATATATATATATATATATTTTTTACTTTTGTTACATTATTATTCTCAAATACAAACAAATCATATCGCATCCACATGGAGAAAGATGCTTTGATTATTCAATCCTAGACTGGTTAGAGCTTTGATCCGCTTATCTGTTAATGTTTGGCGGTTGACTTTTCAACAATCCAAAAATCACAATCAACAACAGGAAAGATGGAGATGGAAATATCACTTGGGTATTGGATAATTATGTTGTTAAGCTCAAAAATACTTCTGTCTTATCTTGTGTTTCAGTGTTTGTATTTTCAATTGTGAAAGCGATTAATGACAATGAGTTATACTGAATAATTTTGTTGTTAAAGCTCAAAAATACTTTTCTGCCATATCTTGTGTTTGGATTTGTAGTTGAAAAGTTATGTGAAATCAATTAATGGCAACGAATTTTATCTATTGAAAAAGGGTGCCGATATTGCCACGGGGTCCACCCATTAATATGATTTAAACACCCATTTTACGAGTAAACCCATGTCTAAGATTTAAAAATTAAACCATTACTATAAGCACTCATCATAATGCCAATAATACTCTTATTGAAATGAATATATTTATTTTAGAGTAATTGGCACAAATCCCCCTTCGAGTGTATATAAATTTGCATGTTGCCCCCTAAACTTTTTTTTTAGGCATGTTGCCCCCTGAACTATCACTTATTGGCAGAACAAGAATAAAAATGCCCCCTCAGGGGAGAAAAAACCAAAGGATTGCCAATAAAGTGATAGTTCAGGGGGCAACATGCCTAAAAAAAAAGTTTATGGGGCAACATGCAAATATATATACACTCGAGGGGGGATTTGTGCCAATTACTCTTTATTTTAATATATCTAATTTATAAACTCTCTTCAATTATTAACACACCCAATTTTTTTAAAAGCACATTATTCTTTCGAACAACAGAAGATGAGGTCATGAATCGTTCAGAGTCAGTCAAAGGTGAAGAGAATACAGAGAAATTTGAGATTAAGCATGAACAAGTAAAATTCCCTTCCTTCAACGCCTTAGTTAAGTTAAAGAAATACTTTAGGGCGCGGAGGAATTCAAGTTCAAATAGAACTATAGTAGCTCACAAACCAGTTTGGAGGTTTTCTATCTACAAAAGAACAAAGCTATTAAGAGTTGTTATCGTAATATAATTAGGGTTTATCATAAGTGGTTTTTTTTTTTTTTTTTTTTTTTAAAGAGATATAGTTGAAGATATGATAAGTGTAATTAATGGGTGTACATAGTATATGGTTTATTTTTAAAATGATCTATCTATGTTGGAATCACTTTATTTTCTCTGATTTGAAGTCAATTCCATCTTGAAACGCCAGCCAGCCTCCTTCACATTCAGATCAATGAATTTTCGACTCTTGTGACTTTCATCCACTACATCATCTTTGATTACAAAATAATAGTGTGATAATCACAATTTCTTTATTTATAAAAAAAATAAAAAAGGATAATTTTATATATTTTTAATAATAAAAAAAATGATAAAAAATTAAAAAAAAATTGGAAATTGTAAACTAAACTATTTTTTTCTTATTTACGTAATATTTCAAAAAAATTATAAAATTTACGTATGAATGTTAGTATAATTTGTTTGCCGGTTGTAATTATGCATATAATAAGGATAAATTTATGTAATTTGCCCGAAACAGTAAGCATTTATAAAAGCACCGCTCCCTTCGTTTCCTCCCTCATCTATACCTAGAGCTGTCAAAATGACCTTTGAGCCGTGACCCGCCAAACCTGACACGAATCCGAGGTTGAAAATCGGGTTGGGTTGACCTTAAACTGGTTCGGGTGATTCGTTTAACCCGTTTAGCATATAAGGTACTTTTGTTATTTTAAATTATATAGGGGATATTATTGATATTTGTTACAGTCAAACGCAGCAAACACATCCCAAAATCAAAATCTCAAATTGAACCCTAACCCTAACTCTTCAAAATCCAAAGTTTGTGTCCGTTGTCCTCCGGTTCGCCAGTCAGCCGGCCCATCTCTTGTCGCCGGCACATCTCTCTTCCCCACTGGTCCAGTCACCTCTTGTCAAAAATCTCAGGTTCGTGATTTCTTCTTGATTCCTTGTTGATATGCTTCGATATTTTGAAAATAAATTTAGTGATTTCATGTTGATAGACTTACCTCGAATCACATTTTTTCGGTTGATAAATACGCTCTTTAATAAGTTTATTGTTGGTTCATATATATATATATCTATATCTATATATTTGAAAGAAATTGTTGATTCATATATAAGATGGCAATAGATTGTGATAGCTGATAATAATGTATTTTTAATATAATGTATTGTGATAGCAAATTAGCAATATATTATTGAAAATTTTCTGGGTGCATAATACATTAATAATTTAATACGATGCATTCGTGATGCCCAGTGATTAATCAGTGAATGTAATCTCAATGTTTAATTAGCTATTTAGCTGTAAGTCTGTGTCGAAAAATCTTTATTTTTTTATTTTTTTATTATTATTTTTATAATTTCTTGCTTTTACAAGATTTCTGGAAATTCAACAAGGAGGGAGAGGCGGCGGTATAGTCTTTCCGGAAGTCTTGTAATCTCTGCCAGGTTAGTATCTCACTGTCTTTTATACAGTGGGTCTTTTTCATTGTTTTAAGAAATTGTCAAAGCAATACAATTTTAATCTTTTAATGATTTCTTTTGTTTCGTAAAAATTCTTTCTTTCTTTCAACTAAATCTGTTTTCTAATCAAATTATCAACAAAACATTACATGTTTGAGATGAGAATTAACATTCTTGTGTTTTTCCAGCTAATTTGAAACAGTTTGCTTGCTTACGAGTTACGAATCATTGCTTTTTGTTTTTATGAATTTCACAATTAGATTATTAATTGTGTGGATCATTCATAAATAACTGAGAACTCTGTTACAGATGAAAAAAAAAAAAAATCCAGCAAAATTTGTAGAATCTTTAGCTTACTCAGCCCACACAAAAATACGATCCAGATCCAGGTCTATTTTTCCAATTTCTTCCTGCTAAATTAATTACAACATATATAACATATAAATATCAAGAATTTTGGCTGGAACCAAGATATAATCACTGCATCGAACCATTAATTTTTAATCTACTAGCACATCTGCACATGTCAGATTCCCAATTTCTACTAGTTTTGAAAACAGAAAATCTTGACACAGGGCTTGAGGAAAAATCCAATTAGGGTTAAACATTAACTTAAGAACAATTTGGTCTATTTACATCTCATGTTGGTTAAAATTGAATTTTTACTACAACCTTGTTATTTTTGAATTTTACAAATTAGATTTGGTTAAAAAAAATTTGCTTCCAAATAGTTTTAATTTTTTTTTATTCACGGTCAACCTTTAATTTACGGAAGTCAATTTAATAAAGGGAGGTATGTGTATAAAAAGACATTTATGATTTTTCAATATGCCCTTTATAATACTGAAGGGGAAGTTAGTTAATTTATCTGTTTTCAATACAGACTTGTTGGGGAAAAGGACGCTACTATGCCGACAGTGAGTGTGGGTAGGGATTGTTTATACGCAGCCCTAGGCAAAACTTATAGTAAGCTCTCTCTCGCAACCACTAATTTCGCTTGTTTTATCGGTGTATACATTTATCCAAAAAAAATCACTTTTTTTTAATTTCCTTTTCACAGCTCAAGAAGAGTTTGAGGAGCTGTGTTTCTGTTTTGGGATCGAGCTTGATGATGTGGTAAGTTAATATTGAAATTAATTCAATTGTTTAATTGTAGTGGGTTTTGAAGTGTCACCGAATCCATTGAAACTATTTTTGTTTGGTTCAATTGTAGGAACTATATTGAGATTTTTAAATTTCATTGAAAATGTTGAAAGTTTTAATTGTTTCCTTTATTAGACGACTGAAAAAGCAATAATTAGAAAAGAAAAGCACTTGGAAGAAGAAGGAGATGCAGGCGATGATGAAATTATTTATAAAATTGAAGTGCCAGCCAATAGGTATCCTTCAATTATTACATTTAGTTATAGCATAATATTCGTCATGTCAATTTGGGAAGCTTTTAATTGTTTGGATTATGTGCAGGTATGATTTGCTCTGCCTCGAAGGGATTGCTCTAGCTCTCCGAATTTTCAACAAGCAGCAGGAGATGCCAACCTATAGAGTTGTTGACATTAGCAAAGGTTCAATGCTTCAAATGCATGTTAAACCGGAGGTAATTACAAATTGATTGTTCATTTTTGGATATTCGAATATATATTTCGTGCAAAGTATGTTACTCTTTTTTTCTCCTTGCAGACATCTTCAATTCGCCCTTTTGTTGTTTGTGCTGTTTTAAGAGATATTACTTTTGATGAAGCTAGTTATAACAGCTTCATTGATCTCCAAGATAAGCTTCATCAGAACATTTGCCGGTAATATATCCTGGTTCTTAGTTTTGCTTACTATTTGTGGCTTATCAATGCAGTTTGTTTTTGGCAAAGAACTTACATATATATTTCTTCTTTAGGCGAAGAACCCTCGTTGCAATTGGTACTCATGACTTGGACACGTTAGAAGGCCCTTTCACGTATGAGGTGGGCTTCTGCAGAACTTTTTTTTAGAAAAATTATTCTCACAATTTATATTTTCCCCTTGTTTTGGATCGTATGAAGTTAGCTTAGATTAGTAAGAGACTGCATTAAGATCTGCAAGGATGTCTTAGACTCTTAGTACTCTTATTGCACTCCATCTTCCTCAGTTTGGAAATGAAATGGGAAGTTACAACGTGCAATTGGATGTTGGGAGTATTCTTGGACCATAGGCTCTTTGTTAACATACCAGCCAACTTTTATGACATTGTCCACTTTTCCCATGGGATTATTGTTTTAACCTAATTTGTTACCAGTAAAGGATTAAGATCCACATTTTTAGGTCGCAGGTCCTTGTATGGCCTTTACAATAAACATATCTCTACACTGTCTTTATGGCTCATGTCTTTAAAATGTGTGCTTGTAGAAGGTCCACATATTTAGATCATTGACTTTCTTGGACTGAGTAATTTGAGACTTTAGCACCTACATCAACTCATCTCACCTTTTGTTGCCTTATCTACCTTCATCCTACTGCTTCAAAAGTCTTGGATTTTGGTTCAGTTGTCGGTTTTGGTCTTTGTTTTGGAGCAGTTTGTGAAATATCTGTGGTCCTGCTATGTGGAACTGGTGTTCCTTTTTGCAGTAAGCATATAGTAGACAGGTGTTCATTTATCAAGTCATTTTTTGCCTTTCTTCTGTGGAATAATGGTGCTATTATTTGTGGTAAGCAATTGATTCATGGCCTTTTTTGGGCCAAGTCAGTTGTCCAAACTTGAGATTCCAATTAGTCATTAATTATATCAGATGTTTTATTATGTTTATAAACTGTCCTATAAAAAAGAAATTATGCCAAAACTGATTCTTCTCTTTGTTCCCTTTATAATTTATATGCTCTTATTTGATTAATGCAATAATTTTTGTTTCCTATAAAAAACATTGATGTTTTGATCAACTTTAGTTGTCTCTTTGATTTCAGGTTTTCCCACCTTCAGATATAAATTTTGTGCCACTAAAACAGGTAAATCATTATTAGGATGTTACTATTTGATTCCATTGCTACTATATGTTCAATCATTGTGCTTTTGAATCTCTAGTGGGGTTACTTCATGAAATATACTCTCTTTTAATTATTTATATATATTCAAACTTTCCCATGAGACTAAAACTGATTATTTGGCAACTTATCATCTGTAATCCAGGAGAGGAACTTCAGAGCTGATGAGCTGATGAAATTTTACAAAGTAAGTTCTGATTAAAACTTTTTTTTTTTTTTATCACTTTGCATCTGGCAGATGGGGATGCGATTTATGCACAAAATCACAATACACTTTCGTTAATCAGCCTGCTATCCTCAGATCTATATCTAGCATGCTATGTTGAACCATGTCATTTCAGAAAAGATTTAAGTGAACGTGGTCCTATTTAGTTAACACAGTCAGAAGGCAAAATTTAGTGTAGCTCTACTATACTGAGAATCTGTGCATCTTGGCATCAATCATATTTTGATGCAATTGCCCGGTGTCTAAGTTTTGTGTATATCCATGGTGTTGGATTTGCCCTTTTTGCACTTTTTCTCGGTTAGAAATATAGTTCTTAAGATAGCTGTTATGCCTGACCTTGATATGTATTCTACCATGACAATGTTTGGCAGTCAGATTTGAAACTGAAAAAGTTTCTGCACATAATCGAGAATTCACCGGTTTACCCTGTCATATATGACCGAAATAGGTATGATGCTTTCTTGATTACGCATATTTGATTATCATTCTGAGTTTTTCCTAGCCTGCTGACTAAGTCATTATGTTTTATGGCTATTGATCCTTTTCCTTTAACTGATTTCCAATATTTTCTAAATTTTAATTTAAAGTTGTTTACCGTGAAATTTTGGGTTTAGACTTTGGTTTTAGTTGGAAAATAAGAACATCTCCAATGCTATTATGCATTTTTGAGTTTCTATTAGAGTATTAGTGACATCAAAAATTCTCTTGAATATGGTCCATATGGATCCACTTTGGCAAAAAAGTAAAGAAACACATATTCTCAGCTCCAATGCAATTATCTAAAACAAAAATATTCGTCCACTTTATGACCAATCAACATTAAACATGTCTCACTCTCTCCTCTTTTATTTTAGAGTTAAATGGGATGTATTTATTTTGGTGGGAAGTAGTGATAAATGTTGACCAAGATTTCTAGGAGGGTATCTCTATTTTTAGGTTAGATAATTGCTTTGGAGAGGTTTTTTTTTTTCTCCTTATTATCTATCCGTCCTATGTGGCAAAAATGTTTATCCATATGCATAATAGCATTGGAGATGCTCTAAGACATAGTTATGATGGCTCGTTTTTTAAACTATATTGATTTAGTTATTGTTTATGTTTTTTTAATTCCTTCTTTATTTTTTGATTATATGTTTTGGAGTAGTACTAATTTTTTGTTGCCTTCGTAGAACTGTTCTGTCTCTCCCACCAATTATCAATGGTGCTCATTCAGCAATCACTCTAAAGACAAAGAATGTATTCATTGAATGTACAGCCACTGATTTGACTAAGGCCAAGACTGTTTTAAACACAATGGTAACAGTTGTCAAATTTTGAATGCATTTTCTTTTTCAAAGTTGTTAGTGATTGGTAGGTGATGATATAATTTCCCTTCGTTCTTAGGTAACAACCTTTTCTGAATATTGTAAAAGAAAATATGAGGTGGAGCCAGTTGAAGTGATATATTCTGATGGGAGGTCATATGTTTGTCCCGATTTGTCTGTCTACAATATGGAAGTTCCTCTTCCTTATATTAGTGGTTCAATTGGAGTATCTTTGGAGGCAGAAGAGGTAATACTGCTCCTATTTTTCTCTCTATTTTCATTCTAATTTTATGCCTCATGAAGTGTCAAGGTGATCTTGAAGCTTTGTTATGCTTAGGTTATTACAATGTAATTTCAACATATATATTTGTTTTTGTGCCGTGCAAATAATTGAATGAAATGCGGTATGTTCTGTGCGATTATGTCATAATATTTACCTATCTTTCAGGTTACTTGTTTGTTGAACAGAATGCAATTGCGTGCTGAGAAGTCTGCCACAAATGATAATCAATGCAATATTAAAGTGCTTGTACCTCCAACAAGAAGCGATGTTCTGCACGCATGTGATGTTATGGAGGTATTGATACTGATGGATACATTATTCAATGGGGGTTTCTTAAGTCCAATAAGTTATTTGGTTTACCGTTTACCACAATCTGTGTGCTCCCTTTTAGGATGTTGCAATTGCGTATGGGTACAATAACATTCCAAAAAGAAAGCCTGCTTCTGTGAAACCACTACCCTTGAATGAATTCAGCGACCTCGTGAGATTGGAGGTACAGAGTTGAGAATGCTCTCATTCATATATAGGCTGCTGGTGTTCTTACTCTAATAGTTTTTCTTGCATTATCTCTGTTATATGTTTTTGTTAGATTGCGATGAATGGATTTACAGAGGTGTTGACATGGATTTTATGCTCTCGAAAAGAGATATCCTCTATGTTAAATCGAAAAGATGACAGAACAGAAGCCATTATAGGGAATCCTCGTTCATCTGACTTTGAGGTTAGTGTGTTCACTTGTTTTTATCGCTGAATATGCTCAGCTAAAGTAACATATTTACCTTTATCATATATAATAATAAAATAGTATAAGATTCAAATTTGGTTGTTTTAGCTTTGCTTTGATTAATTTCCAATTTTTATCTGCCTTCTTATTGCCTTTAAAGTTATCACTTTCCCTTTTCCTTGTTATGCTGTTGTGAATATAGTTTGAACCAACAATTTAATTTTTAAAAATTATGGTAAAAAAATATTTTTCTATTCTTTTATTTTGTATGTGCATACATGTTTCATTTATGATTGTAATGACCCAGATGCTTAATTTGAATCGAGAGTATTATATATAATTGTGGATTTCCTACTACCGATTAGAAAATATTGTTATTTTAACTCGTTTTGATAATGGAACTTACATAATACTAAGATAATAAACATTCCAAATGATTATAACTTAGTGCAGATTTTCCTTTTGGCCTAGATATGTTGGGCACTTTGACCAGTCAATTGGTTTATTTTTCCCACTGATCTAGTTTAGATGTGTTTGTACTTTGTAGTAATTTCTAGCACATATGCGTACACATTTGAAGTAAATTTTAATATCTGGAATCAGATTTCAGCTTGTCTTGGTGTACCCAAGAATCAGTTTTGTAATCAAGCTGATTCCTGTTTTCCCCCATTATTTTAACATGATTAAACTTACTAGCCTAACTAAAGATTGGATGATTCCACTCCGAGGTTGCGTCACTTCCTGGATGTGCTTAGTGGTAGTTTTGCATGTGTTATTTGATGTACTGAATTTGTACTTTATTACTTATTCAAGGTTTGATTGCTTAATTTATTGTCAGGTTGTTCGAACCACTCTGATGCCTGGTATATTGAAAACTGTTGGACACAACAAAGACCATCCAAAGCCAATAAAGGTAATTTTTGGTTTTCTAATAGGCCATAGATCTGCCTTGTGACATATATTGGCAATTTTTGTTTTTAATTGAATTCCATATACATGTTTTTTTAACAAAATAGGTGAGTTAAAATTTCTTATGATTAACTTTTTTCTTTTTTTCTTTTTGTTCTTTTGGAGTCTAAGATGGCTTCCTTGCCTATACTTCACGAGCACTTGAGTTGTTTGAATTCCATTCACTGAAATTGCTTGCCTATCAGCAGTATTTCAGCTGTGTTCTCTATGTGTGAAAACTTTTCTGATTTATAGGTTTGCTTTCTAGATTTTTGAAGTTGGTGATGTAGTTCTGTTGGATGAGAAGAAAGATGTTGGTGCAAAAAATCGTCGCCAACTTGCAGCCCTTTCCTGTGGTGCTACTTCAGGTTTTGAGGTACTTTTCTCACATATTTGCTATTGATATTACCATCTGTAAATCAGACATAGTTTTATGGTTGTTTTTATTTTCTGGTGATAATTTTTAAATATTAATGTTCTTTTCTTGTAGGCATTGCAAGTTATTTTTTATTTAATAAAAAAATGTCATAATTGTGGAATTAATGATTAGCTATATCACAACCTCATGATTCTTGAAATCTCTCTTCTTTTTCTTTTTCTGAAATGTGGTGTATTGGGTAGCCCCTGATTTTCTCAATCTTTTCAACCTTGTTGGTCCATTGGAGCAAGTTAAAATGATTGAAAAATAGAACCACATTAAATCTCATGTAAACTATGAGTTTTAGGTATGGTTTATGACTTTATGGATGATATTGCTGAACTTAAATCTCATGTAATACTATGAGGTACCTTAGAGCTTACGGTTCCGGTTATTTGGTTCCGGTTACCTGAGGCCGGTTCCGGTTCCTCTATGATGGTCGACCGGCGGTTCGAACGGATTATTGCCGGTTCGAACAAAAGAGGAAAAAAAATAAACAATGTGAACGGAATTACAAAGTGAAGTAGGCCGTTGACCATGCCAACTTTGACTGATGTCCTGAAATCGCATGATGCTTTGCTTTTTTTCTTTTCCTTTAGTTTAATTAAACCTAGTATATAATTCCGGAGTAAAACCACGTCTTTATACTACGTATAGTCTACTCAATATCATTTTTCTTTTGCAACCATGGTTCAAGCATCCACACATTTGTCACAGCCGGTTCCAATGGAACCGGAACCGGCATATAGCGGTTCCGGTTCCATCAAACCACGGAACCGGAACCGGACCGGAACTGTGTCAGGTCTACTTAGAGCGCGTTTGGTGTTTTAGGCATTTAAAATAGTGTTTTGAAAACTAATTTTAAAAATGAAAATCATGTTATAAAAATGTAAATGTGTTTGGTAACATTTTTAAAAAGTAGTTTTCAAAAATGGAAAACAATGTAAATGTGTTTGGTGTTGTTTTTAAAATGAGTAAAATAGTTGTTTGGAGGGAAAAGTTGTGGTTTATTTTGAAAACCTGTTTTGAAAATAATGAAAAACAATAAATTGTTGTTTTTAGCTTTTTAGTTATAAATTTTAAAGCTCCATTTTTCATTTTCAAAAACAGCTTTTTGAAAACGTTTGGCCAAACAACTTTGCAGCGAAAGCAAAAAACAGTTCTCTAAACAAATCCAAACATCACCTTAGTTTTCTTATCCAAATAAACAATAGAAAAGAAGCATCGAATACCTTGAATGATAATGTATCTCTACATGCCAATTTTGTCCTCAATCTTAAATAAGAAGCTCAGATTGTTGTCAATAGTGGTAAAATTTACAATCAGACAATGATTGCTATTTTGACTTTATTGTGACAATATTTGGGAACAGCTAAAAGAAAAAGGTTGAACATTTATGGGATGTATGGAGCTGTTAATAATTAAATACTAAGGCTTTGGCTCTCTATAGTTTATGGGTGTTAGCTTTTGAGCCTTTGACCATTGTTGTAAGTATGCCAGCTTGGGCTTGTTTAGCATTTCAGTAATCAATTTCACTTAAATTTGTCTGTGGTATCGCATTATTGTTCAAAGCCCAAGCAGGCATTCTTAGAACAATGGTATGCGGCATCGCATTGTTACTTACTAGTTTGTGGAAAAATTAATGTTATGATTACATCTTTAAAAAATATATATTCACCTTTGAAATAAAAATATAATATGTTAAATGTAATTTGCAGGTTGACTTGGATATACCAATTTTTGTTTTAGAAAATAAAATAGTAGTTGCTATAGATTTGTGGTTATTCGTTTTTGGATTTTAAAAAGATTATTTATGAATTCATTTGAGGATCAGAAAATAAAGTAAAAAGAGAATTTGTGAAAGTTTGGTTTGCTAAAGTCACTGACTCACTTCCAATAACAATTTAAAGCTCTGTAATTTTATGCAAATTGTCTTCGTTTTTCCAAATATGGATGCAACTTTGGTCTAGGAAAACCATTGTTGTATTTAAGAGATTTAATTCTTTTACTGTTAATATTAACCAGTGAATTAATTTGACTTGTAAATCCTTTTTCTTTGCAGCTGATTCATTGCCTGGTGGACAGAATAATGGAGGTTATAGGGACTCCTTTTGTTCCGGTTGGTGATATTACAGGTTACTATATACAGCGTTCAGATGTAAGTTTCTTCTTTATGGTGATATTTCTTTGTGCTACTTAAGGGTTTTCTTTGGTATTAATTAATCCACTGTCTTGGTGTTCTGAAGGAGCCTGAGTTTCTTCCGGGTAGACAAGCTAGCATTATTTACAAAAGGAAGCGTATTGGCATTTTTGGTATCGTGCACCCTGAGGTACTTGTTATGTAATTTTTTCTGCCCTAATTCACTTGTTAATTGAAGTGAAAGTCATTCCCTTGAAATTCAGAGAACTTGGATTAAAAATCAACTTGAACAAAAATATCAACTCTGATATTTAATTTGCCTTTCAGGTTTTGAATAACTTCGATATCCCTGATCCATGTTCCTTTGTAGAAATTGACATTGAGAGTTTCTTGTAGGGACATAATCGGTGTAAGTTTCTTTTGTTTTATCTGAGTTAATTGATTGTTATCCCTCCATTTCTTTCTGCTGAAGATTTTCTACCATCTTTGATCTGGGCGAACTCCAATAAATTAAAAAAAGGGCTTACTTTCTCAATGTTTCGTTTTCTTCTCTACCGTCTAGTTAACTATAGTTTCCATTTCTTTTCTGTTCTTACAAAACCTGCAGGTATGTCGGTTTGCTACGTATGGTATTTATCGCACAAGTTTGATAGGACTTGTGATTTTGATAACAGTAACAGACTGGAAATCAAACTGGTTGACTGGGATAAGAAAATTTATAGAGAAGTGTTGAGCAGTACACTTATTGCTAAGATTAGTTTAGTGAAAAGAGTATGCTGAGGCACTTTTCATTTTACCCCTTGAAGTTATGATCCATCTTGTTTCAACATTTTTGTTACTTGTATTGCACATTAATGCCTGTAATTTAAAACATAAGGATAAATGAAAATTCTCATATTTGGATTGGGCAATCAAAAAGTGGTCTACGAATATTGGTTATTTATTAATTAATACAAGTTTATCTACCCTAGTTACTAGTTTCTTATTTTTGTAAGACATTATATGTCTTATTTCATCATTTTAATTAGCACATCAATGTATTAAGGGAAATTATAATTTTCCCCCCTAAGGGTTAACATATTAGATAATTTGGTCCCTCTAGTTTGAATAATAGCTAGTCTACCCCTGAAACCCAAAATAATAGTGCATTTACACCTTTTGTTAACTTTTCCGTTTGGAAATAGCGTTGGCCCTTAAAAATCAAGGGCAACATGGTAATTTTATATTTAATTAAATAAAATAAATAAATAATAAATAAAACTAATTAAATTTAAAATTAATATATATATATATATAACTAATTACAAAAATACAAATCAGAATTTTTTTTTTTTTTACTGAAAAATAATATTTCAACAAAGATTTCTCTCACAACTTTTTTTTTTCCTCCTACACAAGACACTTTGGATTTTGTATTAAAATTTGAACCAGTACTAAAACATTATGCATCACATTTGGCAAAATCAAGAGGAACTCCAGAAGATGCTAAGCTTATAACATCTTCATTGGAGGCCCACCATAGTTGCAACACGCCATTAATGAATCCTCAAAACCTGAAAAAACAATCAAAACAAATTCACCCACCAACTGTTTGAGAAAAAAACAAAACGTAAACTTTCTTATTAGCTTTCCATGAATATTAAAACAAAGCAGAGACTCACTTTAATGGCTAATTTGATTTTTGCAAGAAAATAAGGAATTTTCTGAGCAACTGCCCTAGAGAAAGTTACCAAAATACCCGTTCATTTAACGGTCGTTCATAAGAAAGTTAACAGAATGTGAAGAAATGACCATTTTGAAACGAAATCCTCTTCTAATGGCCATTTTGATAGTACTCAACAAAATGGGTGGCCACCGGGGTAATTATCCCATTAAAATTTCTTTGTATTCTTAATTATGCTTTCAATGCTTTAATTTCTTCAAGTGTCTGTTACAATTCGGATTGTGACAGTTTTTGATCATTTCATTTATAATTTATTGTGTAATCGGCTTGATTTTGTGAAAAGGAGGAGAATCAAAATAAATAAACACATAAAACAACTCTCTTTTAGTAAACTACTGATGTAAAATATACTAGATATAATCTTCCATTGATATCACAAGATGTAAGGAAAAAAAGGCACAAAAAAATTTGAATACAAATTGTTAACTAAAAAACTTGGCAACCCCTCCAAAGAAGCATTTTCCCCGTAAAAAGGGACCCGATACCATGAAGGACCTGGTCCAGTAAGGACCTACTCTGGGAAGGGACCCGATACCAAGAAAGACCCGGTCCAGTAGGGACCTAATCCAGGAAGGGACTTGATACCATGAAGGACCCGGTCTAGTAGGGACCTACTCCGGGAAAGAACTCGATACCAAGAAGGACCCAGTCCACGGGATAGGCTAGTGCATCGTGAGACCCAGTCCTAGTGGGAACCCGATCAAACCCGGAGCAACCACCTTTCCGCCATTAGGATCAGATGAGGACCGGTTCCCGATGGTATCCACCCTCCACAGGCACCCGACCAAAATCATTAGGCACGATCCGCCACTTCCGAAGCCGCGGTGGACAAGCAAGGACCGACGGTTCATGCCCACTTGTTCAGCATTAGTGAACGTAGGTGACCCCAGCTAAACCTTCAAGCACCCCAAAGAACGTTCTAGAACGACCTAAGCAATTCTAGCAAGCACCACTCCTCGGTTAGGGCTGATGCTAGCCCTAGAACAAAGTCACGTGAAAGGGAAAAAGAGCCGAGGCAACCTGTAAAGCTTGGACTGTGGGCAATTAATGCCAGGGTAGCAAGCATGAAGTGGGAAAGATAGAGGATCAACGGCTGAGATCCCTCAGCAACTGCACCCCATCAATGGTCAGATCTTATCCCACCTAAGCCCTGTTCAATGTCAACTATGCTATACGTGAAGAGGGAAGTTTTGTTTTCCCAGCAAAATAGGGGAAGAAAGTCTCTAAGCTAAAGAAGGAAACGGTGGAGAAGAGTGCCTGATAGTGTGCAGCGGGACATGCATTTATGTTGTCCCCTACTGGACAGAACAGTGACAACGACAACGATATCCCTCGACAGCTAGGAATGTTTTCGACCAATCCAAACAGCACGAATCGCCACCAAAGCGTCATGTCAACCCCATTAAAGCGCCTAAGGCATAGTAGGGCATAGGTGGAGCAATCATAGCCCTCTGGAGCGTGTGTCACCCATTGACCTGGTTCAAAGCAACGGTGAGGATCCGCTCTCCACCTTTCAGCCTAGGGACCAAGGTTTTCACCTACCTAGATAAGAACCACACCAAGGGACATGCCTATGTGGCATCATCTGGGCCCTCCAAGCCCTGCCACCTCAGCATCCAATCCAAAGGAACAGTGAGGATCAGGCAGAGACTTTCTCGCCTAAACGGATATCCCTCACCTACCACCCCGAAAGACCACTCTATAAATACCCCAACTCACAAAGAGTAAAGGGTTGGAACCTTAAGCAAGAATACTAGAGAAGATTCAACTTGGCCACTACCCTCCTAGATCAAGCTCCACATTGTCTATTCTACTTGGCTACTACCTTCCTAGATCAAGCTTCATATTGTCCATTCTACTTGGCTACTACCCTTCTAGATCAAGCTCCATATTATCCTTTCTACTTGGCTACCACCTTTTCGGATAAAGCTCCATATAGCCCACCTTACTCGGCTGCCATCACACCTCCCTTATCCCCACTTGAATCATTGTTGTAGTGAGACTGTCTGCCTAGAGGCCACGTATAATGTACTCCCCTTTTTGTGATTAATAAAGAGTATCATGCTTTCCACTAAAGTCTCACTAACTTGTGCTCCAAAACGTCCTTAACCCCATCCCCCTTTTACATCTTCATGACCGGTCTTGCGTTCCAGCGTCGGACCCTAGTAACCGGACCAAGCGCTCCCCCCCTCCCCGCATAGAACCGGGTTGATGCTCTACCCAGTCCGGCCAACCATGGTGCACCAATACACCGCGGTCAATCGTTATCTCGGAAATCTCCATTGGGTTCTTTAGGATAACACAATTTTTTGCTGATGAATCCTTCTTGTAAAAGCGTACCACTTTTTTTACAATTGAAATATTTTGAAATTGTTCTCACATGTTCATTTCAATTCTTTCTTCTAAGATATGGAATGTCTCATGTGTCTTGAAGATGAATCTAATGACTTGGTGTTTACCGGAGCCAAAGAAGTGATGCCTTTATATAATAAAATTAACCAAATATTATAATTAATTAATTAATGTCTTTTAAAATTACCAAGGAAATTAATAAATCAGTTTTTTTAATTGTGATTAAAAAATTAATAGAGAGTCTTTTGAACTCGCCATTTTTGAGAAAACATTCAAAAACTATATACCAAGTTAAGTTTTTCTTGAACAATAAATGATTACACATGAAATAATTATCACAAAAATAGTTAAATACGCTATGTCAAAAAAATACAAAAGATGAAGGGGGAAATATTCATACCACATGTATATTGTATAACAAATTAAACAAAAGATTGATAGCGCATATAAGCATCATTCATTCCGGATTACATCAGATATACACTACTCTTATCAACTTTAAGGCCCAAGCTTTGTATAAATCACAATTTGACATGTTACTTATTATGACTCCAAATTTAATGGTGACTAGAGGCATGGGGATGGCTCCACTTGGATAGAGGAAATAGGGGTATATAGCACTTTTTAAATTTTGAATTGTACAACTATCACACTTTAATAACTCTTGTTTTAATAGCACCAAAAATGGAATTTGGACAAAAATACCCTTCAACTTCTTTTTTTTTCTCTTGTGTGTCCTTCACCTTCTTCTTCATTTTTCCAAAACCTCCATTGATGGAGCTTCAATGGAGGTGCCACCGCCGACTAGCAAGTTGACCGGCAAAACCACCGGCAAAACGTTCGTCGAGTGCCAATAATTGTAACCGAAGTGTTCGTTTTCATTTTCGAGTTGTGTAGAGAGAGAAACGAAGCAAAACCCAAACCGTCACGAATCTTTATTGTCCGATCTATGACGATCCATCGCGAATCTGACGAAACCGATGGCGCCAACGAACTCGGCATCGTTCGATCTTCCAGATTCAACTATTTCCAGAGTCAACCGACGTCGTCGTTGGGTCGTCGTTGGATCGTCACTTTCACAATTGATGGAGGTCGAACAGAATAAGTCTCGAACAAACTTGAATTAAGTCTCAAAACGCATGAATAAATCTCGAAAACACATGAATAAATCTCGAAAAAATCATGAATAAGTCTCGAAATTGCAAATAAGTCTCGAATTTTTGAGAAAAAAATAAAAAGGAAAAGAGTAAGTAGGGGTATTTTGGTCTCATCACCTATTTTGGTGCTATTAAAACAACACTTATTAAAGTGATGCTATTTGCACAAACCCTCCCCCAAAAAGTGCTATTTAATTTTTGAACCCCCACTTGATATCTACATGTACTTCAATATTAGGGTACATTGTCTAACTCAAGAAATAATACGAACACTAAATTATTCTCATCAAGTAACTTATTTTTCCCTTCTATCTTACTCACTCACTTTTTTGCATAGATTCTCATCAATCTAATAGGAAACTTACTATCCATAGATGAAGTTTGTTTCAATTCAAAACATTAGGTATCATGTGAAATTGTGAGCCATTTTTTTTTTTAAAAAAAAAATGGAATTTTGAATCTACATGTTCACACATTTTCATGAGAACCTGAGAACTATGAATTATAAAGAAAATTAAATTTCTAATTAACAAATCTAAGATTGAGATTAAAGGGGTTAATGTTTGAACAAACAAATTTTTGCGCCATTTTGTGTCACGCTTCTACATCTTTAAATTGGATGAAAATTTAGAACTATTTCCTCATACTCCAAACAAGATCGCAATTTGACCCATACATCATGAAACCTTAAAACTCAAGTATATGCAATTAGCAAAGGAGAGGATGGATTCAAACTTCACCATTTAGGTGGGTGAATACATTGTGGATGATTTTAGAAATTTTTTGATAGTAAATGAAGCTAGAATCAATGGGTCATATGCATATGATACATCCAAAATATCGCACGAAAGCTTATAGACATTATCTTATATGAGGCTATGTTTTTCATTGAGCTAATATATAAGAGTAATGATCTTGAAAGAGGTTTTCTTAATGATTTTTTTTTTAAACCATAAACTAAAAGAGGAATTCATGAAAGAACTAATGTTTTTGGAAATCAAATACCTTTATTTTGGAATTGTGTGATAAGGGATAAATATTGATCAATTCCTCGACCTTTTCTCTAAATTCTTCAATATGGAAGAAAGTATAGCTATTGGATTGAACAATGGTACAACTCTTGAAACATTGTGTAAGGATTCCCGTTTTGTTGATTGGCTTATTTCGTGGTCAAACCACATGTTGGGGTTTTGAATGTAAGGGTAGTCTAAGTGTTTAAGGTTAAAGATCAAAGGCCCTTCCATGACCTCAAGATACAAGCACGCCAAAGGTATAATCTCTTGTGCTTGATTTTTCTTTGAAGAGATTTAGTAAGCACACACACACTTAGCATACTTGCATATGTGTGCATACTCTTCACATGTCACTTTACACACTAGCACTTTGGTTGATATATCTTGTTGTGTGTATATGTGCTTTATAATTTGTTTCCCGACATTGTTCAGAAACGTCCGCGCTTGCACTAATGAGTGCTTGGTTTCACGCGAAGACCGCCCACGGAGAATGCCCTTGGCTTCTTCTTGGTTTTCACCATTATTGGTGATCGGCGGTTATGATCGGCGGTTATGATCGGCGGCCTGGCCGCCGAATGAAACCGCCGTTTCAGTCCAGATTGGTCTGAAGCAATTATGCGGTCAAGATCAGCGGTCATGACCGCCGTTCGAAACCGACATTCATACCTGATCAATTTTAATCTCTCGGTCTAATTCGGCGGTTGGATCAGCGGTCACGAAACTGCCGAATGAAACCGCCGTTGATGCTCTGTTCTTCACGAGTTCAATTCGGCGGTCGTGATCGGCGGCCTGGCCGCCGATTGAAACCGCCGAAATGTGTGTTTCAGGGGCAAAATTGTATTTTCACTTGCCCAATTCTTGATGTCTATAAATATCTTATTTTCTCATTCTCTGATTAAGTTTTTGAGACCTTAGAACCCTAAACTTTCAAGAGAGATTTTTGAGAAAAATCAAATTAAGAACTCAACTTTAAACACTCAAATCAAATCCCTTTTGCATCAAATTTCATATTTGATCTTCTATGCCTTCATAGAATTGATCCATGCATGGTTTTGAATCATCACATCTTATTTGGTATGTTCTTCACTAATTTCATATTACTTTAGTGTTTTTCATATTAATACATCTCTTTAATTACTTGTATGCTTTTGATTATATGCTAGATACAAGTTAGAGATTATTTGTGATGAAAATGATTGAGTGTTGATTGTGATAGCTAATTAGGTTTTTAATTAATCTTGATTAGCTAAGCTATTTGACATGTCATTTAGCAATTGATATCTAGGATTGATTTAAATTGATTATCTCATCATCCTAGATAATAGATAAGCATCTAAGGATTCCTAGCCTTGTTTGTTATTTGAATATTCATATATATTTTCACATAGGTTGTTTCTCTTCATTGAGAAGTAAGTCTTGAGGCTAAGAGTGCTTAGGCCTCAAGCAAATTGGAATAGGGTTGCTAATAAAGGCCCGCTGGGTAGAAGTGGGGGGTTACAGACCGGAGTGTTAGACGAGGTCTACATAGGTTGTAAACTTCATTTCAATTAGTGATTTCGAGTTCCGAGTGTGGCGCACTATACAGCCCGTGGTTTTTCCCAGTGGTTGGGTTTCCACGTATATATCAAGTGTTATTTAAATTCCGCATCTTATTACACTTGTATGTATTTTTGACTAGTAGGGGCATTTTCGTAATATTGACTTGCATGCGAAAATTGGGTAATAATCGTTAAAATCTATTCACCCCCCCTCTAGATAATATTTAGAACACACCGAGTATTCTTTTCAATTGGTATCAGAGCGGGTTCCTAGATATACTTAGGTGATCCTAGCTCATTTTAGGTGTGTTTTGCATTTGTGTGATTTGTGCTCATTCATACATTTTGCATTCATTTGAATTCATTCATTACATACAATGAGTGGATACGGTGGCAACCATGAGGGTGCTTCAAGCACACGGCCTCCCCTCCTCACCGGCATAAATTACTCCCAATGGAAAGGGAAGATGGAGGCATATGTGTGTCAAATCCATGATAGGGCATGGATGGCCATTGAAGATGGATATTCGCCTCCTATGATGACTCCCACGGGTGGAGGAGAAGAAGTGCTCAAGCCTAAGGCACAGTGGACACAACCCGAGTTTGAGTTGTCCAAGTGGAATCAAAAGGCACGGCGCGCCCTTATATGTGCAGTGGACGAAAATCAGTACAAACTGATTCAGACACTAAGATAGCCAAGGAGGCATGGGACATCTTAGAGGTTGCACACGAGGGAACCGAAGTAGTGAAGGACTCCAAACTTCAAGTCCTCCAAACTCAATTCGAGACACTTAGGATGGAGGAGAATAAGTGCTTCAACGACTTCGAGATTAGGTTGATGGACATTGTCAACCAAAGTCATCAACTTGGTGACCCTTACTCGGATAGAAGGATCAAGCAAAAGATAATGAGATCGCTTCCCGAGAGGTTTGAGTCTAAGGTGACGGCTTTAGAAGAAAACAGTGATTTTAAGGACATGAAGCCGAGCGAGGTAATAGGTAGACTTCTCGCCTACGAGTCTAGGAAGGGTCCTAGCTCCACTCCTTCAAAGAAGCAAAAAGGAATTGCTTTGAGTGCTTCTAAGGTAGGGAAGGAGGAGAAAGGTGACTTGGACGAAGACATGATTTTGATGCTTCAAAGATTCAAGAAATTTGTCAAGTTCGAGAAGAGTGGCTTTGGATCCAAAGGCCAAGTCTTGAAGAAAAAGGCTCCCTTCAAGAAGCATGAGCCTAGGCAAGAGAAAGGGGTCCAATGCTATGAGTGTGGCGGCATAGGTCATATCTCACCCGATTGTGGGAATTTGAAGAACAAGAAAGAAAAAATGATGGTCGCCACTTGGAGTGAAAGTGATGACTCCGGAGAGGGAGATAAGTCATCAAGTGATGATGAGCTTATCAATAACTTCAAGGCATTGGGTGCCACTAATGAAGAAAATGAAGTTGTTGGTAAGAATTCCGTTGCTAGTGATCCCATAGAAGAGAAAGTCGAAGAAGTAGCTAAGAGGAGATAGTTTGTTGCTTCACATTGGGATATGGCACTTATTGACTCAAGAGATCAAGGTAAAGGTCTTGATGAGGAAATTGGATCCATAGGAGAGGAGGAGAATCTAGAAGATGACACTAGTGGAGATGACTCCTTTCTAACTCTACAAATGGAAATGTAGAGAATATGGATGTGCATGACTTTATAGTCAATGTTGAAAGCTCCATGAAGAAGAAAGATAGATTTCTAAGGATTTTAGAGGAAGAAAATCTCGAGCTTTCAACATACAATGACCTCTTAAGGAAGCAAGTGGAGAAAATGGATCTTAAGGACAACTTTGAAAGTTTTGAAAGCTCTAAGTTAAAGAATGAAAAAGAGATTCAAAGGTTAAAGGAAGAACTACTTAGACTTTCAACACAAGTTGATCACTTGAATGATGAAGTGGTAAGATCCATGGTGGAAGAAGACAAGCTAAAAGATGAGATAGCTTTGTCTAAGAGGAATGAAGAGGGTTTGAAGAGACAGTTTGTTGAAGCCAAAGAGTCATTGACTAGAATGACCACAAGCACCAAGAAGCTTGACAACATACTTGGTGTAGGAAAAAGCCCTTGTGACAAAAGAGGTCTTGGATTCGAAGTGAGCAAGGATTGCTCTATTCCTAAGAAGACCGTCTTTGTGAAGAGTTTGGGTAAGATAGAAGCGTCACCGGTGCAAACTCCTAGGAAGAAGTTAGAACTATGGACAATGTTCGAAAAATGCACAAGTGAAGGTGGTGAAAGCAAGACAACCCCAAGCTCAACGGATTAGAGCCTCTCGAGTCAACTCTCCTCAACAAATGACTCACTATGAAAAGAGGCAAAACATGCTACCTCATCCAAGGAGGCAACCCATTCCGTTCAACCAAATAGGAGACATGAACCGGCTCAACACCAAAGGAGACATCAAATGCATGATGAGTCTCCAATGACTTCACACGAATATGGTATGAATTCTTACTTTGTACCAACTTGTCATTATTGTGGTGTTTATGGGCATATTAGGCCTAAGTGCTTTAAGTACATTAAGCATTGTAGGATTAATAGCATGATAGAGAAAAAGAGGCTAAGAAAAGCCCACTTGCATGAGCCTAGGAAATCCTTTGTCAATAATCCTAAGTTAGTGAATGACATGAAACCTTTGACCACTAAGAAGAAAAATGTCATATATATGTGGATAAGGAAAAATGAACCCGCTTGCTACGAGACTAACAAGTCTCAAATAGGTTCAACTAAGTCCAATGGACTTGGTAGGTCCATAGGACCTCATGCCCTTAATTAATGAAGGATGATACTAACCCCATATGGGGAACTCAAGCAAAGAGAGCTATTTTTGCATTCTTGTCACTTGCAAAAAATTTGAAAAATCTTATGCTTCTTTGTTGATTGCTTGAGTAAGCTTGGTTGCACATATGTATATATATTTTCAATTCAATAAGTGTGAATCTTGCTTGTTTACAATCCATGTCATATTTATGTTTAAACATGCATTTTGGACTAGGAGATGTATATAGGAAGTATGATTTGAATGACCTATGATTATCTCCATGACATGATGATTCTTTTATAACATGCTAATGTCTTATGAAAAGCATGAAATTCATGTACATGCTCAAATGAAAAAGCATGAATTGATAATTGCGTTCTTAAATGCAAAAACTTGTGTGAAAAAGCTTATGAGACTCAAATGAAAAAGGATCTTGTATCCATTCAAGGATTTTACAATCCAAATGTCTCTCTTCTTTATTGGTTGAACATGTCTACTATCATACGGGTTTCATTCCCGGAAAAATCAAATAGGGTGCAAAGTTGCTCATGACATGTTTAGCTTATAAAGTTGGATATAGTTGTTCTTAAATTGAAATCAATGAAATTTCTATATCTTTGCTTCTCTCATGACAATGGTGAAATTGGTTTGAATTCCTATTAAAAACCTTTGTCATTTGCTTTGCCAAATACCATGGTATTTTGGATTTGAATGCTATATGTCTTGTATGCAAAGCATTTTGTTTCACACATTTTATCTAATAAATCTCCTCGTTTCTCTCTGATTAATTGAGATTGCATAAAGTGACTTATATTGATTATGCATATACTAGAATGCTACTATACTATCTCTTTGCCTTAAGTGACCCGGTTGAGGACTACTCCTTTGCCTATATCATGACAAAAAGGGGGAGTAGAATGTGGTAAGGGGAGGTGCAAATTGTTGTAGCAATTGGTGCACATTAGGGAGAATATATATTGAGGGGGAGCATTGCATACACCAACATTGCATGATGTTGTGCTCGATTTTTATATATATGCAAATGCTTATTTTAATCTCACTTGATTCATCTCACCTTTTCTTGTTTTGGAAAGTTTAGAAACCTTGTTTCAGGAAATGATTGCTCTACAAGAGATTGAAGACTTCAAGTTTAATTTTTATATATCTCTTTGTATTGTAGAAAATCTTCATTGACCCATAGGTTTATTTTGTTGTGAGGAATCAATGTGAGTGGTGGTTTTGTCACGAAATAGCCAAAGGGGGAGATTGTAAGGATTCCTGTTTTGTTGATTGGCTTATTTCGTGGTCAAACCACATGTTGGGGTTTTGAATGTAAGGGTAGTCTAAGTGTTTAAGGTTGAAGATCAAAGGCCCTTCCATGACCTCAAGATACAAGCACGCCAAAGGTATAATTTCTTGTGCTTGATTTTTCTTTGAAGAGATTTAGTAAGCACACACACACTTAGCATACTTGCATTTGTGTGCATACTCTTCACATGTCACTTTACACACTAGCACTTTGGTTGATATATCTTGTTGTGTGTATATGTGCTTTATAATTCGTTTCCCGACATTGTTCGGAAACGTCCGTGCTTGCACTAATGAGTGCTTGGTTTTGCGCGAAGACCGCCCACGGAGAATGCCCTTGGCTTCTCCTTGGTTTTCACCATTGTTGGTGATCGGCGGTTATGATCGGCGGCCTGGCCGCCGAATGAAACCGCCGTTTCAGTCCAGATTGGTCTGAAGCAATTATGCGGTCAAGATCGGCGGTCATGACCGCCGTTCGAAACCGCCGTTCATACCTGATCGATTTTAATCTCTCGGTCTAATTCGGCGGTTGGATCGGCGGTCACGAAACCGCCGAATGAAACCGCCGTTGATGCTCTGTTCTTCACGAGCTCAATTCGGCGGTCGTGATCGGCGGCCTGGCCGCCGATTGAAACCGCCGAACGGTGCGTTTCAGGGGCAAAATTGTCTTTTCACATGCCCAATTCTTGATGTCTATAAATATCTTATTTTCTCATTCTCTGATTAAGTTTTGAGACCTTAGAACCCTAAACTTTCAAGGGAGATTTTTGAGAAAAAATCAAATCAAGAACTCAACTTTAAACACTCAAATCAAATCCCTTTTGCATCAAATTTCATATTTGATCTTCTATGCCTTCATAGAATTGATCCATGCATGGTTTTGAATCATCACATCTTATTTGGTATGTTCTTCACTAATTTCATATTACTTTAGTGTTTTTCATATTAATACATCTCTTTAATTACTTGTATGCTTTTGATTATATGCTAGATACAAGTTAGAGATTATTTGTGATGAAAATGATTGAGTGTTGATTGTGATAGCTAATTAGGTTTTTAATTAATCTTGATTAGCTAAGCTATTTGACATGTCATTTAGCAATTGATATCTAGGATTGATTTAAATTGATTATCTCATCATCCTAGATAAGCATCTAAGGTTACCTAGCCTTGTTTGTTATTTGAATATTCATATATATTCACATAGGTTGTTTCTCTTCATTGAGAAGTAAGTCTTGAGGCTAAGAGTGCTTAGGCCTCAAGCAAATTGGAATAGGGTTGCTAATAAAGGCCGCTGGATAGAAGTGAGGGGTTACAGACCGGAGTGTTAGACGAGGTCTACATAGGTTGTAAACTTCATTTCAATTAGTGATTTCGAGTTCCGAGTGTGGCGCACTATACAGCCCGTGGTTTTTCCCAGTGGTTGGGTTTCCACGTATATATCAAGTGTTATTTAAATTCCGCATCTTATTACACTTGTATGCATTTTGACTAGTAGGGGCATTTTCGTAATATTGACTTGCATGTGAAAATTGGGTAATAGGGGCATTTTCGTAATATTGACTTGCATGTGAAAATTGGGTAATAATCGTTAAAATCTATTTACCCCCCCCCCCCCCCCCCCCCCCTCCCCATAGATAATATTTAGAACACACCGAGTATTCTTTTCACATTGTATTTACTTGATTTGAGAAGTTTGTTGGAGAATTGGAGATGGGCTGGGTAAAGGAAAACAAAACCTCCACAAAGCATATTCATGTTGAGAGTGCAACCGCTTTGGCTAAATATGGGTTTAAGATCCAACTGATTCAAGGAACTATGTACTATTTTAAGTTATCCAAAAACAAAACATGTCTTCCACTTTTTAAGCTCAGTTGTACATGGACTTAGATTGAGAATTATGAATCTTGAATATGATGACTTTTGATATTCTTTATTATTGTGATACAAAAGAAAGACCATATGTCAATGATGAACACTTAAATTGTATGTTTAATAAGGGTTAAAATCATTATTTTACACTACTGGTGTCATTAACTCTCCTAACTTTTGCACATTTACACTTTTTTCTTTGATTTTTGATATTGTTGTTTTGATGCAGGTTACTTGGTATAACATTTTACTCAAACATTGGATTAATGCCATTCTTTTTCCTGTGAAAAGATGATTCAATTTCCTACAAAAATACATTTCACGTTGAATTCTAGATTTGGACATTTTAAGAGTCAAACAGAGAATGGAAGAGGACATATACACAGTTTCGGCACACACTAAACATGCTTCAGTGTTTTTAGCATAACTTGAGCTACAAATTTTGGATGTTTGTGAACCACATCTTTCTAGAAATCTTATTCAAATACCTACAATTCATCTTTACATGTCAAAAGTAAAATCAGAGCAAATCCATGTGAAATTTGGGAGACAATTCGGTGCAAAGCAAAAGCAATTGTTAGGTCACCACTTTCATGATTAGCCTTGCCTCCCCCACTTTTGTGACCTTTTTGCCCTTCCAAATTTCTATTTAAAAGGCCTTGTAGATGGTTGAAAGCATCTTGTTCTTCATTGTCAAGTTACCTTACATATACTTGTATCAATTCTCTTCCTCTCATTATAAACATTCTTCTTGCAAAAATAGTTATGTTTTATATGTTTTTCCTTTTTTATTTCCATTCTTATTTTTATTTCCATGAGTAGCTAGTTTTGAAAATATATGAATTAAGTGTCTAAATAAACCTAGAGGGTGGGTGAATAGGTTTTAACCAAATTAATCGCCAACTATTTCGGTTAATCAATATTAATCTCAAACACTCCTAATATTTAACACAAATCATCATGTAAAGTAAGTGCAGAAAATAATAGCAATGACACAACGATTTGTTTTACGTGAGAAAACCCCAAGAGGGTAAAAACTCACGGGCATAATTGCCAATCGAACCCTCAAATCCACTATATGCAAATACGATTACAATCTAGATTGACCACATCACACCTATATGATTATTAATCTGTCTTTGCTACCTACGGGCCTTTAATAATGATTCTAGGCACTTGCTTGTAAATTACTCGAGGTAAATACAAGACTTAACTCTCAAGAGAAGAGAAATGCAACCTAATGTGAATATTTCAAAGTGCATAAATGCAAGGTCAAACATTTAAGCTTATCTAGCCATGGATGAACATATCAAACATTCCTAAGCCTCATGTTGCTATATGACATGCATACAACTTAGCTAAATGAGCAAATAAAACCCTAGATGCAATAGCTATCACAAACAAAGCTCAACACACAACATACAAATCTCCACATATAGATAAAAATCTAATCTTGACACAAATCAAGTCATAAATGAGATATCTTGCAAAGCAAAAACACAAGAATAGATGAAGGTGATGTTTTACTTACAAGTCATGTATGTTTAAAGAAAACCCATGAAGAAGACACATAGATGATGGTAGATGATGTTTGAAACAAGAATGGATGATGGGTATTTGAGTTTTGGTTGATCAAAATTAAGTCTTGGTAACTTTTCTTGCAAGACACTCTCAAGCTTTTAAGAAACTCAAATTATAAGCTCTAGGTCTACTAAGAAGAGAAAGAAACATATATATATATATATATTGCAGTACCCACAACAGCACGAACCGCGGCAAAGAGAAAAACTCTCTTTTCAAATCAACAAGGCACACCTAAACTATATGCATGTTGTGCAAGTGTGAAGTGAGTGAATAACATGCATAAGTATCAAACAAGAAACACACAAGAATATACAAGACATGTAAATGCATGGGATGTGTGTGTGTGTGTGTGTGTGTGTGCAATCTAAATCTCTTCAATTCAGAGTCAAGACAAGCAGGCTACCTTCCTTGAAGCACTTGAAGTCCACAATGAAGTCCAATGGCATTTGAGGAGAATTCTCCAATCCTAAGCTACCCTTATAATTTTAAACCCCATTGTGATTTTGTCAACGAAATAAGTTAATCAAAAAGTGAGGCATTTGCAAGTTTCATTATGCTAAGGTGAAAAGGTGAAGCTTTTGGTATGAAAATAAAGGTTTATTAAAACTCTTAAATTGTGGTTAATGTTTATATTCATTTGTTATTCAACTATATGATTTATATTTCTTTTTCTTTATTAACTTGACTTTAATCTTGATTTCTCTCTTGTGTATGGGAATCTTGACTTATTGTAGACAATTCTATCATGGATGCTTGAATCCTTCTAGATACTCTACGGTTTTAATTATACCGACCACTCTAGTAAAGGATTCTTGATTCATAATAGTGATTGGCACATTGAGAACTTCAAACCCATTGAATTGAAGAGTAGGTAATCCTTGTAATTTAATAAAATGGAAAGAAATATAACTTCATATATATTCAAACTAGCTTAGATTGTTATATTTTCCGATTGGAACCTCATTTGTGTGTGAATTCCAATTGAGTTATAAAAAGAGTTAAATATACCTTTATTCTAAATACCAAGAGTGGAACCTCTAACTTTAGCATACTGAAATTTCTTTAAGCAATATAGTGTAAAATATACCTAGACGGGGGGTGAATAGGTATAGGCCCAAATACTTCCAAATTTGATTTTGCGGAATACAACAATTAAAAGCACACTTGATGTGTCTTAACAATTGAATTGTTTTAACCAACACATGCGGAAATCAATATACAAGTGATGCAATCAATACAAGATATGGAAGATAAAGAAACATAAAAACAAAACTTGACACAATTGTTTTTACATGGTAAAACCTCAAAAAGGAAACATCCAAGGGTTGATACCATAACCACCAGCAAGCAATTCACTATGATGAAAATGACTTACACACTCAAGACAATCAACACATGATATCCATCATAAGCTATCAACTCCTAGTCTACCCTCGGGGCTAGTGAATCCGAGATGTGTCATACACCTCTAGGAAGCAACTTTCTATCCAAGACTCTCAAGTCTCTAAGAAGATTTCTTGCTTAACTATCCGGATCACAAAGATCCTAGTCAAGCTTTCCTAGCTCAACCATTCGAAGTACCACACTCCTAGCTAAATCTTTTGCGTGACTATTCTGACCACATGTCCTAGTCAAGACTTCTTGCTCTAATCAAAGCTTCACTCACTTTGAAAGAGACTTCCACCTATTACAAGGCTTTGATCTAGGTGATGCAAATGATGCAAAACACAATCAAATAAAGCAAGATGATCAATCAAGCTCTATAAACATGCTCACTGATAATCTAGAATATGCTTTCAACAAACAATCACAAATGTATATAGAAAACAAGGCATGTGAATCAATAAGAACAAGATTAGAATATTCAATATTTCACTCAAAAATCTTACTTCTTAGATCATGAAATTAAATCTAGAAATCATCATGAAGCACATCATACAAGATATTTCTAAAATCAATTTCAAGTTTAATCAAGTCTAGCTAAAATATGTTCAAATGAGATCACAAAGCTAAAACTCAAAAATCAATCGATCAAACAAACCTAGAGTATGAACTAACATCATTATTAACACATTTCATCTATCAAATAGGAAGATTAAATGAGATGATCAAAAGAGAAAGTGAGAAGAAGATGTTTCACCTACAAATGATGAGTCTCGGACTGAAATCAGATTACCGTGAAAAATAACGAAATCATTTGGCTTTGAAAATACTTAGGGTTTGTTCCTCTCTTCAAGACCAACATTTTTGGCTTTTGAATCACTTGATTTTGAGTTGAAATGAGAGAGTTATGATCAAAACAAGAAATCAAAAACTTGAAGAAATTTTTTACTCTCTATTTTTCAAAATTTTCTTCACATACTTTTGGAGGGAAGGAGGAGAATATTTAAAAGAAAGAATGAGGGAGTTTCAGTGCCCAATCAGAGGAGGACACATCACTCTCCCCATGAGAGGCGCGTGAGCCTCACGGGGTAGAGGGATATGCGGGCCGTGAGGCTCACGACCTCTTCACGGGCTGCCTCCCAAAATGGCCTTTGGCCAATGCTTGCCTCCTTTGCGCTCCTCCAGCGTTCTTCAACCATATTCGAGCATTCGAACTCCGAATTCAAATCCATTTTTGGATTATGAACCGTGACTCCCTCATGCACAAGGAAAACTATGAAACTTTGATAAAATATTGATAATTCGACTCGATATATGACGACGAAGACAACACAATGAATGAGAACGCAAAGTAGCATAGCATCCTAGTTTGGACTCAAAACCTAATGAATGGGTAATCGAAATGACCAGGACTCAATAAGGAATCATATGAGATCATGTTCAAGTCTAAAGATAATAAAATATAAACAAATAAACACAAAGTCACACAAGTATGCTATTTCATAGAGATAGTCATAGAACATGCAATTTCACAATGTTTGTCAATTTGAAACTAAAGTGTGTGAAAGTGTTATACCAAATGTAGCACAACGATGCAGGGACACACATGAATGAATTGTGTGTGTGCGCTTACACCTTGCAAGAGGAAGAAGAATCTTGATACCTTAGCATCCAAGTATGCGTTTTTCCTCTTGAAGACGATATTTGCATGAGAAGTTGCTTTTCTCCTTTAAAGCTTCTTTTCATCAAGAACCACCTAAGCAACTAGCCATTACAAATAAAAAGTGTTTTACAATGAAATCAAGCCAACATAAATCAAGGATCTTACACATACATATTTTTATTTGAGTAATTTCATCATTATATTTACTCATCATTCATCAATTTAATCATTTTATTTCTTGATAACTCTTGAGATTATTGTTGATTTGTGTGAACATTAAAACTCCTTCCCTGAGGATTGACCCCGTACTTACCGGGTTATATTATTACTTCAACACTCCTGCACTTGGGAGTAAAATCCTTTTTCTGGACGTGTCAGTCAATATGTGTATCTCTTGAACTGTTTGATTCAAAATTTTGAGGATATGCTTCACCTTATGAATCATAAAGTATCATTGTTGAATCTTCCAATAAGGTCGAAGCAAATGAGAAATTGAAAGAAATCTGTCAAATGATGAAGATATCTATACGCCTTACCATTTGTAAGGAGATGGACAAGACATGCAATGATTGTCACGTATGCAAGGCAGAACTGCATACTATATATTTTAGCCATGAAACAATTAAATAGCTTAACCAGGGATTTTGCAGGCTTAGACTCTAGGGGCGATGAAGCATCTTTCGTTAAACTAGCTTTTAAATTGACTGCATTTCCATTGAGATCAATTAGAATAAGGTTTTTGTACAAAACTGCAAATAGTGTCACCACCAGTATGTCTTTATGCTAGTTGAGAATCCTACTTTCATGAAATAAGATGTACTATTTTGTGTCTAACTTATCATGAGTTTAATAGGAGCAATTAAATGATTGACTTATGGGAGATGCATGCATTTGCAGGAATGAATCATTTAGCAATAAAGTTTTATACTATTTACTTGCTGGATGTTTTAGTTGAAATCTTCCTAGCTCTCATATTCAATAACTATGTGAATTATGATGACTATCAGCTCATCTCACACACTTTGTTAACTAGATATTGCAGGAATGAATCATAGAGCATTAAGTTTCAAAAAAAAAAAAAAAAAGAATAAAGTATCAAAATACTTTGTTATAAAATAAAGCCTAAAGGCATATAATATAATACTAACCAAAGAGAGAGAGAATGAGAGGAAATTAAATGATATTGGGTTAGACCCAACTACATTGTCCGAAAGTGTATTAATATTGCAATTATACCATTGGGCCAAACTGGTCCAAAAAGTCAATATCAATTAGATTTTCTTCTCATTCGCACCAGATGAGGAAATTTGAATCGGTCTTCACTGTGTTCGTGGCCTTCCGCTCCTCCTTGTCGCCTCTCTTTTGCACTACATGGTAAGTTCTTGTCTCTCTCACACTCTCATTTTCTTTCTTTAGAAAATATGGTGAACTTTGATACAGATAATGAGAGAATATTAGCAATGCCCTTTTCAACTTTATTCTACTTTTGTTTTCATTAATCACTGTTAGTTTACTTACAACATTTTTGTGTGTTTATATGTTTGCTTTGAGATAGTGTTTGCATTGAGACTAGATTTTAGATGTCTAGAACTGAAGACATTTTGAATTGATGGGTGAACTTTCTTACCACATACAACACCTATGTTACTTTGTTTATGTTTTGTAATATTTTGTCAATTTTATGGATATTTGTTCTTAAAATCCTATAGGGACTCTACTGCTTCATTTATTTTTTCCCAGTTTATAGCATATCAAAAGAGTGAACTACTCGTAAATGAGATATATCCGGTTGATGGCCAAGTACAAGTTGTACCAATAAATACTGATGATAAGCAGTAGGCCAAAGCTGGATTAGTGTAGCAGCATGTAAAATAGCATGCCCTCATACAGAAATTGGTAATTGCGTTCGTAATAATAAAGACCTTGCAATTATCTGGACACGTTTAATAAGTGATTATGTTAATCCATTCTGAGTATGAACATGTGGAACCGGATGTTCAACATCAATCCCAACCACTTTGCAATATTCATCAAATGCTTTGGAAGTAAATTCACCAACATTATCAAGGCGTATTGACATAATCGGATAATCGTGAAAATGTGCCCGAAGCCTGATAATATGTGCAAGAAATCTTGCAAAAGCAACATTACGTGCTGATAATAAGCAAACATGTGACCATATGATAGATGCATCAACTATAACCTTAAAATAGCGAAATGGTCCACTTGGTGGATGAATAGGTCCTATGTCCCCTTGAATTCTTTGTAAGAATGATGGGGGATCCAAAACCAACTTTAGAATAAGATGGTTTTATTGCTAATTTTCCCTGTGAACAGTACATAAATTTTCATGAGATAAAAGAATCTTCTGGTTCTTAAGTGGATGTCCATGAGAATTTTCAATGATTCTACGTAACATTGTAGATCTTGGGTGACCGAGACGGTCATGCCAAAGTACAAACATTTTTGGATCTGAGAATTTCTGATTCATAACCGCACAAACTTCTACACTCTTTATAATAGTGTAATATAATCCAGATGATAAAGCACACAACTTTTCTATAATGAGTTTCTAGCCTGAATCATGAGAAGTGATGCACAGAGATTCAACATTCACTTTATTCATAGTTTCAATATGATATCCATTCCTCCGTATATCTTTGAAACTAAGCAGATTCCTTCTAGATTTACTTGAATATAATGCATCATTGATACATAATTTAGTATTGTTTGATAACAATATCATTGTTTTTCCAAAGCCTTCTATCAGAGCCATTGGACCTGCTACAATATTTTAAATATACAAACATGGTCAAAATGCCTAAAGCTAACCTAGAGGGAAGGGGGTGGGGATGAATAGGTTTTTACACCTTTTCGATCCCTTAGAAACAAACAAAAGTTTGTCCCTCTACATGGACTATTGTAAAGCATGTTCAACATAATCACATCAATAATGTCTATGACTTGCAAGTGAAGTAATTAAGCTAAAAACTAAAATCAACTAATTACTTGTATTGATACTTATGTACACCATATACAAGAGTAAATGAAAGAATGACTATATACAAATAAGTCATTTTACAAAGATAAAACATATAAACAACTTTGATCAAAATGGATGTTTGCATTCATATATTTGCATAGCATCTTGTTTACAAGGATTATGAAAGGTGAAGATCCAAACAAGATACAATAGATCACATATACAAATATAAGAGAAAATGATAGAGAAACTTGACACATAGTTTTTAAGTGGTAACCTCCGAAGAGGAAACATCAACGAGTTGATTCCACAACCAGCGGCAAATCATAATCCACTATGAGGAATAAAAGATACACACTCAAAGAAGTGACCAATCCCATGATACACTCTCTAAGATAACACTCATATTCTACCCTTGGGCCTAGTCAATCACTTTGCCTACTTCCTATCCGAGATGTGACTCTCACACCTCTAGGAAGCAACTTCCTATCCGAGATGCTCACGCCTTTAGAAAGATTTCGTGCATGACTATCTGGATCCTCCCGATCCTAGCCAAGACTTCTTGCTTGACTATCTGAATCCTCATGATTCTAGCCAAGTCTTTCTTGCTTAACTAACTGGATCGTGTAGGGAAAAATCGTAGTACACGCAGCGGAAGCGAGACTAAAAAGAGATTTTAGTATTAGTTTAAAATTTTTCCATAATTTGAACCTTAACCCTCTAATTAATTAACATATAATACTAAAGATATAATACATTTGTTGCGTGATCCGATTGACATTGCGTCGATGGTAATCCGCAAGATCTTCCAATCCAATCATGAACGTGAATCACCTAGGAGCGTGGTCTCCCTTCTCTTTGAATTGTGTACCTGAGGATGGATTAACAAAACATTTTCTTTTTCGTTAGTCACAACAAGTTCCAAGAGAAAACAAAGAATGTTCCGGTCACTTTTGAATTCACAATCTTTAGATCGAAACTCGCGTGAACCTTATTCGAAATTGTGCACAAAACCTTTTGATGTAAAAGTAACTAGTGCACTATCGAAATAAGAACAAACTTTTCTCTCTATTCCTTTTGGCCGAAAATCACACTAGTCTAAGAGTTGGATTCTATTTTTCTCTAGCAAAAGAAAAAACTCTCAAGTCCAAAACATTAGGGTTAGCCAAATTCTCTTTTTACTCAATATATATATATATATCGCATAATGTATCTACTAGCACCGAATTCAACCTTTAATAATATATTTATATCATAGTTTTGCACGCCTAAATAAGTGCACTAAACTTGCACGCCTAAATAAGTGCATATATATATATATTTTGAAAAACATTCTGCATGCATTATAATATATATATTTAATATATATCTATATATTGTGGCCAAAATCCTTTACCATGTAGGATTTGTGTCTTTGGACTTAAATCCTGACCCTAGGTAGATTTCCTTAGAATTCCAAACCCTAATCCAACTCTTTAGTGTATTTGTGACTATATAAAAGACTTCCTTATTTGACTAGATAAATAAATCCCTTATTTATCTACTTACCAAATAAAGTCTTTTATTTTATTTATACTACCATAATAGTATACTACTAAGAAACATATTTCCTAGTGAGAAAAAGATTTTGATTTTTAATTAAATAATTAATTAACCAATTAATTAATTTCCATTTAATCAAATAATAAAAATAAAACAATATAATATCATATATATATCTCGGCCATGTGCCATATATATTAATATATCTATATATTGTCTTTCTATTTTATTAAATCCATTGGACCTTAATAAAAGGCCCACATGTGAACCAGACCCATTCTTACTAAAAGAAACAAGCCCACATGCCTTTCATTAATATATTAATATAATTGATCAGCCCATTAAATAAATAATGTGCAAATTATATTCTTAATATATTAAATACAATTCTAGATGGACCCATAAATTGGTCCGGTAGAATATATCAAGTGACCCATGCAAGTCCGTGTGGATTGGGGATCTTGGCGGGCTATCTAAATTTAAGCTTCAATAGACATAACCTAATCACAATCAACAAATGATTCACTTAGGTTCGATCTATTAATTTTAACTCATTCCACTAAAGAGCTAAAATTGAACTCTTAAATAAAAATAGAATAAGTAAATATTTCTCATTCGTACCCTAGACAATCTTATTGGAGATGGTGTATCCTCGTGAAGAATATCAGTATTCCCCAAGAGCTCATAGACCGCCTATAGCTCTCCAAGTTATCATATTTACTCATATGACCACATTTTGAACTTGGATATTTTGACTTGTCCAGAAGCCATGTTTCAATAGACTCTATCGAAAACTTAACGTTAAGATTCAATATCCCAAAACATCCATATGATGATATTCTACTCTCATTTAATAAATGGAGCCACGATGTCCATATCTATAAATGAAGTCCTCTATCGATTAACAAATGAATATCACCAAACTATCGAGGATAGACTATGCTATATAATCGTACTCATTGATAACTCAAATGATACCACTTGCAACCATAAGTCCATCATTTATCTCAGGATTAAGATAGACTCTCCGATTGTCCTGATAATGAAAAGACTATTATCTATTGACGGTTCTATATAAAGTATTTCATTGTGATCCAGTTCAATGCACCCAGTTCACTAGATTCTTTTACTCAAAGACCCTCCGATGATTTTAGACTCATCATAACTCATTTGATCCCACTCAAATGCTAGCAAAAGAATTCTACAACTTTAACAAGGTAAAGGTGCCCAACCTTTAACTTAAGTTGTGAACATTATTCAAGACTAACTAAAGAATTGTGTCTACCTCATACATATCCAGATGTACGAACAATTCTTCTTTTCTCATAGTCTTTTGACCTTATGATTATTTACTTTTGACAATTATAATAATTAAACTATAAATGCTATAAGATTTGTTAAACCAGAAATCACATTATTAATATGAATAGATTGTCAAAAACACCATTACACTCTTGCTATTGAGTATAATCCTAACAGATCGTCCCTGTAAGGTTCATGATTTGTATTAGCTTGATTCCATTGCAAAATGCACTATATTTGTAATAGTTGTTGCCTAGGATGTTCTTAGAAGAAAAGAAGCTTCAAAGTTGAAGAGCAACGTCTAATGCAAATATCGTCTTCAAGAGGTGAAAGCGTCAAAGGTATACTTAGACTTCTATCCTCTTGCAAGGCGTTAGCGCACACACACACAATTCATATATGTGTGTCCCTACATCGTTGTGCAAACATTTGGTATAACACATTCACACACATTTAAGTATGCACATGCATTGGTCTCTTATAGACAAATATTGTAGAATTGCATGTTTTATGACTATCGTGTAGATATGGCATACTTGTGTGAAACTGTGTTTATATGTTTGTGTTTCTTGTATTTTGGACTTGAACATGTTCTTATTTAATTCCTTATTGAGTCCCGGTCATTTTGGTTACTCATTCATAAGGTTTTGAGTCCAAACGATGTAGCTTAGCTACGCTACTTTACATTCTCATTCGTTGAGTTGACTTCATCATTCTTTTCTGAGATGATTTCTCAACCATTTGTTAAATTTTTATAGTCGTCGTTATGCATGAAGGAGTCACGATTCGTAATCCAAAAATGGATTCGAAATCGGAGTTCGGATGCCCGAATACAGCTGAAGAACGTGAGAGGAGCGCGCGAAAGGTTTGCATGGCCAAAGGCCATGCATTGGCCACCACGTGTGGAGGCCGTGGGACCCACGGCTAGAACAACCCTCTGGTCCCGTGTGGCCCACACGCCCCACATGGGGATGGGTGATGTGGTCGCCTCCGATTGGGTCATTTTACGTGGTTCAACTTTGTATGTATTACTTGTTCTTCTTTCAATTTCTTTTGATCATCTCTTTTATTCTTTCTATTTGATTGATGAAATATGTTGAGAAGAATGCTAGTACATATGCTAGGGTTTTTTATGATTGAGTGTTTTGTTTGAGTTTTAGCCATTTGATTTCAATTGAACATACATTGCTAAACTTGACCTATCTTGAAATTGATTATAGAAATATCATATATGTTGTGCCTAATGACATTTTCTAGATTTAATTTCATCATCTAAGAACTAAGATTTTTGTGTGATATATTGAATATTTATATCTTGTTCTTATTGATTCACATGCTTTGATTTCTAGATAGATTTGTGATTGTGTGTTGAAAGCATAATTCTAGTTTATCACTAAGCATGTACATTTAGCTTGATTGATCATCTAGCTTTATTTGATTGTGTTTGCATCGTTTGCATCATTTGCATCACTTAGATCATTGCCTTGTATAAGGTTGAAGTCTCTAGCAAAGTGAGTGAAGCTTTGTGGATAGAGCAAAGAAGTCTTGATTAGAGTCGGGAGGACTCAGATAGTCAAGCAAGGAGTCTTGTCTAGGGTCGGGAGGATCCGGATAGACAAGCAAGAAATTTTCCTAAAGATGTGAGCGTCTTGGATAGGAAGTTGCTTCCTAGAGGTGTAGGACACATCTTAGATAGGAAGTAGACTTGGTAGTTCACTAGCCATTGGGTAGACTAGGAGATGATAGCTTGAGCGGATATCATATGTTGATAGCTTGAGTGTGTAAGTCCTTTTCATATAGTGGATTGCTTTGCCGGTGGTTATGGTATCAACTCGTGGATGTTTCCTATTTAAGGTTTTACCACGTAAAAATCATTGTGTCAATTTTCGCTTTACTTTTCTTTATCTTCCATATCTTACATTGATTACATATCTTGTGTATTGATTTACTCTTGCATTAGTTAAATCGATTCATTTGTCAAATATTAGCAAGTCTGCATATTCTTTGTTATATTCTGCATTATTTTTAATATTGGAAGAGATTTGGGCCTATACCTGTTCACTCCCCCTCTAGGTATATTTTACACTATTACTTAAGGGAATTTCATTTGGTATTAGAGCGGGTGTCTAGACGCACTTAGATAGATCCTTTCTTTATAGTGTTTGTGATAATTATGATTAAAGAAGTGTGTTCCTATGTGGTTTCTTTTGTTGAACATATTGACTTGGATGAGAAAAAGATCAATGATCTTATTCTTGAAAATGAACGTTTATCTAAAGTCAATATGTCCCTCAACAAGAAACTAGAGAATCATGGACTTGGCTCAAAAGATTTCAATGATCTTAAAGACAAGATCCTAAATCTAGAATTGAATCTAAAAGATAGCAATGATAGACTTATCTTCTTGAAGCAAGAAATTGAGCAAAGGGATAGTTCTCTTGTTAGTGCTAAAAGGCTAGAAAACATGCTTAAAGCCAAAATTAGTGAGCACTTAAATCAAGAGAAAAAGTATGAACAATGGCTTAATAACTCAAGAAAAGATGTTATGTTTAGTGATGACATCGTAGAAAAATATGCCATTAAAAATAGGGTGCTTAGTGAGAAACTTGATGAGGCTAATAAGATGATTAACAAGATGGCATCTAGTTCTAACAAGATTGAAACCCTCATTAAAAGTGGAAAGCATCCTAGTGATAAAAGCGGTTTGGGTTATATAAATGAGAAGGAAACTCCTTCTACTAACAAATCTACTTTTGTCAAAGCAAGCATTGAAACAAATGTAGGTACACTCTCTCAAGGTAAAGCTATGAAAGCTACCGGAGGTGCCTCTTCATCAACAAGAATGTTCAATAGAAAAACTCAACAACAAAAACATCAAGGAGCAACAACCTCAAATGCAAGAGGTAGAGCATTAAGGGTTGCACATCAAAGAGTAAAAATTATGAGAAGTCCAAAGGAGTTGGAAGCAAATGCAAATGGTAAATGGTAAATTTCTCAAATTTATTCCTATTTGTCATCATTGTAATATGGTAGGACATATTCGATCTAGATGCTTTGAGTATATTCGAAAATGCAAACTTGATAATACTTTTCATGATATGTCTTTGAATGGACCTAGGCAATCATCCATGTATAGATATAGAAATATACCTAGGAAGACCTTGGAAAAGCATGTTGTGAAGGATGTTGTTGATGACTTGCTTGTTAAATCTTGTGTTGTGCCTCACTCTACTATACATAAGAAAGTTGATAATGATTTGCTTGATATTTTTGAAAATGTGACCAATGAGGCCAAGGTGCATGTTAAAAAACCTAACATTGAGTCAAAGCATGTTAGAAGTAAGAGTGAGAGGCATGTTGTGAAAAATGTGTGGATTAGAAAAGACACATCTAAATGTCATGTTGCACAATATGCTTTAAGGGTCAACTCCTCCTATTCTTGGTACCTAGATAGCAGTTGCTCTAGGAACATGATTGGGAACAGAGAGTTCTTTAAGTATCTTGTTTTAAAGGATGGAGGTTGGGTTACTTTTGGTAATGGTACCAAAAAGCAAATTCTTGGCAAGGGAACAATTTGTATCCCCGGATTGCCTAATCTTCGCAATACTTTGTATGTTGATGGGTTACAAGCTAACTTGATAAGTATTACTCACTTGTGTGAAATTTGTAAAGAAGTTAGCTTTAACAAAGATGTGTGCACTATAATTGATAAAAAGGGCAATATTGTCCTAAGAGTCAAAAGGTCTATAGACAATTGCTATTGTCTTGAGATAGATCCTCTAACTTGCAACATGGCACATGAGTGCAACAAGCTTGATTTGTGGCATCAACGTTTGGGTCACATAAATTTTAAAGACTTGAAAAAGCTTGAAAAATATGGCATTGTTAGAGGTCTTCCTAATCTTGGTAAAAAGCTTGAGGTGGTTTGTGAACCTTGCCAATTAGGTAAGCAAACCAAAGTGTCTCATAAGAAGAATTCTTACATAGCTACCAAGAGACCTTTAGAACTTGTGCACATGGACCTAATGGAGCCAATTCAAACCAAGAGCATCAATGGCAAAAAATACATTTTTGTATGCGTTGATGACTACTCTAGGTTTACTTGGGTTTATTTTCTTAGAAACAAGATCGAGGCTTTTGATTACTTTAAAAAAATTTGTAATCAAGTTCAAAATGAAAAAGGTCTTAATATCAAGAAAATATGTCGCATTGGGAGTGATCATGGGACAGAATTTGAAAATGCTAAATTTAGTGAGTTTTGTTATGGTTTAGGGATTTCTCATGAGTTCTTCACACCTAGAACTCCTCAACAAAATGATGTTGTTGAGAGGAAAAACTGTGTCTTGCAAGAGATGGCTAGGGTCATGCTCAATAGCAAGAAAGTCCCTAGAAACCTATGGGCCGAGGCGGTCAATACCGCTTGTTATGTGTCTAATCGTGTTTTTAGGAGGCCCGGTACAAAACAAACGTCATATGAGCTATGGAAGGGTAAGAAACCCAATGTAAGTTACTTCCACACTTTTGAGAGTAAGTGTTACATTTTGAATAATAGAGATAACTTAGTAAAGTTTGATGCTAAAAGTGATGTTGGTCTCTTTCTTGGGTATGCTATTAATAGTCGTGCATATAGAGTCTTTAACCTGACTACTAAGACTATCATAGAGTCTATCAATGTGAAGATAGATGATCTTAGCATGCTTAATTTGTGTGATGATAATGGTGTCAATGAACCTAAAGAAAACATGTTGAATGACACTAAAACACCTATTGATGTGGCTAGTAGTGCTTCTAGTCAAGATGATGAAAATGATAGTCATGTTGAAGTTGAAAGTCAAGGGTTGGAAAATGCTTTAAATGATAATCAATAAAATGACCAAGTTGTTGAACTTTCTCACCCTAGACTTAGAAACTTATACTATCAAGAAGACATCATAGGTGATTTGAATGAAGGGGTTAGAACTAGAAATCAAATTGCTAACCAAATTTCTTATGCTTGCTACACTTCTCAAATTGAACCGAAAAACATTAATAAAGCAATTGTTGATGAATATTGGGTTGGGGCTATGCAAGATGAACTTAATCAATTTAAGAGGAATGAAGTGTGGTCCTTGGTTCCTAGACCTAAAGATATAAATGTAATTGGCACTAAATGGGTTTATAGGAATAAGACCGATGAAAGTGGCAAGATTGTGAAGAATAAAGCTAGACTAGTGGCTCAAGGTTACACTCAAGTGGAGGGTGTAGACTTTGATGAGACGTTTGCCCCGGTTGCTCGTCTCGAGTCTATTAGACTTTTGTTGTCCATTGCATGCATTAAAAAGTTCAAATTGTTTCAAATGAATGTCAAAAGTGCTTTCCTAAATGGATACCTTCAAGAAGAAGTGTATGTTGAACAACCTAAGGGTTTTGTAGACCCACACTCTCCTAATCATGTGTTTAAATTGAAAAAGGCTCTCTATGGCCTTAAGCAAGCTCCAAGAGCTTGGTATGATAGGTTGACTCAATATCTTATTGACAACCATTATAGGAGAGGTGGCATTGATAGAACATTGTTTATCAAACATCATGATAATGATATTTTTGTTGCACAAATATATGTTGATGACATTGTTTTTGGGTCTACTAATAAAAAGAAGGTTGATGAATTTGTTAGTGTTATGTTAAGTGAATTTGAAATGAGTATGGTGGGTGAGTTGAATTATTTTCTAGGATGGGCATAATGTTGAACCAATCTAAATATGCTAAAAACCTTGTTAAGAGATTTGGCCTAGAAAATGGAAAAGATTTTAAGACACCCATGAGTACTACTCTAAAACTTGACAAAGATGAAAAAGGGTAAAGTGTTGACCAAAGCCTTTATAGAAGCATGATTGGTAATCTACTTTACCTAACGGCTAGTAGACCAGACATATGCTTTAGTGTTGGCTTGTGTGCAAGATTCCAAGCAAATCCTAAGGAATCTCACTTAAAAGCCGTCAAGATGATCATTAGGTATGTCAAAGGGACTCATAGTCTTGGTCTATTCTATTCTTTTGACACCAATGATATCCTAGTAGGCTATTGTGATGCCGATTGGGTGGGAAACATAGATGATCGTAAAAGCACATTCGGTGGTTGCTTTTATGTTGGTAATAACTTGGTTTCTTGATCAAATAAGAAACAAAATTCGGTTTCCCTTTCTTCTTCTGAAGCCGAGTACATTGCGGCCGAAAATGCATGTACACAATTACTTTGAATGAAACAAATCCTTAAGGATTATGAGATAGAACAAGGAAAAATGACACTTTATTGTGATAACTTAAGTGCCATTAATATCTCTAAAAATCTGGTTCAACACTCCCACACAAAGCACATAAACATTAGGCATCATTTCATTAGAGATCTAGTTGAACATTCTATTGTTACTCTAGAGCATATGCCTACTAAAAATCAACTTGCGGACTTGTTCACCAAGCCCTTGGACAAAGAGAAGTTTAAAACTCTTAGAATGTCCATTGGCATGATTTGTGTTGATTGATGTCTTTGTGTGATTGTGAGTGGCTTGATGAGCAAAACTTTATTTGAATATCATTATCTTTGAGAGCTACTCACTTGAGAAGAAGTGATCTTATACAAGTATCTTTTATTATTTCTAGATCATGCACTTAAGCTTGAAAATCTTATTTTTGAAAAGTGCACTAATGCTTCTTTTATATGTTTTAGTTTTTGAGTATATGTGGTTGAAAGTGTGTAGATAATGGATGCATCTAGAAGTTTATTGTTAAGTACATGATAGATGACCTATGGTATGTATCCATTTTGCTTCGACACTACATAGTATTCAACGAGGGCTACACACATTGGTTGTGAAGCCACCCAATGTAGAAAAGAGCTACGCCATTGTGCTGAGTGAAAGCCGCCATGAGGTGTATATGTTTTTGTTAGAAAAATCAAAGAAGTGTTGAAAAGAATCATTAAAAAAAAAAAAACTTTGATTCTAAGCCTAAAAGAAATGAAAAATAAAAGGCTTATTGGTGTATAGTTGAGAATTGTGAAAAGCTCGGGTTGACAAATAGAAACGGGAAAACGAGTCACATGCACACACACGCTCAAATGTTGATAACTATTCTTTTAAAGCAAAAACCCGGATGAATATCGGTTTGACCTATTTTTGGAAATGCTTTAGATAGATAGGTGTGGAAATTGTTTACATGTTAATGTCACAATTACTCCTACTATGTATGTGAGAAGCATTCACACACACACATTTTGCTTATGTGCTTGATTCATTAGCAATGTGAGAATATTTTTGAGAGATTAATGAAAATCTATGATTCTCTCTTGGACTTTGAAAAGTGATGAAATATTTTCTCTTATTGCTTGATTGTGTGAAAGTGTGAATCCCTTGTGAACAAATCTACTTGGTGACAATATGTGGAGCATATGTTAAGGGGGAGCTTTAGTTTATTCAACTTCGCTTTCTATACAATTTGTTTGCTTAATATCTCATTTTTTATCTCTTGTGTCCTTTGTCTATTCCTTGACAAAAAGGGGGAGAAATTGTATACCTCACCATGTTGGATATGGAGGAATCCATGTTTGATATAGGGGAGAAAAATGTATACCTCACACCTTGTGTGGAAAAATGTTCCAATTGTGTGAGTCATATTCCTCTTTGTGCTTAATTGAGACTTTGTCTTAAGGGGGAGAATTTTTGTCTTAAGGGGGAGAAAGAATTCTTTCTTGATAATGTTAAGGAAGGTCGTTCCTTGGGGAGATTTAAATCTTAGGGAGACTAAGGGAAAGCTTTAATATGAAAACATTTTATTCACTTGAGATAATGCATTTTTGTATGAGATAAGGGATGTCTTCTATATTTATTTTTGGTATAAATAACTCACCATTCTTCTTTAGAGAAGATCTCTTGTTTGGTTTGCTATTTTCTCTCATAGGTACTTTGAAGACCAAAGAAGGGACTCTTGAAGACTCAAGAAGTCTTGAAGATCTTTTAGTCTAGGGATCTCTTTGTAATGTGAGGATAAGAGTATGCTATTAACTTGAGTTTATTGGAGTGAAACATTGTATGGTAAGGATGAGGTTTTGCCATGGAATAGCCAAATAGGGAGATTGTAAGGTTCATGATTTGTATTGGCTTGATTCCATTGCAAAACGCTCTATATTTGTAATAGTTGTTGCCTAGGATGTTCTTAGAAGAAAAGAAGCTTCAAAGTTGAAGAGCAACGTCTAATGCAAATATCGTCTTCAAGAGGTGAAAGCGTCAAATGTATACTTAGACTTCTATCCTCTTGCAAGGCGTTAGCGCACACACACACACACAATTCATATATGTGTGTCCCTACATCGTTGTGCAAACATTTGGTATAACACATTCACACACATTTAAGTATGCACATGCATTGGTCTCTTATAGACAAACATTGTAGAATTGCATGTTTTATGACTATCGTGTAGATATGGCATACTTGTGTGACATTGTGTTTATATGTTTGTGTTTCTTGTATTTTGGACTTGAACATGTTCTTATTTGATTCCTTATTGAGTCTCGGTCATATCGGTTACTCATTCATAAGGTTTCGAGTCCAAACGATGTAGCTATGCTACTTTGCATTCTCATTCGTTGAGTTGACTTCATCGTTGTTTTCCGAGATGATTTCTTAACCATTTGTCAAAGTTTTGTAGTCTTCGTTGTGCGTGAGGAAGTCACGATTCGTAATCCGAAAACAGATTCGAAATCGGAGTTCGGATGAACTAGACATAGTCATGAAAGTTCAAACATCAAAGTTGTCTAGTTACTATACATGAACAAAATTCTAGAACATGTGAAATACCAAAACATATTCAATTTCTAAATTTATTCATGCAACTAAAAATTGAATCAAATTATATACGTTAAGCACATATTCAAGATTTTAATAACAAACAAAAACATGCTAGATTCATAAGAAATTATAAATGAATATTCTAGTAAATATTTAGAGCATGTAATCAATCAATAATCAATTAAATCATAATTAGCTCTAAATACAAAATCAAATGTGCTAATCCTAGATTTATGCAACTAATGAGTCCTAGCACATGGTAGGGCTATCAATCATGAAAATAAAGTCAATCAAAGTACAAATAGCCCTAGATAATAAGCTAATCACAATACAACTCACAAACATGTGAAAACCTAGATTTAAAAAAAACTAGTTCACATCTAAGTTTGTAATTAGACAAGATTAGCATATAATTGTAGCTCTACTTAAAGTAACACTTACATATTGAAGAAGAAAACCCAAGGTAATTGAAGGCTTTAAAGATGAAAACACAAAGCATAGATCAATACCTTTGGAATTTCATGCAGTTTCGGATTAAGGTGTAGAACCACCACAAAACTTGAACAAAAGGCTTCAAACTCTCTTGGAGAAGTTAGAGAACTTAAATACAAAGATTCTCCAACTTGAATCACTCATATCGAATGAGAAATGTGAGAGTTATGGTATTTGGAAGTTGAGAAAATGTGGAGAGAAAATTCTGCACACTTTTCTTCTTGAAATGAAATTAGAGGGAAAAGAGATATTTAAAGAGAGGGAAAAGGAAGCAATTGAGGCACCAATCAAGGGCTGCCACATCAACCTTCCTGTGGAGGCACGTGAGCCTCATGGGATCAGAGAGCATCCCTTCCCGTGAGGCTCATGCGCCTCCACGGAAATAGGTGCAAATGGCCTTTGGCCATTCTTCTCTTCCCTCACGCTCCTCTCACTTTCTTCCACCATATTTCGGCCTCCGAACTCCGAATTCGAATCCGTTTTCGGATTACGAACTAGGACTCCCTCATGCACATGGACGTCGACAAAAATTTCACAAAAGATATGGAAATCGACTCGATAAATAAAGATGAAAACCATGTACAATAAATGTACGAAAAGTTTCGTAACTTCCAACTCAAAATTCAAAAACTAATGTATGAGTAACCGAAATGACTAAAACTCAATAAGGGATAATATGAGAACATATTCAAGTCCAATATCTCAAAAACACAAACAAACAAACACATGAACACACATGTATGCCATTTCCTAGATATAGTCCTAGAACATGCATTTTACAAAATTAGTTTATTTAAATCTAATGCATGTGCATACATTAATATGTGTGTGTATATGTTATACCAATTAAGCACATTGATGCAGGGACATATATGGATGTAATGTGTGTGTGTGCCTAAACACCTTACAAGAGGATTGAGGTCTAAGTATACCTTTCGATGTGTAACAATGCTTACTCATCTTGGAGGCTTCACTTTGCTTGATGTGTTATCCAACTTCCTTGAAGTTTGATAAACCGTGAATCCTAGACAACTAATCAATACAAAGGAAACGTCGTTTTGATATAGAATAGTTCCAACATGACTCAAAATCCTAACAGTTTTAACATTTGCTCTGGGCAAAGTTAAATTCTTAAAATATTTTTGACTCCACAAAATTGTATGAGTTGTTGCATTATCGGCTAGACATATATCTCCTACTTCCAGCTTTTCAATAACCCCCAATATTTTGTTTAGATTCATATTGTATGCTTCATAAAATATTAAATGCATATCAGACAAAGTGATCAAAAAGTATATATTCCAATTTGGATATATTTTACATGAATATAATAATAATAATAATAATAAACAATACTATTGCAAGTAGTATTTAATTGGTATGGACATTTCCATCACCAATTGAAGCAGTCGGCTTGTCTTTCGGGTCATCAAAGAAATCTGTAACATTGAGATGTGTAATATCCATAGGATATGAATCTTCAATGAAATGTGTTTTAGGTTTCTTTCTCTTTTCTTTAATTGATGCTTGATAAAGATCAACAAGATGTTTAGGTGTGCTACATTCATTTGACCAATGATTGTAACAGCCACACCTAAAACAAACACCATCATTTGCATTAGGCATATTCTGAACATTTTTTTTCCTTTCTATTCACCTAATCTAGAATATCCACGACCTCTTTTGAAACTACGTCCACGGCCCCGACCAGGATTACGACCATTACCATGGCCATGATCAGGATTATGACCATAACCACGTCTATGATCAGGATTACGATCATAACCACGACCACGATTACCACAACGACCATAACCATGGTATCCAACAGTATTAGCATTCACTTTTGGGAATGATGTAGAACCAGTCGGGTGTGATTCATGATTTTTTATTATTAGTTCATTATTCTTTTCTACAACTAAGAGGTATGAGATCAGTTCTAAATATTTTGAGAATCTGCGTTCTTGATATTGTTGTTTCAATATTATATCTGAGACATGAAAAGTTGTGAATGTCTTTTCCAACATATCCTTTTCAGATACCTCTTCACCATAAAATTTCAACCTTGTGGTGATTATGAACAAAGCAGGATTATTTTCAAAGACTGATTTATGGTCTTGAAACAGTAAATGCTACGTACCATTTGTACCTTGCATTTGGTAACGTAACATATGGCTGATGGTCATAGCGATCTTTTAGTTCTTGCCACAATTTCTGTAAATCACAATTTGAATAAGTGTGAACATTTTAAAGAGCATAAATAAATAAATCCAGGTGCATAAGCTCACCTTTAAATGCGAATATTTAAAGAGCATAATAAATCATGGGCATAAGCTCACCATTAAATGTGAATATTTAAAGAACATAATAAATTAGGGGTATAAGCTCACCCGATACATTGCATATAAATAAATGCGAATATTTAAAGTGTAAGTAAATCACCCGGGAGATCCTTTTTACTTAGTTGCAATCGTGCTGATAACATATTGTGAATTAGACTAAATAAGAAATTATAAAGTGAGAAAGAGAGGGGAGAGAGAGAGGGAGATTTGCTTTGTATTGATATTGGTTATCCATCTTTACAAATGATATAGAACATATATATAGGTAAAAGGAGAGGTGACGTGGTAATCATGATGAAGTCAAGTGGATTCACAAGTGGAGAGATCAAGTGAGGGAGGTGGTGGACCACACCAATTACAACAATATATATATGCTTTTAATCTTCTCCTCAAATGTTGCTTTGCTTTCACACCCAGATAGATACCAAGTGCTCTATACATATGTCCACATCTCAAATAAAATCAAAACAAAGCATTTGAAATTGTTTTCTATACTATCAAAACACTTTCAAATAAGTTATTGTGCTTGATATATGGAAACTTGTTGCCAACTTGCAATATATTGGGTTTCGCTACGATGCAATGAATTCAACAATTTCACAGGCTGACATGTAATAACTTCGTAAGCCCAAAACTTGGGCAAAACTAGCTAGGGTCTGGCTACTCTATGATCAGGGCCTGCCTTGCTGTTTGGCTGGAGGCGTTTGCCCCAACCCCTTTTTAACAGGGTAAAATTTACATATTTTGAGTATTAGTTCAAGGGCCCAATTTTGTTTTATTTCAGATCATAAAATGTCCAAATATTTGTTTTGAGTATTAGTTCAAATGTTTCAAATCAAAAAAGATCCGTATCAAAAAAAGCCTAAAAGTTAAAATAAAACTATAAATAAATATATATATATGGCCTAGCTTGAACAAACAAAGGTCCAAAGAGAAAGGTTTGTTAAAACCCAAATTTGATTTTGCTTTTTTTTTTTTTTTTTTTTTTCCAGACATAGCATATCACCTAAAAAGTAATGCTATATAACCCAAATAATTAACTCAAATTTCAACCCATATTGCATGTGAGTTGTCATCACTATACACAATATAGGATAATGTGGTTAATGAAAAAACCACTTGCCACATCATTTTGGTTAAAATTTGGGATAAATTTTTGAGTTGTCTAGCATTAGTGATCACCTAAATGGCTAAATGATTTTTGTTTTTTTTTTTTCACCTAGATTTGATTTTTGTGCTTTTTTTTTTTTTCCTATTTGCTTTTGCTTGGATTTGAATTCCAAAGAAAGACCCAAGTTGGTTTGTATGTGTTTGGATTTTAAGAGAGTTTATTGTTGTTTTGGAGGCATAATTGTGCTTTTTTTTTCAACAAGTAGCTATGAGAAACTATTATATCATATCAAGACCTGAAAAAGAAAGATAAATTAATGTGAATCTAGCAATTTGATTGATTTGGTGATTCTGTGATTGTAGAATACTTGATTTCTCATTAGAGAAATATATCTGCATTTCTAGTTAGAATTACTTTTTTCATTAAAGTGGTTCCTAAGGCAAATAGATACCATTTTATGCTCCAACACAATTTGGTGCAAAGTTGTGCTCCAATGCATACCAAAATATTTTCAAGAAGAAAAAAAATTGCCAAACAATATATCTATATATATATGGAGGTTCTCCCATCAGGTTGTCTTGAAATTATAATATCAGGACGACCAACCACATCCACATGTTTTAATAAGTTCAAATGTTTGTTAAAAAAAAAATCAGTCTTTTATTAAAACATGTGGCTGTAGTTGATTTTCAGGACGAACTACTGGGAGAACCTCTGTGTATTATATATATATAGGTGGTTCTTTAGTAAGAACGTCATGAAATTATAAGTTAATGACGTCCAACCACAGTCATACATTCATATTGGGTGTGAGTATTTGTTAATGTAGGGTTATGGGCCCATTTGAAGCATGTGGCCATCGGAGGTGGTCCTGAAATTGTTATTTTAGGACCACTCTGATAGGAGAAGGATTCTCTCTCTCTCTCTCTCTCTCTCTCTCTCTCTCTCTCTCTCTCTCTCTCTCTCTCTCTCTCTCTCTATATATATATATATATATATATATATATATATATATATATGTTAAATATCCACTGCTAGAAAAACCTTCATAGATGATAGTTATTTTATGACAGTTTTAAAAAGCTGTCATAAATTATAAGTTTTTTTTTTTTTCTTGATAGTTTTTATTCTTGACAGTTAATAACTGTCAAGAAATGTTTATAATTTTTTTTTTAATTCCATTATTTAATATTTAATTAAATAACATTTTTTGTATTTATAATAACCACCTCCTTCACCGTCGGACCACCGCCCGCCGCCGCCGACGTTCGGCCACCCACCGCCATTCCATCCAAAAACCAATGGAATACCTATTCCATTCCAAACTAAAATTTATATTCCATAAATACCCTCATATGCCCCAACTCCATTCCAAAAATACCCTCCTTTCCAAAACTGTCAAGAAAGACAATTTTTATATATTATATAATATATTATACTATTATATTATTATATTATTATATATATTATATATTATTACATATATTATATAATATATATATATATATATATATATATATATATATATATATATATATATATATAGTAATATATTTATATAATATAATAATATTATATAAATAAATATGTTATATATATATATATATATATATTATATGTATTATATATAATATATATGTATTTTATATTATATATTATGAATGTTTTATAATTAGGGGTATTTTGGTAAAAATACAGTTAACTCAATTCCATTCCGTTGTTAAACAATATATATAATAATATATTTATATAATATAAACATATAATATATATTATTTAATATAATAATATAATATATATAATATATATTATTTAATATAATAATATATAAAAAATTCATAATATATAATTTTTTATTTATCTTTAATAATTTTTTTTAACTTTTACTTCCTATTTTCAACACCAAACAAAATCCCGATATGGATTTATTTTATAGTAAGATATCGGTTTTCGGGAAAACCGATATTGGATAAGTAAAATTTTAAATTTAATAAATTTACTTTTAAATCATTTACTTTTAAAAAATTCAAAAAATTGTTTATTTATTTTTGCACCCTCTTGTTTCATACTAAGAGACACATTAATAATCCAATTACCCATATAAATTAGTAATCTGAGTCTTACATTTGTTCATTAAATTGTAAGATGCATGTTGAGAAATATCTCTCATATAGTAAGAGTTGTATTCCAAATCATACTTATTACAACTGATGTCATGAGTCTCCTATAGGCTATGTTTGGTCGGATGGAATAGAAAGAAAGTCATTTCATTCGTTTGGTTTGTTAAAATGCAATGGAATGGTGATTCCATTGGAATGGATATTCCACCATTTTGGTGGAATGGGCATTCCATCTAAAAATCAATGAAAAGTCATTCCATTCCAAACTAAAATTTATATTTCATAAATACCCTCATATGCCCCAGCTCCATTACAAAAATACCCTCAGCTCCTTTCCAAAAATAATATATTATTATTATATATTATTACATTAATGATATATAAATATATATATATTATTAAATATTATATTATTAAAATATATATAACAATATATAAACATATATAATATAATGCATTTATATATTATATATATTATATATTATATTATTATATATACAATTTTTCTATTGTCAGTTCGAACTGACAAAAGATATATCAGTTCCTTGTCTGTGGGCCATTAGATTTAAATACTTTGACTTGGCTACATGCACTTGTCAAAACATCTTTTAAATCCAATGGTCCACATGTAAGGAACTGATATATTTTATATCAGTTCGAACTGATAATAGAAAGACTGATTATATATATTATATATATTATATTATTATATTAAATAATATATTATTATATATATAATATACTTTTATATTTTATTATTATTATTCATAATATATCATGTTATTATACATTCATAATTAGGGGTATTTTGGTCAAAATACAGTTAACTCCATTACATTCCGTTGTTAACCAAACAAAATAATACTGATTCAGAGACTAATTCTAAAGTTCCAACTAAACAAAAAACTTATAGCTTTCCTTTCCTTTGCATTCTCATTCTCATTTCCATTACCATTCCGATTACTATTCCACCATGTAACCAAACGTGACCATAGAGTATTGACCAATAACTCGACTATTTATGTTTTAAAATATATAATTTTATTAAAAGTTTTAATAAATATTTTTAAATATATGTCTGTCGTAGAAATTAGAATTTTGATTAGTTAAATAAATTTAAATTTATCTAACAAGGTTTTTTTTTAATTTCTAACAACTCTTATAGTTTATATATAAATATTGTTCAATTGTTAACGCATCAAAGGTTGTAGTCAAGTGGTAAAGACTTACAACCATTGAACTTGAGGTCTCAAGTTCAACTCCCACTAATAATAATTAATTGTCATTATTATCAGAGGTGGACGGCGGGGGCCGACGCCGGTGGCCGAACGGTCAGATTGTGTATAAATATATTTTTAAAAAAATGTTATTACATATAGCTTTTGAGATTTGTTTGGTTGAAACATTTCAAAATATGTCATAATTAGAATATATCCATAATGCCCTAATTAGAATGATTAATAATATTGGTAATTTTTTTATATTTATATATTTTTTAATTAAAATAATTTATTAAATCATATAGTTAAAAATGATAAAGTATTTTTTTAAATAATAAATCATAAATAATAAATGTAATCAGTACAAATAAAATATACAGTAATCAAAATAAAAAAACAATCATTCTAAAAAAAACAAGTTTTTTTTTTTATTATTTATTTTTAAAAGAAATATAAATAAAACTAATCTAAACCTAACCTCATCCAATTTCCAGGCAAACAGTAAACATCAACACCACTCCACACCCACACATATCTCGACTGCCATAGAAAATCAAACACCCTCTTTACTCTTTCTGTTTTCCTTTGCAATTTTCACCATTCTTACTCTCAATTTTTCCTATTCGTCTCTTTCTTCATTCTCTTATAATCACAACTCTCTCCCTCTAGCAAACCCATCAATTTTTCCTCCTCGTCTCTTTCTTCTTCATTCAAAGTGTAGATTTGTTAAATATACTCATGGGTTTGATTATTTTTTGTGTTGTCTATGTATTTTTACAAAGGATTCGCTTGGATCTTTCAAAAAAAAAAAAAAAAAAAAATCTAAAACAGGGTGCAGGCGACATTGAAGGATAGAAAAAGATGGCATCAATGTAATTTTTGTTTTGCTTTTAATCAATTAAAGGGTAAAATGGCCAATAAAAAAGTTTCATTAAACAAAAGAGAGTTTCTTTTGACAATCCAATTTTTTCTTTTTACACTTCTTTTCTAAAAACACTCCATTATCAAATTTTAAATTTTAAAAAATTCTAAAGACACTTCATTTTGTTACAAGATTATCCTTTTTATATTTTTTGAATTAAATTGTTAAAAAAAAAAATTATCTCTCCTAAATCATTATATTAATTATTACATATTAAATACTCTCTCCTAAATTTTTAATTACCACATTAAACTCTCTCTTCTTCAATAAATATCTCTAATTTTATACCTCCATTCTTTCTCAAACAAGACTAACGGTTAAAGAAAAAAAAAAATTACTAATAAGCTTGATTTGTAGGAACCATATGTATGTATATATTAAAAAAAAATTGAAATATGAAAATGTTTTTTGTTACTCTTGTAGGTATGTGATTGCCTAGAAAACTTTAATTCTTTCATTAGTCTTAGAAATTCTTAGATTAATCGAATATAGTTGAAACAATTCAAGCTTTTATATATAGATATATATACTTGAATGGTTATGTATAAAAGCCAAAAGACAAACAAAACAGCCAGCGGGGCAAGCATGCCACAATCTGCAAAACAACAAAAAAGAAACCAAAACAGGGCAACAACGCCACCCAAAAGCCAATCCAAGAATAGAAAAAGCAAAACAAATTTTTTTAAGAAAACAAAAACTGACTTTTTAATATATATATATCACTATTAGTAAAAAATTAAAATATTCATAAGTTTTTTTTTTCTTTAACTATTAATCAGAGATTGATAGAGAAAGTATGGAAATATGATATATATATATATTTTAAATGGAGAGAGATTAATCAAGAGAGAGTGTTTAATATGATAATAATAGATTTAGGGAAGAGAGTTTAATAAGTAATATTTAATTTCATGATTTAGGAGAGAGATTTTTTTTTTTTTTTAATAATTTAATTAGTTTGGAGTGTCTTTAAATTTTTTAGTCTTTTTAGTAATTTTAGTTTAGGTTAAAATTGTCATTAATAAAAAAATTCAATTTGGAGTGTGAATAGATAATTTGTGGATTGAAAGGAGAAGCTCTCAAACAAAATGGCTTCGCATATTTTTGGATGAAAGCTCTTCCATCAGAAGCCAGAATTCTGGCATCTATTGGAAGAGCTTCCAAAAACTGAAAGCTCTTTTAATCAGACATCCAAACACTCCCATAAGCTGCTTTTAGGTCCCAAAAGCCATCCCAAATAGACCCATTAACAGTGGTTTACAAGTTAAAGTTGAACGGTTCGCAAAATTTGTCGTCATAATACCCTTGATAGGAATACTAGCCATACCCACAAAGCTAGGGATACTATTTGTTAACCACCAAAAATGGCCTAAGGAATCAAAAAAGTACTTTCCCCGGTATACCGTAGCAGGATCGGAACCAAAGCAGGCCTCTCCTAGATCATCAAAGTGCATCCCAGCTCCGATACAATCAGGCCCATCACGATCCCTCATTCGCCTTCAAAACCTACCCTCCAAGGATTCCCGGTTCTCGATACAACTAGGACCACCCCGATGCCATGATGGTGGGGGCTAGCGTGACCTCGCTCTACTCCCCGGTTCTGACTCAAGAAAGGCACCTAGACCCCTCAATGCCGCTATAAGCTGCCACTGCAATAAGATACCCTAACCCACCAGGTCCAACCTGTAAAGGGGCACCTAGTATCCTTAAATCTCCTATTGTGATAACGATGCCCTAGACACATAAGAACCATCGAGAACCCTCACCAAAGTCACCAAGTGAACCCGTGAAGGGCTGATGCAAGTCCTAGCAAAAAGAGCAATTCGAATGAGGAAGGAACCACACAGTTGATAAGGGGTAGGTGTGCATTAATTTTATCCAGTTGACAATGGAAAGGAAAGATGAGATATCAAGGGTCCCGGTCGTGCTGCCTCAACCAGCATCAACAGCCCGATCGTGGTCCAGTTCAGCCCTACTAAAGGTCAACCCCAATCATCACCAAAGAGGGAACTTGTGTTCCAAAAGACAGGGAGGATGCAAAAAGCACTTAGGCAGAAAGAGGAAACTGTGGGAAGAAACGCTTGACAGTGGCAGCGTGACAGACGGTGCCACTATCCCCCAATAGACCCAAAATGTGAAAGCGACTCGCTAGGTCAGCTCATGCATCTTCGACCAACCAGGATTAGGGAAAACGCCACATATTTGCATACGGAGCACCTACTTGGACATTAGAGCATAAATGGCACCATCCCAACCATCCCTGGCGCGTGTGCCACCCAAGCCCGATGAGAACCTGCGGTGGAGATCACCTGACGGTTATCCCGCCCAAAAGGAGGTCTCCCACCTACCAGCTGGACCGCCAGTTCAACACTAGGGCCTAGCTGGAGCAATCCCGACCCTCTGGGACGTGTGCCACTGTGGGCCCGGGACAAAGGAGCTATAGGGATCATGCTAAGAGCCCCCGCGAAGGAAGATCCTCCTCACCTACCATATCTCGACACCCTATAAATACCCATACTCTAGACAAGTAGATGAGGTGGACTTTGGCTAGACTTAGGGAGAGAAATAGAGAGCTTTTCTACTATAGAACGACCTTGGAGACCAAAAAAAAAGTGTGTAATTGTGCTACTATAGAATGACTGGTTTCCTAGGTAAGACCCACCATTGTGAGACTAAGAGAATTGTACCCATTTTCCCCTTTATAAAGTTGTAACCCGACCTTGATAAATCGGAAGCAACGCATACTGCTCATTCACATAAGAGCCCATATATCATTTACTTGGTATTTTGTGAGTTGTGTCCACCCCTGGTCACAAATCGGTACCAGCATTCCTGGGAATCGGTCCCGACTCGTCAATGGCACAGTCTGATCCATACAAGGCAGAGCCCTGTTACCTTCGTTATCACGTTTCTATCCCGGTACCCCTACGGCGTTAGAAATGCGACCCGGTTGTCCTAGTCCATGCCTAGGCCCTACCGACCGCGGAGCACTGCTCCGTCCGGTTCAAGTGTTATCCGGGAACCGCCACCCGATTTCTAGGATAACACTATTAAAAAATAATAATAAATAAATAAATAATAAAAATAAAAAACCTCTAGTTTCGTTTTTTGCCAAAAAGCACCCTCTAGATTTTAATGGCAAAAAATCACCCTGTTTTTTTAATTTATTAGTCAAAAACCACCCTACCATTAACATTTCCAACCAAAAAAATATCATTTTACCTCTATATTCAAACAATATTAAATAATATTAATTTAAATAAAACAATTATTTGATAAGAAACTAATATTAAATAAAAAAAATCAAATATATTATTTTATCCACAATATATTAATTAAAAAATAAAAAATAATTTTCTCTCTTTCTCTATTCTCTCTCAATCCCCAATCTCTCTCTCTCTCTCTCTCACACACACACAATCCATGGATCCCTCGCTCTCTGTCTCCCTCAATACTGTTTCTCTCTAAACAAAGATTAAGGTGGCTGGGTTTTTGTGGTACTTTGCCAGATATGTCACTACCCAATCCAACGCCATCAACAACCGCACCACCAAATCTTTACGCCCTCTCTCCTCTGAAACTCCAATCAACACCCACGCTACCCCAACGACCACCCCGGACCACAACAAAACACCCGGCCACCATCTCACATGCAAGAAACGAGATATATATATATATATATATATAGAGAGAGAGAGAGAGAGAGAGAGAGAGAGAGAGAGAGAGAGAGAGAGAGAGAGAGAGAGAGAGAGAGAGAGAGAACTACAGTGATGAGGGAGGAGAGAAAATGGAAGGAGAGAGAAAAAGAATATTTTTATATATTTTTGTTAATTAATATTTTTTTAATTGAATATTATTTGTTTTTATTTTTTTATTTTTTTTGTTTAAATTTGAATATAGGGGTAAAATGGTATATTTGGTTAGAAATATTAATGCGAGTTTTGACTAATAAATTAAAAAACTGGGTGGTTTTTAGCCATTAAGAAACTATATGGTGGTTTTTGACCAAAAACCCAAACTAGAGGGGGGTTTTTGATAGTATCCCGCAAAACTATTATAAAAATTTCATCACCAATATCTTAAATTTACAGCCGAATTTCACATAAGTCCCATTTTTTTTTATTTTTTTTTTTTTTGATGATTTATCACCTTTATAAATGTCTTTTCATATTCATCACCTTAGTCTCTATTTTTTCCAAAACTCATCACTTTAGTCTATTTGACTAAATATTTGAAAGTCAACTATTTTAAAACATGTGAAAGTATATTTTTACCCTTATTACTATTTAATTTAGCTAAAATGATTATCTTAGCTTTAAATTAAAATGAAAAACAATAAAATTCTCAATAATAAAATCTTAAATAAATAATAATAAAAAATCCATTAATTTTTTTCTTATTTTGTATTTATTTTTCATAATGGATATTTATATAGCTAAAATGATTATCTTAGCTTTAAATGATTATTTTTCATATTATTATTTTTTTTTTTTTTGTAATATATTTATTTAAGATTTTATTATTGAGAATTTTAATTTTTTTTTTCATTTTAATTTAAAGCTAAGATAATCATTTTAGCTAAATAAAAATCCATTATGAAAAAAATAAATTAATTAATGGATTTTTTTATTATTTATTTAAGATTTTTTTTTTTTTTTTTATAATCTATTTACTTAAGATTTTATTATTGAGAATTTTTATTATTTTTTATTTTAATTTAAAGTTAAGACAATTATTTTAACTAAATTAAATAGAAATAAGGGTAAAAGTGTACTTTCACAAGTTTTAAAATAGTTGATTTTTAAATATTTGGTTAAATGGACTAAATTGATGAGTTTTGGAAAAAAAAGAGACTAAAGTGATAAATATAAAAAGACATTTATAAATATGACAAATCATAAAAAAAGTAAGAATTATATGAAATTTTGTCTAAATTTAACTTTCAGTTTCACAGAATCTAGGTCGACAACTCAGTTACCATCGCTGAAACAAAAAAGCAGAATGACCCACTCTTTAGACACCAATTGATGAATCTATTGACTTTGGTGAGCCCAGAAGGGTAGATTCCACTAAATTTGGTGTAACTATACTCTATACACCAACAAACTTTGACTGGGCTGGACTTGGTGTAGGCAAGTTGGAGGCTCTCGTTGTATTTATTACTTCTGCATTTTTATTTTATTATATATCTTTTTAAGGTTGACACCATTACATCGACCAAAGGATTTTATTCAGACTCGTTAAGATCAATCGTTTTAATTACTGTCTAAATAGTTACTTTACAATCGGAAGAAAAAAATTTATAAGGATACGCAGCGCATCACTGTATCAGGTCATGATTTTTTATAATTTAATATTTTAATATCTGATCTGATATGATTAAATTGAAGAAATTACAATCTAATTCGATATAATTATAAATACTTAAACTAATTTGATCCAACGGATCATATTCATAAAATTATTCTTAATATATAAAAGTTAAAAAAAAAAACAAATTAAAATTAATAAAATCAAATAATTAATTCATATAATAGTATAATACTTCAAATAACATTAACAAACCCTAACCGTTAACTTTAAAGTTCAAAATCACTTTGCTTATAAAGACGTACCTATGTGGGGTCACCCTAGACCCCCATTAAAAAAATAGTAAAAGAAAATAATAATTAAACAGTTAATTTTATTTCTTATTAAAAGTAGAAAAAAATAATGTTTTTCTTTTCTTTTTCTTCTTTTTATAATAACAATTATTTTTCCCCAATCTCCAAATTTGGCTTGATCTTTTTAGTTTTTATCAACATCAACAATTAGTCTTTAAATTATATATCTTTGAGCAAATATATATTATGGTTTTAAATATTTTATTTTGTTTTGAAATTTTAGGATTATTGTTAAATATAGTTAATGAGATTTTAGGGATAATCCAATTTTAAATTTACAAACTAATGATATTGTTAAATAAATTTCTCGTAACATTGTATTAGTATATTTCAAATGAACCAAACTAATATAATAATTTAATTAGTTTATGTATTTGCATTTTATGTTTCTCTTATAATTTGTTTTGATTTTTTAAAAATAAAATAAAATTTGGTAACGCTTTTATTTATAATATACATTTTATGAGGACGTCTCACCACGTCCTCGTAACTAGGTGATGTTAATGTTCAGTTAAAAAATAAAAAATAATAAAATAATAAAAAAATAAAATAAAATAAAAATCTAGCCCACTCTGGTCTTCCATCCTAGTTATGTCCCTACTTCTACCTAAAATCACAAACGGTGGCTTCATGATGAAAAAAACAAAATTAAATAAAACCTAACCAACTGCACCTTCAATGCACGGTGCATAAAATTGGGATTTGGGTTGGAATGTTAATTGGGTCTCGTATTAGAAGATAAGTAAATAAAATAAATTGTCTAAGCTTATAAATTAGGATTTATATTTTGATAGATCTGACATATTTTTATATGGAAATCCGTCATATAATCTAATCATATCCCTAAAATCTTATCTCAATAATGCTATTTTGTCTAAATCTGTTATCCAAATGATATGGATTCTTAATTTTTTTTTTTTTTATTAAAATTATCTGAGAGCCAAACATCGTCGGTGACATAGAAGAGGAGATGCACATCCCAACCGAGAGTTGATTTGTGAATTGTGACACTTTCTATTTTCTAATGTTAAAACTCAACTGGAATAAGAAAATAAGTGAGATAAGTGAATATTTGGGTTGGATCTCTAGTAGTCTAGTGTAACTAAAAAGGATAAATTAGAAAAATTATTGAAATCGAGGTTTCTATTCTTTTATTATTGATATTGGGACCTTAAAGCTTTGCCTTGCCTCGCCTCTTCCTCAGCTCTCATTGCTCATTAGCTGTTCCCTAAAGTTGTCTCAATCTCCCATGTTTTCTTATTACCACTCTCTGTTTTCTTCCTCAGCTTTGCCTTGCCTCTTCCTAAATCTTCCACTGTTTTTCACAACAAATAAAATATTGAGCAACGCCAACTCCTTAATGTTTGTGTTTTAACAATCGAAAACAACTTTACAAAGAATTGACAATCATCTCTTCCAGTTGTTAGTCAAAACTAGTCAAATTTAACTATTGATTGAGTTTAATTGTTAAAATACCAAAATACCCCTAACATTAACAATTTCTAAATTCTAAATTTTTTAAAAATTTGGATCTCCATCATCAATCTCAGTCAATTGTTTCCTACTTGAAAACCTCATAAGGTTAACCGTAATCTCCTCTAAAAATATTTTATAAACACACTACGTGGGAGCGGCCTCTCCCACTCTAGCCTTCATTTTACAATGAACAATTTAGAGAGTTCGATTATTCTTCATTCAAATATTAATAAGTTGGTAGGCGGAACAAGAAGACATTAGCAGGGTTGTCTTTAGACATTTCGAGGCCCCGACCTATTTAATGATATTAATAAAAAGCGGCGCCCCATAAAAAAAAATATTATCAATAACATAAAAAAAAGAATTAAATAAATAATTCTTCATTTACTAAATAAAATGTAATCCATATAAATTAAAACAAAAAATATTTATCGTATCTAAAAATATAAAAACAAAACATTATTTCTATTCTTCTTACTTTCTTAAGTGCAAATTTACTAATTATACTACTACCATCGAGATTAGCTAACACTTTTTTTTTTTCGATAGATATATAACATAGTCAATCCACTCAACCTATCTTATGACATTGTTGACCGAAGATAATTTTTAATCAACTTCAACTTTAAAAAGCTTCTCTCCACAATAGCAACTGTAACTAGTATATTATCAAGCTATTTCAATACTATATTTTAGCCATGATCGGTCATTATTTGTATATGTTTCGATCCTCAGTCTCTCTGTCAATTGCTTGTTTCTCGAGCCATTTAGGTATTTAATTTGTTTGTTTGAACATTTTCAAGGTGTTGGTTCCAAATGGTGTATTTAGAGTATTTCAGAGGAAAAAAAGTTGATTTTGGAAAAGCTAAAGGACTTATCTGCAATTTTACACCAACCATTGTGCAAAATGATGTCTAATTCCATGGCGCAAGGCACAACCGTACAAGTAGAGAGAAATCCGCCACGATGACTGCAGTCACAACCGCCTTGCAATTCCACAGCGGTCCAATTCCAGAGAAAAGCGTAAGGCCACCGCTATCCTATCGCCCTGCCACTGCTACATGTCTTCATTAACAGCTGTCCAAACCGCTATGCAAGGCATAGTGGTTTGGCAACCCTTCTCGAAAAAAGATTTCTGAAATTAGGTAGAGTCTCAAACATATAAATACATCAACTCTAGGGTTTCGAGAGAATTATCACACAGACCATACCATACTCATACAACACCAAACTCCTATCAACATAGACCAGACTCCCACATACATAACACAATTTTCTCCCATCCATCTTTATACATAGAAGATTTAAATACGAAAAAGATTTCATCATTGAAGATTTGAAGAACTCATTGAAGGCCACGATGAGTTTTATCTATTATTTCTCTTCTTTTGTTATTTTGATCATGTGTAACTAACTCCATACTAAAGAATCAATATGAACCTCTATGAATGCTTTTTATTAGAATTGACTATATTTTCATTAATTTAAGTTTTGATCCATTCAATTCATTCTATGTCTTAATTCTTTATTTGTGTTAATGCATGATCCATTCAATTTGTCTAGTGCAACGTACCAAACATACCCTTAAGACACAATTCTGGTGGAGTTCCTCACAAACTCAACATAAATTTGGAAAAAAAAAATGTATAAGCCTGAAGAGCATGGAAGATTAGGTTTACGTGAGCTCTCCCTCTTCAACATGCTCTCTTAGCAAAGCAGGCTTGGAGACTGTTATTCTTTCATTCTTTGCTTCAGTTTTCGGTTCTTAAGAGGAAGTACTTTCCTCACACATATTTTGTAGTTGTTGGTTTAGGTTTTTATCTTTCGCATACTTGGTGTGGCATTATCTGGGATGTAAACTTCTTTTGAAGGGTATTAGGTGGCGAGTTGGGGATGGAGCTTTTATTTGGATTTTTACGGATCATTGGTCACTAAGATCGTATTTGTTTCTTTCTATTTGTAGTTAACAGACGCAAATCCAATATTGTTTGCCCCCTCAAATTGTATTTTTGAAAGTGTTCAACATAGCGCTGAAATCTTCATAATTACACGTTAAAATTTCAATATGCTTACACGCTGAAATTTCAACATGCTTGCATACTAAAATACCAAAATGCGTACACATTGAAAATTCAACATGCTTATAGTTGAAATATTAAAATGCTTACACGCTGAAATTTCAACATGCTTGCATACTAAAATACCAAAATGCGTACACAGTGAAATTTCAACATACTTACATGTTGAAATTTCAAAATGCTTACATGCTGAAATTTCAACATGCTTATACCCTAAATTTTTAATATGCTCACATACTAAAATTTAAAATTCAGTATGTAAAACGGCTATAAATCGATCGAGTTTCGTTCTCACCGTTTACTTTTCTCTCTCTGAATTTTTCTCAATAAACTTTCTCTCTCTAACTTCCTTCTTTCTCTTTAACTTTTAACTTTTTCTCTCTTCTAATTTTCTCAACAACTTTATATCTCTTATTTCCAACTTAATTTCGCTCTCTTCCGATTATCTTTTACATTCTAACTATCTCTCTTCCAATTTTCTCATTAACTTATAAAATTTCTCCCTCTCTGTACCTTTCGTTCTCTTTAGTTTTTAACTTTACATGATAAAACTAATTCAATGACATTTCTATCCAGAAAAAGAAAATATATACATAAACAATAAACTTGTTTTTTTTTTTTTAAACATTTCAAAATATTATATTTTATTTAGAGAGCTTCTTTTGACAATCCAATTTTTTCTTTTTACACTTCTTTTCTAAAAACATTCCATACTCAAAATTTAAATTTAAAAAAATTCTAAATACACTTCATTTTGTTACAAGATTATCCTTTTTATTTTTTTTGAATTAAATTATTAAAAAAAAAGAAATTATCTCTACTAAATCATTAGATTAATTATTACATATTAAATACTATCTCCTAAAATTTTAATTACCATATTAAACTCTCTCCTCCAATACATATCTCTAATTTTCTATCCCCATTCTTTCTCAAGCAAGATTAACAGTTAAGAAAAAAACACTTACTAAAAAACTTGATTTTTAGGAACCGTATATATGTATATATTAAAAAAAAAAATACCTTGTCTTTTTTTTTTCTTTTTTTCTTCTTTAAATCGAAATATGAAAATACTTTTTGTTACTCTTGTAGGTATGTGATTACCTAGAGAACTTTAATTCTTTCATTAGTCTTAGAAATTCTAGTTTAATCGAATCTAGTTGCAACAATTCAAGCTTCCATATATCTTTTTTTTTTTTTTTTTTTTTTTTTTTTGAAAATTGACTTTTTAATATATATATATATTAATGTTAGTAAAAAACAAAAATATTCATAAGTTTTTTTTTTCTTTAACTATTAATCAGAGATTAATCGAGAAAGTATGGAAACATGATTTTTTCTTTTTTCTTTTTGAAAAATGGAGAGAGATTAATTAGGAGAGAGTGTTTAATATGGTAATAATAGATTTAGGAGAGAGAGTTTAATACATAATATTTCATCTAATGGTTTAGGAGAGAGAATTTCTTTTTTTAATAATTTAATTAATTTGGAGTATCTTTAAAAAAATTTTGTCTTGTTTAGTAATTTTAATTTAGGTTAAAATTGTCATTAATAAAAAAAATTAAATTGGAGTGTAAATAGATAATTTGTGGATTGTAAGGAGAAGCTCTCTTTTATTTATAAAAAAATAAAATGCTAGAAAGGACATTGTAGAGTATTGGGCCATGGCCCATAACCCTTGTCCAAGTAATTACATAAACAATAAACTTGTTGGGAATGAATAAATTTAATCTTTCCAATAATTTAATTGCCACCTATGAAAAGACGTCTTATTACAATCACTTTTTTTTTTTTTTTTTTTTCAGAAAGTTAGATGTATTTATAGAAAAAATAGAAGCAAAATGTAATAAGATTAATTTAAAATTAAAATTATCATTAACAAGATAGATGACTAATTTGAGTAATTTCACTATTTTTTCCATCCAAACCTAAAAATAAAAAAGAAGATAATTTAATTATGTCATCTTTTCATAATTAGAGTTATCAAAAATGGAATGAAACTACTCTCTTTGTCTTTGGAATCTAAACAACAATTGCGTCAAGGTATGAATTACAAATTTATCTTATCTTTTAAGCCGGAAAAAATTGAAAAATACAAAATATTGATTAGGTAAATTATGGCTTGTCACCTGACACATACAATATATTATACTATTATGGTGACCTAAATTAACTTATTATTTGTGACAATTGATTGTTTGATTTCTTTGGTTCCTTATTTCCATTTTCATCAATGTAGTTTCAATATGTGAGGAGATTTAGATATGGGCAAATTTCATTCACCGATACAGATAGATTTTATGCACTTTTCCTGAAGTTTTATCTAATTAGAGATAGATTCTCGTGAGAACGTTTGTGACAAATTTTGTATGGCTTCCGACTTCAGAGTCACATTATGGATGTGTTTACTAATGGGAATGAAATTAAGAGTATGTTTTTTAATTGGGAATCCTAATGAGTAAAATGGGACATAAATTTTTTTATTTTATTTATTATTAAAGTGTTTACTAAAACCCGTTGGAAATCAAGTTACTTGGACTCCACACACAAGTTAGAACTGGAGCTTAATTCCCTCCTCCCACTAAGAAATTACGGGGTTGTCCGTTAATGTTTTCGTTTTTCGTTTTCTGATTTATATATTTTCATTTGGAAACAAGAAAATTGATTTTAATATTTTCAGAAGCTGAAAATGTGTCTTGTATAAATAATTGAAAACAGTATTCTTAAAATAAAAATATTGAAAATGCGTCTTGTAGAAATAATTGAAAATAGTATGAACAAAAAATATATATAATATATATTTAGTGAGAGGCCAGACTATATCAACTCAAATATCTTACTTAATTTTTTTTACTTCCATATCTCAATCACTCATGTGTTCATGTACTCTTTAATCCAACTGTTTTAAAAACATATTTTTTAATACAATAATGTTACTTTGTCCAAATTTGGTGTCTAAATGATGTGAAATAACTATAATCCATTCATTTAAATTGTATTAGATTTGCATGATTTAAATGAATGCATTATAGTGATGCCACATCGTTTGGGTACCCGATTTGGACACCAAATTTGGACAAAATATCATTACTCTTTTCAATAAATTGTTTAAATTAATTTTATTAACTGAAAAAATAAATTAATATAATTTAAAATTGATTGGTGACTATTCATGTTGTTTTAATAATTGGAACAATATTATGAATTTTTTTTATTAATATAGTATATATTTATTGAAATTATTTTGGAAATATTTTTTTAATATATTGTGAGAGTAAAAATAATATCACGTGTAGTTAAATTATATGAGTAATGTTATTAAAATCCAAAACTTAGTCCAAAAATCAACTCAAAAAATGTGGGAAGTACTTTATTATTAGTATGTAAATCATGATATGATGTTGTGAATGATAAGACAGTAACAAATCACTTGTCACGTCACTTGGAGATGATTTTTGGGTTAATTAAATATTGATTTGTGGTTTTTTTTTTTTTTTTTTTTTAAATTATAATTATCTCATTTCCAATATTAATAAAGTGATAAATTTATGATTTTATTTATTTTTTAAATAAAATTATGATTTTATGTAAAAGAAAGATAATCATAAAACAGTTTTATTTTTTTTAATGAGATAATCATAAGACAGTTATAATCCTTTTGGCTTTCATTAAAATAAATAAATAAATAATAATTAATTGGTGGGTCCCATGAAAACAAAACTAAAAAGTTGAAAACATGAATTAATTAGGGTGTGTCATGTAAACGTTTCTCATTTTTTTTATTTTTTTAGAAAGAAAAAAAAAATGAAAACAGTGTTTTTGGTTTCAATTTCGAAATCCAAAAACACATCTGGTAGCATATAATGAAAGCAGAATTCTGAAAATGAAAATGGAAAAACACGTCCAGTAGATTAACCGAAGAATATCAAAAATTGTAATTTTTTTATTATTTTTTCTATTCTAATTTTTTTAATTTGAATAAAAAGTGAGTCAATAAGTTTATTATTATTAGAGGGTGTATTTTTTCTATTGTAATTTTTTAATTTTTTTTTTTAAAATCCCTAATATGGAAATTAAATAAATTAGAGGGTGTATTTTGATCTTCATATCAGACTAGAGGGTTTTATTATTATTATTATTATTTTAATAATATCCCGCTACTGGAATTTTGACTAAAAAAATATAATATAACTCTTAAAAGTTAAAACAAATAATAATAAAAGAAAATAAAAAGTAACCAGTTGTTCCTTATCTCTTCCACAGTTCCACTTGCTGTTCCTTCGTTGGACTTTCCACCCAGAACATCTTATCTTCTTTTTTATCATTTTCTCTCTGAAAAAAACTTCTCAAAATTTTTGAAACAAAATTCATAAAAAAAAATAAAAATAAGAAAAATAAAAAATAAAAAAACCCGACAACGACACTTGATTTTCTATTGTAATTTTGTAATTTTTTTTATTCATGTAAGATAGATGATGGATTTGTAGTTGTAATCACTGTTATTTATGAACATATCTTTAAAAAAAAAATGATTTGAGCAGATCGGCTTTATTGATTTGGGTTTTTGTCTTGCATTTGGGATTTGGGTTGAAGAACAGTGACGAAGAAGATGAAGAACAGTGAATAAGAAGAAGAAGAATAGTGACGGGGAACATCGTCGAAGAAGAAGAAAAGAAAAAGTAAAAAAAAAAAGGGTAATTACCCTGGTGGCCATCAACTTTTGCCACCACTATTAAAATGGCCACCAAATAGGGAAATAGATGGAAAATAGCTATTTTTGGCAAACATTGTTACACTAATAACCATTCTATCCATTTCCATCCAATTCCATCCAATGAATGGCATTTTGGTAAATAAGGGGATGACATTAATTTTTTTTAGATGTTTTTTGGAAATCAATATTTTCTTTTGTTTTTTGAAACAAATAATTATATTGAGATAAGTTGAAAACATATTTGAGATAAGTTGAAAAGATATATATATATATATTCTTTTTTGAAAAGATTAAGGTTATAAAATCTAAAAATTCTAAAAAATATATTTAAGATAAATTGAAAAAAAAAATATGTATATATATATATATATATATATATATATATATATATATGAGATATGTTATATGTATATGCACAAACTAAATATAATTATTTGTTTCAAAAAAATAAAAGAAAAAATTGATTTCTAAAAAATATATAAAATAAATTAATGTCATCCTCATATTTACCAAAATGCTACTTATTAGATGGAATTAGATGGAATGGCCATTAGTGTAATAATATTTGCCAAAAATGATCATTTTCCATCCATTTCCCCATCTAGTAGCTATTTTGATAGTGATGGCATAAGTTGATGGCCACGGGGTAATTATCCCCAAAAGAAAAAAAAAAGTGAGTTTTTTTAAAGTGACTTAAAAAAGAAGACTGAAAAACACGGAAAACATTTAAAAGTTGTTTTTCAATTTTTTTCAAAACGGACTGAAAAACAGCTACAAAACAAGCCCTAAATTCTCACCAAACTCGGCTTCCGGAAGCTTAAACTGAGTAAGAGCATCTCCAATGTAAAAGTGACTTGTGAAAAAAAAAAAAAAATGCCACATAAGATAAATAGACCGTCCATTAATAAATGTATGTCCAATGCAATTATACATATTTAACCTTAAACTGATGTGTCAAAAAAAATATTAGACACAATCAACATGACCGTCTACTTTCTAACGGTTTGTTAAAATTAACATTAATTTTTCATCTATTTTTTGGAAGGAACTAAGATAAAAAAGAAAACAAAAAATAAAAAATAAAAAATTGGACACGTCATTAAAAAGTGTTTTTAAAAGAAGTATTGGAGACCAAATTTTGATGTATTGTCTATCAAGTTTATAATTATGACGTATATAAAACGAATCTCTTAACATTGTTGTCATGTCAACAGTTATTGGTATGTAAGCCACTTTTGTATCGTAAATGTTCTAAAATCGAATTCCGTGTTTTTTGTTTTGTTTTTTTTTTTTTAAATTGGCTGCGGGACAACTTTTGTGTGTTTTTAGGATTTAAAAAAAAATGGAAAACAGCTGTTCGGAAATGATACCAAACAGCCCCAAGCTCCCTTCCATGGTTCCATTTAGGGCCCGTCCTGCAGGCTGTTTTCAGCTTGTTTTCGTTTTTATTTTCTAAAAATGATTTCGAATTTGCGTCCTGTAACCGTTTTTCATTTTATTTTCAAAATACAAAAACAAAATCAAAAACAATATCAAGTGTTAAAAGTGGAAATTTTGAAAAACAAAAAAAAACTTGTTTTTCTTGAATTTGTTTTTGTTTTCCAAATGAAGTGGGTCCCATATCATTAATATATATTTTATTTTAATAAAAACTTCTTCTTTTTTTCACAAAATTCTTCTTCCTTCCTCCGATCGACTTCTTCTCCGTCTTCTTCTTCTTCTTCTTCTTCTTCTTCTTCCTTTTCGACTTCTTCTTCTTCCCCGCCGATCTGCTCGACTTCTTCTTCTTCTTCTTCGTCGATTTGCTCGACTCGCCGATTTGCTCGACTTCTTCTTCTTCTTCTTGCTTGACTTCATCTCCGCCGATCTGCTCGACTTCTTCTTCTTCTTCTTCTTCTTCTTCGCCGATTTGCTCAACTCGCCGATCTGCTCGACTTCTTCTTCTTCTTGCTCGACTTCATCTCCGCCGATCTGCTCGACGACTTCTTCTTCCTCTTCCTCTTCAACTGTTCAAATCTGTTAAACCCTAAATTAAATTATTACAAAATATTTTTTTGTTAATTATTTAATCATTTATTTATAATTGTTATAATATTAAACAAAATTTAAAAATTGATATTTCCATTTTCGAAAGTTTTCGGTAATCCTACCAGACGCGTTTTTTCCATTTTTATTTTTAAAATACGGATTCCAGTAAATGCTATCAGATGCGTATTCAGAATTCAAAAATGAAACCAAAAACACTGTTTTCATTTTTATTTTTCTTTTTAAAAAACAAATACAGAAAACGACTTGCAGGACGGGCCCTTAATTTCCAATTTAACTTCATTCCCTTTGATTTATATTTGAAAGTTTAAAAATCCAATTAAGTTGACATAATCCCAAATTTCAAAAGGGAATAATTGACCTAATTTGATGGCCACGGGGTAATTATCCCAACAAAAAAAAAAAAAAAAAAAAGTGAGTTTTTTTAAAGTGACTTAAAAAAGAAGACTGAAAAACACGGAAAACATTTAAAAGTGACTTGTGAAAAAAAAAAAATGCCGCATAAGATAAATAGACCGTCCATTAATAAATGTATGTCCAATGCAATTATACATATTCAACTTTAAACTGATGTGTCAAAAAAAATATTAGACACAATCAACATGACCGTCTACTTTCTGACGGTTTGTTAAAATTAACATTAATTTTTCATCTATTTTTTGGAAGCAACTAAAATAAAAAAGAAAACAAAAAATAAAAAATAAAAAATTGGACACGTCATTAAAAAGTGTTTTTAAAAGAAGTATTGGAGACCAAATTTTGATGTATTGTCTATCAAGTTTATAATTATGACGTATATAAAACGAATCTCTTAACATTGTTGTCATGTCAACAATTATTGGTATGTAAGCCACTTTTGTATCGTAAATGCTCTAAAATCGAATTCCGTGTTTTTTGTTTTGTTTTTTTTTTTTTAAATTGGCTGCGGGACAACTTTTGTGTGTTTTTAGGATTTAAAAAAAAATGGAAAACAGCTGTTCGGAAATGATACCAAACAGCCCCAAGCTCCCTTCCATGATTCCATTTAATTTCCAATTTAACTTCATTCCCTTTGATTTATATTTGAAAGTTTAAAAATCCAGTTAAGTTGACATAATCCCAAATTTCAAAAGGGAATAATTGACCTAATTTGAAATTTAAAGAACTAATTAAGTAGAGTCTAGACATGAAACTTAATTTGTAGAAGATTAGGATTACACTTTACCTTAAATTTGTATCTGAATAATTGTGAATTGGTTATCTTGATCTTATTTGTGGTCATCTAATATTAATTAATTTATATAATGACTTGGGTCATGTGATTGTGAAAGGGCAATGCGCCACATAATTCCTATTAATTTATATAATTACTTGGGTCATGTGATTGTGAGAGGGCAATGCGCCACATAAGTCCTATTAGGTCATGTTTGGTGCATTGGTTATTGCATATTTTGTTTATATTTTATAAGATTAAAAATAAAAAAATAAAAAAAAACCTCATTTCCTAGTTAATGTAAGTGTCTAATGATCTTCCACCTACAAACATTTTTAATCTTTTGAATTGAAATCAAACTCATGGTCTCTTATTTAAAAAATATATAAAATTATTGTTTTTTTTTTTTTTTGGTATCCGTGGGTATCCGGGCCAGTTTGCGCACACCTCAACTAATCCCACGAGGTTCCGAAGTTAACAGTCGGGTAAACCTTTAGTGGCCCCAAGGGAAACGTGGTTACCAGAGATCAAACCCAGGACATCCGAGTTTACTGCTTGTAAAATTATTGTTGACAAAAGAAATTCGATGAGAATAACAATAAATTGCTTGTATGTCTATTCGTAACTAAATTATGATCAAATATGAAATATAATATATATCCATTATCATATTAATAAATAGATTTCATTCACATTCCATTAGTTTAGAAAATAGGAAAAAACATCCATATATAGGTTGCAATGACACAAAATTTGTTCCAATATTATCACATATGTGGGTGATTTTTTAATAATAAAATTTAAAATAAATTATGGTAATTTTCTCTTGTAACATAATTAATTAATTCCTTTATAATTGATTAATTTTTTACATGAAATTACTTAAAAATAAAAAATCATTCCTTTTTTAGCCTCATCCAGAGCTACAAAGAGATCAAAAACGGTGATTGGAGCTGCGCTGTGCAGCATGTCTACAGAGAAGGTAATTCCCTTGCCGATGGTCTTGCACATATGGGGCATAAGATGAAAATGGGTGCGAGGTTTTTCGATGTCCCTCCTGCTGAAATTAGAAGTATTTTTGCTGCTGATTGTAGAGGCACCTTCTGTATGAGACAGTGCCCTAAGACCAATATGACCATTTCCTAGCTTTCTTTTGTTTCCTGGGCTTTGCCCTCCAATGTACCAACAAAAAAAAAATACCCAAAACGGATAGGTTAACACATTATCAACAAAACCATCAAATAGGATATCCACTTGTATATAGGACCCACATCCTTTATAAAAAGGCTATAATATAATCCAATTGTCCTAACACTAGACCTCTCATGCACCTATGTTTGGAAGTTTTACCCTAAAAAAGAATCACCAAAATTATATCTTCTTTGACTAGAAATCATCAATAATTGCTTATAAATTTCACTTCATGCACTCCTTTTCTTTTCTTTCACTACTTATTTAGAAATTGTCATGTTTATAGAAAGTTCATTATCTAGTGGTCTCATACTAGAATGATTGCATTTTAAGTTGAATCAAATTACTGTAATTGCAACAATTCTAAACATGATCTATTTGGCAATATTTCTTGGTTTGGTATGTTTAGATGTCTCAAAAGTATTCAAGGTTATGTGAGTTTGTGTGAAATACTTGCTTATATAAGAATAAAAACAAAAACAAAAACAAAAAAAATAAAAAATAAAAAATCTGACCATGTAATTATGTTTATGCTTAGGGATTATTAGATTTGTAAAAGTTCAAATAAAACTTACACGGGTACTAATTATATATATATATATATATATATATATATATATATATATATATATATACAGTTTTTCTATTATCAGTTCGAACTGACAATAAATATATGAGGACGAAAAATGTGAACCACAGATTATAGAGAAGTTTTGACAAGTGCATACACATTGAGTCAAAGTATGTAAATCTAGTGGTCCACATTCTTCATCCTGATATAATTATTGTCAGTTCGAATTGATAATAGAAAATCTGTATATCTATATATATATATATATATATATATATATTAAACATAGGTTTTTTTTGTTTGACAATCGAATAATGTTGAATTTATTGAAGACTAAATAGTGAATAAAAACTAAGGATGTGTTTTTTTTTCCTTTAAAAAATGAATATATATATATATATATATATATATATATATATATATATATATATATATATATATATATTTATTTATTTATTTATTTATTTATTTTACATCTGAAGAAATAACAAGATGAGGTTGGCTGGCCTAATGGTATGCCCCTTACCAATATGTGCAAAGACAAATTACATATGAATTTGATGGGGGATTACTTATAGTAATTGATTTTGATTGGTTTCAAAATATATATCTAGCTGCATAGAGCATCTCCAACTATGCTCTCTAAATTTTAGTTAAATTTTAGTTATTTTAGTTAGCAACTCACTACAACCATCCTCACTCTATTAACACTAGTCATTAATATTTTAATATTTTTTGAATTTAAAATATAAATAAATTTATTTGGTTTTAAATTGTAAAAATAAGAGGAAGAAGATCAATTAACTTAAAAATAAGAGAAAAAAAAAATAAGAGAGAGAATATAGAGAGCTTGAAATGGCTCCATACATTTGGAGAGTCTCTTAGTGGTTCTCTAAAATAGGGAGTCATTTAGAGAGTCCCTTAGAGTGCTCTAAAACCATCCCTACTAGCTATTTTAACTAAGGAGTGGGTTTAGAGAGTCCCCTTGGAGATGCTTTTAGTAGTTCTTAATTCAACCATACAAAATCAGATTTACAATGACGATGATTGATTTCGTCAAGTTCTGACTTCCGAGGACGACGACACCGGACACTCCTTCATCCAGATTTGGAACTCCGGTGTCCCTTTAAGGAAAGGGTAAAATAGAAAAGAAAAAAACGGAAGACGTTGGCTTGGCAGTTGGCCAAACGTTAATTACTTTACAGCATCGTATCTACGTGGGCGCCGCCTGGCGACTCCCCAGTCCCCACGCTCCCCTTCCACACGCGCCAATAAATCCCCTTTTTCCGGCCCCACAGCCAATACAAAAGAGCGTACCGCGCGTGGGGTCCGCTGTCCTTTTCCATTTTTACGCGCAGGATTTTTATCTTTCGATTTGTTTTTTAAATTTTAAAAAAACAAATAAAGGGAAATGATTGCGTCACCCGCAGGTGTATGTTGATGAACTAAATTTGCGGCTAAGACCGCGTTTGGCTTATCGTGAAAGAGAAAAAAACACAAATCTCTTCAAAGAAAGAAAACGCGTTTTGTAATTTGTAAAGTTGTTCCATAGTGATTTTGCAATAAAATAGAATTACATTAATTGTTGTTAGAATAATATAAGGAGGGTTCAATTATGATTTTAAAAAACTTTTAATGACTTTTATAGAATTAAAAAATTTAGATGTATTCAATTTAGACTTTTAATGACTATGTAAAAACCATGAGATATTCAATATAGACTTTTATAAACTTTTAAAAAAAAGATTATAAACTTTAAAAAAAAAAAAAAAATGTCTTTAAAAGTCATATGATATTCAATCAAGACTTTTTAATTAAGGATGGCAATGAGGCAGATTCGGGGTGGGGTGGTCTTCCCCGCACTCCACTCCATTTATTTTTTAAAAACTCATCCCCTCATAAAACCCCACTATAGATGGAGCAGGTTGGGGCAAGGCGGGGTATAACAGGGAGTGCTTTCCCCATCCCCACCCATTTACCCTATTTATATATATTTTTTTTATTTAAATAACAAATATATAACTATTAAATATGATAGTTATATTAAAAAAAAAATTATCAGTTAAGTGCTCCCACATAACTGATGTGCACCTTCTTTTTCTTTTGTTGCCATTGTCATCACATTCAATTAGGTTTGTTTCCACCCCATGTTGTTCTTGTATGTTTACACAATTTTCTCTTGATGACACCAGGTTCTTGTATGTTTACATAATTTTCTTTTGATGACACCAGTATTGGGTCTTCACTTTCTAATGCATCTGTAGACATATTTGTGTTTATCTAAAGTAATGATAAACGAATTAAATTTAATTCAAGAGTTGAGAATTATTAAAGTAATAAACTTGAAAAAAAAAATTGTTGTTATTAAACTTTTAATTTTAAAAGTTATTTGAGAAAGAAACTTACTGTATGTCCTATTATGTTTGAGGTTTAAGCTTGAACGGTGAATTTCGAGTTGTTTGAGGATTAGAGACCTAGAGTTGAAATTAGCGGCTAAGGTTTTTTTAATAGTATTTTGTTTTGTCACTTTATATTAAATAACGGTGAAGAAATATAAAGTTAGGGTTAATGTGTGTGTGTATATATTTATTTTCTTTGAAACTACGTAGTTTAACTAAGTATTATTTTAAGCGGGGCGAGGTGAGAACTGGGAAGTATAAAACCCATACCCACCCCATACCTATTGCGGGTTAGACTATTTATCTCCATCCCCGCCCCATCCCCTCCAAATTGAAACCCATCCTTACCCCAAAAGTGCGAGTCCCTGTAGGGTCCCGTCCCCGCAAGAAATTTTGCCATCCCTCTTTTTAATAGTCTATGAGAGTTAGGAGGTATTCAAAATCTCAATGACTTTAAATGACTTTAAAATATCAATGACTTTTAATGATTTTTAGTTATAAAAAATATCACAATTTGTCTTCCATTTCTATCAAAGACTTTGAATGACTTTTTTTTTTTTTTTTTTTTTTTTTTAAATAGAAAGAATTTCACTTTTGAATAAAAATATTAATCTTTTTGAAAAACATCAACCACCAAACATATATTCTACTTTCAAATAAAAGCACACTCACCCTTAACAAAATTCACAAATAAAATAATAAAAGAAAAAAAACAATTACTTAACCAAGCCAATATGCCATAATCAAAGTCGCGTATGAGCGTGACTCTATGTAATTATGATCAATATCAAACTACCCATTTTTAGGCATGGGTCTTATTCAACAACTAGACGCGGGTTTTATGTTTTATCTTAGTAACTTGAATTAATGTTTTATGGATTTTTTATACTTATTATCATACTTTCGTAGAGACATGTAAACGTTAATATTATTGTCAGTTTGTTACATTTATTCTAAAAGAAAATTTATAATAGTTTGACTAATTATAAAAATAAATAAAATTTTGACTAATTATTACAAAAATTAGGAGCATAATGTCTTTATGATATAAAATATAATTAAAATAAAAATAAAAATTTTAAAATCACATATATATACATGAATACTTTTGTCAAGTTTAATTAACGATGATTTTTTTTTTTAATTTGGAAAAAATATTTTTATTGACATGATAAATATATATAATTTTGCTAAAACAAAGTATACATTATATTTAAAAGTCAATAAAAATCTATAAAAGTCTTTTAAAATGAAAGTCTACGAAAGTATTTTGAAATGAAAGTCCATGAAAGTCTTTTTAATGAAAGTTTATGAAAGTTTTTCATAATTTCTGTAAAGTCTATAAAAGTCCATGAAATCTGCAAAACTCATCCACTTAAAAAAAGTTTTTTGAAATTCTAATTGAATCCCATCCCTCCCCTCTAAATGGATTGTGATTACATTATTATTATTATTATTATTTTTGAATTCTTGACATTAAAGGTGTTGAGGGTCTGTCAGGACTCGGATATGTTGGCTGACGAGATTAAGCACTATACATGTGAAGTCCAGATGACTAAGGCTCTGGGCGTCAATTTTTTTTTTTTTTTTTACACTTAATATTTAATGAGTCTGAATTTGAGTTGTCAAAGAAATTAAAAAATACCTAAAAAAACTTAATATAAAAAAGTAAAAAAATCATGGTTGTTCACTTGATAGCAATAATAAGGTATAAATATTAAATTAATTAATTTCAAACAATTTTATCCACAAACATTTTTTTTTTTTTTTAATGATATCTATTTATCCACTTAACTAGATCATGTATTTTTGTTTTGAAGCTTTTGCTATTAGTAAGATTTGAGCCGATTTGGGAGTCATTTGTCCAAACCTTAAGCTCATCCATTTATCAGCTGAGCTACGTCTGCCGATTTGGGAGTCATTTGTCCAAACTCTAAGCTCGTCCACCTATCAACTGAGTTACACCCCTAGGGGCACAAACACAAGTTTCAAGTTGCTATTCATATTTAAAAAAAAATTAGGACGATTAAATGTCAGCAACAAAAATAAAAAAAACAAATGACCCCAACTTTTTGACATTTTTAATTTCAATTTAAATAGACTCAATCCATGACCTGGTGTAAATATGAGAAGCCAACCTCATCTTGTCAAATAAACAATAAGGAAAAATCAAAATAAAATAATTGTATACATTCGAAACCCATCGAATCAATTCTCTATGTCCATTCTTTAATTATATATGAAAATTATATTTTCTTATTGTAATACTGATTTTTATTTTTATATATTATTAGAGTTTATGATATAATAAATGTAGAAAGAAAATTTGGATTTTCAATTATAAAATTATGTACTTTAAATAAGTGTAATAAAAAATTTCATTATAATATGGGTGAGTCAATGGGATTAGAACTTTTTTTTGGGTAACAAACTAACAATAGAGTCCCTCTTAAATTAAGGAGGGTGTATTCAATTAGGATTCTTGAGGACATTTAAAGACATTTTTCAAGTGACAGATTTTCATGGATTTCTACGGAATTATATAAATCCACATGGACTTTCATTGATTTGTTTAAACATCTATTTCAGACTATTATGAATTTATTTAGACATCTATGAACTTTCATGGATTTGTTATCTCTGACTTATATTATAAATGGAGAATTATACCACTATATGGCTCAATAACACAATCTATACACTCAACCAATATGATCCACTAATACAATTTGCAGTACTAACAACAATCTCTGCTTTCTTCCTTTTCTCTTCTATTACTTTTCACCTCCTTAATCAGCTATTTCCCTTTCCAGATCTCCATTTGGACTTTACTTGTGGCTTCCTTATAGTTTTTTTTTTTTTTTTGTTATGTATTATTTTATGTTTTAATAAGACAAACGTATCACATTATCTATATAATAGTTTAATAATATACGTCTATGCATCCATTTATGAATTTAATTAAAAACCATCATTTTTAAACAAATAACATACATCTATGCATCCATTTATGAATTTAATTAAAAACCATCATTTTTTGTCATGTATTATGTTTCAATAAGACAAACGTATCACGTTAAAGATATATATTTAGAATTAGGCTAATTGGTCAATAAGATAGATGATCATGAGAATATTGTTTTCTCTTTAATTTCAATTACTTTGATCATGATTCCTTCATTCAACGTTTAAACTTCAAAGAATCCATTTAATTTGCAATATGCTACCCGTGATTTTTCATTCCAAGGTGGAGACCAAATTCAACTACTATAGTATCCATATCCCTATTGGCTCTGCATAATTATATATATATACAATATTTTTACTATATATATGTATCAAACTCATTATTCTCAAAGGACTTATTCATTAGATTGCAGTCGAAAAATCAACAAGGGAAGATCATCGATCATGATTATTTGAGCAGAGAAGAAGTGAGAAGAAACAACACGTTTATGTTTTGAGAGAGAGAGAGAGAGAGAGAGAGAGAGAGAGAGAGAGAGAGAGAAAAGTCCACCAAAATCTTCGGGGAGAAGGCCGGACATGTTATGGCATTTGATATTTATATCTCTCACCATCAAGTCCACCAAAATCCATGACCTAAGAAAATCCTTTAAAATCTAGTCCTAATTGAATACACCTTGATTCTTATAGACATTTTTAAAGTCTCAATTCAATACACCTGAATTTGGAATGATTATTTAAAAGTCTATAGAAATCTAAATTGAATACCACTGGATTAATATAGATTCTTTTAAAGTTTTTAAATGTCCGAATTGAATACACCAAGATTTATAATGTCTTTAAATGTCCTCAAGAATCCTAATTGAATACACCCCCCCTAAATTAGATTTGACACGTGATTTTTGTTCAATCATACGAATTAGGGATGGGCATTTATCCCAGGATATCCAAATCTCCACTTCCTCATCCCTATTTAGACGAAAGTTTTTGTGGAAAAATGAGGAAATGGGTAGGAATGGGGATGATTTTAAATCATCCCCAAATTGAAATGGGGATGGGGATGGGGGAGGTCCTCCATCCCCATTTCCCCATTTTCCCCAAACCTTATATATTTATATATACTCAGTAAGTTAGGGTTAACAAATAGAAAGAATAAAAAATATTAAGAAATATATATATATATATATATATATATATATTATTCTTTCTATTCTTAATATTTTTGTATTTGTATTTGTATTTGAATTTGTAATGGACTTTTTTTTAGTATGTAATTTTTAGTAAAATAAGGAAAACAGGAAACAGAGAAAGGAAAAAACGAAAAAAAAAAACGTGGAAATGGGGATATGGAAGGGGATACCTCCCCCAAAACTCCCCTATCCCTATTTTCCTCAAATGGGGAAATGAGGGGATGGAGAAGAGTTTTGGAAATGGGGATAGGGATGGAGATGTGAGGACCCATATCCATCCTTATTTCCCTAATACCCATCCCTACATACAACTTAGGTCCATACAAAAATTTAAGTGTGAACTTTTGCAGATGAAAATGATTCATATAATTAGTTTACCGCTAAAAAATAATAATTAGTAAATGTTCTAGCCAAATCAACTAGAATGAGATTCCATATAAAATAAATAAAAATAAATAAATAAATCTAGATTAGGATTCTAGTAAATTTAAATGAACTCGGTTCAATTTATTAAAATTATAGACTAAACATGTCCCTCTATCGACGTTTGTTTGAATTTCCTTGGAGAATTTTTTTTTCAAAGAGCAACGAAAATGATTTCAATTTATTCTAGTAAATTTAAATGAACTCGTTCAATTTATTAAAATTATAGACTAAACATGTCCCTATATCGACGTTTGTTTGAATTTCCTTGGAGAAAAAAAATTACAAAGAGCAACGAAAATGATTTCAATTTAAATTTATTAGCTTACATGGATTTTGATAATCTCCCAATGTCATACATTAATTATTTTTAAATTTAAAAATACTATTTCCCATTATATTTTAAAAAAGTTCTTGATAATATATATTCACATGTAACACGTTATATCGTATAATGCTAAAAAAAACAAAATTACTTATATAAATATCTGAATTTTGAATAACATAAATAAATTACATTCTCAAATCTAGTTGAGCCATAAATAAACGGTTTAAAACACATGTTAGGTAGTTCTTTTATATAAATGATTTAAAAATTTTATTTCATGACCATCCATTCTATAATGTACATAATCAACTTTGTAACGTATATAAATTGGTTTTGTAATGTTATAAAACCAAAAATCTTAATTTTATTTTTAATATTTTAGTAGAGCATTAGAGAATTATTTTAGATGTATAATGATAATTTTATATGTCAATTATATTTAAAAATATAAAATTACTTTAAAAATAAAAAATAAAAAAATTCCTCTGACCAGTTTGACAATGGCATCAGAAAATCAGATGATAACTAACAACCAATCACAGGATAGGTTCTGTGATCATTGCCGCAGTGGATACGGCCACGAGCCCACGAGAACACAGATGACAACACCAACTGGGCTAGCTGTCAAAACTCAAAACACACTTTCATTTCTATTCATTTTTTTATCTTCCCATTTTTAGTTAAAATTTAATTCTAATTCACACTTACCATTAATTAATTCATTTAATAATAAATACACTAATTAATATTAGACTAATTATGTTTATTCTTCTATATAAATATATATATATTTTTTAAAACGAGAAGTTGATGATGTACTCGGATTCAATTGATTTACTTATGTTTGGAAATGAAAAAAAATAAATATTAAAATCAAAATGTGTACAAATATGTTTGAATTAAGTAATATTTATCCAAGGGTTTAACTATTATACAAAATTATACCACTAATATGTAATGGTGCTACGAGTAGGGACTGTGCTACTATAAGGAGAATCCTAGATAATTATTTTGCGGCTTCTGGTCAGGTAATTAATTTTGAGAAATCTGCTATTTGCGTTAGTAAGTCGATCCTTTAGGGGGAGGGGATCTGTCTGGCCAATATTATTGGGGTTCGTCTTGTTAAATGTCATGAGCGTTACTTGGGCCTCCCTAGCATGAACTGCAGAAATAAGCGTCAGTTGTTTTATTCCATTAAGGATCGAGTGTGGTCCAAGATTAAGGGTTGGAGAAGCAAGATTCTCTCGATTGGTGGTAAAGAGGTTCTCCTCAAGGCAATGGTCCAATCTATTCTGACCTATACGATGGGTTTATTCATGTTGCTGAAAGGTCTTATTGATGGTCTTCACAAACTTTGTAATCGTTTCTGGTGGGGTGGTAATGAGGGGAGTTCGAAGGTGCATTGGTGCACTTGGTATAAGATGTGTTCTAATAAAGTTAATGGTGGAATGGGTTTTCGGGATCTGAAAACTTTTAATCGTGCCCTTTTGGCTAAACAATGTTAGAGAGTTATCAAAAATCCCTCCTCCTTGGCTGGGAGAGTTCTTAAAAGTTGCTACTTCCTTGATACTTCCTTCTTAAATGTTTATGTGAAGATGAGGGGATCACTAATTTGGAGAGGTCTGATTTGGGGCCGTGGCATTATCGAAGCTAGATCCAGATGGAGAATCGGGAATGGCAATTCAGTGTCTATCTATGGGGATCATTGGATTCCTAGATCCTCAACATTAAAAATTATGTTTGTTAGGTTTTGACTTGTATTCCTTAGCGAACCCGATGTGAACCAAACAATACTCAATTGATGTGGTACTTCCTGAAAGACGTGGGATACGTTTGGAAGTTGAATGATGGTGTCTGAGGGAGGTTGAAGACTAGAAGAACGGAAGAAATGAGAGAACTGCTCTCCCTATCGCTGTGGCTTTCAGAGCGGTTATGGGAGCGGTCGAGCATTGTTCGCGAAGACCAGTGAAGAACGCTGTGATGTGAGCTGTGGGTTTCGATAGCGGTAATGGTAGCGGTCGTGGCTAGACAGCGGTGGCAAGAACAGTCAGGAGCAGAATTGTTTCGTGGTGTTGGAAGCGGGGTGCACACCGTAACCAATACATCGGAAATGATGTATTGCTGAGATCGGGAATGTTGCGCATAATATGAAAATGTATTCTTCTGGAAGTTCTTGTGCTTGAAGGAAAAAGATTTACTCCATACAAGAAGACTTGTCATAAAAGGAAATAGTATTTATGTGGAACAAGTAAGTCTTGTACGTTTAGGAGTAGGATTTCCTTTTATCTTAAACTCCCTGTAACTAGTATAAATAGACCTTGTATTTAGGTTATTTTGTGTGGAGCAAAAAGAACACAATGTAAACATTAGAGAGTGTGAGTGAGATCCGGGGAGACCCAATGGGAATATCCGAGGAGGGATCCAAGGGAAACCGATGGATCAAGTATGAGATCCGTGGATGATATTTAGGGGAGACCTAGGGGATATTATGGGGGCACTCGGTGAGGATCTTGTGAGCGTTTGGGGTTTGGGTTGTGAGAGAGAGAATCATGGAGTATATGGTTATAACTTTATCATATAGTGGAACTTTATCTGTCGTCCTGACGGCCCGTGGTTTTTTACCCGTTTTGGGTTTTCCACGTATATCTTGTGTTGTGATTGTTTTATTCTCTCTCATCTATTTTTCTGCTTACTGACGTTATTATTTGCTATGAGTTATGGACGTATATTAGGCACGACATTTCCGCGTTCATCATTCTAGAGGATTATTCCCAACACTGTCTCCTATGATTTTGCCAGCTTCTGATATAGTTGGCCAATTTAAGACTGAGTAAGGAGGCTGGAATCTTCCTCTGTTGTAGGTAAAAGAGGATATTGATCTAATCTTGAGTATCCCTACTGCCTCCTATACCCAAGAAGATGCATTGCTTTGGCATTTCGATAAAAATGGTATATACTCAGTTAGCAGTGGTTACCAAGTGGGTAAATGTCTGATCCTTGGTCCTTGTTCCTCTGGTTCGAATGGGTCTAATATGTGGTGGAAAACTCTTTGGCACTTGCAGATTCCCCTGAAAGTGAAGATCTTTTTGTGGAGGGCTAGCCACCTTTAGCTCCCGACGTTGGTTAATTTGGTAAAACGTGGTATCCTTACAACTGGTATTTGTCTGTGCTGTCTTCGCTCCCTTGAAACTCTGCTTCATGCTATCTGGGGTTGTTCTGAGCTGAAGCAGGTACGTTCTTTCTGCCACTTTATGAAGGATCTTCGTTTCCCTGAACATTTGCACTTCCATGATTTTATGCTTCTTTGCTCTCGCTGTCTTCGACATGATGATTTGAAGCTTCTTAGTATTGTGCTGTGGAGGGTTTGGTTTCGCAGAAACCAATGGGTCTATTCTGCTAATAAGCTTGCTGCTGAGAATATTGGTTAATGGACGATGTATTTTCTTTTGGATTGGCGTTCTGCTACCTCTTTTCCCAAAGGTAGATCGGTGCCTAGGTGCTTGGAGATCACTAGGTGGAAACCTCCGGAGCCTGGTATGTTTAAAATTAATATGGATGCTGTTGTTCGAGCTTCGGGTCATATTATTGGGGTGGGCATTGTGATTCGTAATGATAGAGGGCTGGTGAAAGCTTCTAGTGCTCAATTTCTAAAGGCTATGTTCTCGCCTCTTGTTGCGGAGGCTGCTGCAGTCCTCCGTGGCATTCACCTTGCTTTGGATACGGGCCTGACCCCTTTTCAGTTGGAAACTGATTCGTCGAATGTTGTCGATCTTGTGAACAATGGCTGCCCCCCTCCTGCTGATGTTGGGATTGTTATTAGGGACATTTTGGATCTGCTGTCCTCGTTTCCTTTTAGCTCTGTGTCTTTCGCTCCTAGGAAGGCCAATAATGTTGCGCATAGTCTGGCCAAAATGGCTGTGTCTCTGAGCGTTGAAAATTTATGGTTAGAGTCTGTTCCTCCCTACGTGGAGAAGTTTGTGTTGGATGATCTTCCAGTTTGAGTCTTTGTTCTCTTTTCAAAAAAAAAAATAAAAAAAAAATGTAATTATGAAAAAATATATATTCATTTTCTATATCTTTTAAAGATTTGATTTTTGTGGGCGCTTTAATTTTTTATAATCATTTTCGAAATGAAATCTTTTTTTTATTTGACACTATTTATTAATCCGGAACCAGGTAATTTTTTTGAAAGTTTTTGCCATTGGTAGGATTCGCACCGTTGATGTAGGAGTCATTTACCCAAACCTCAATCTCGTCCATCTACAGGCTGAGCTACGTCCCTGTTGGCTCGAAATGAAATCTTAAGAATCAAATTTTAATTTTAAAAAAATTAAATTAAAAGATGGTTCTATTATTTTGTGTGGAATTATATCAAAATCACATCTTAAATTTTTTGTACAAATAATGAATAAGGATCATTTTGAAAAGTGTTTTACTTATAGTTTAATTTAAATAAATAGAGTATATAATATTTTTTAGCTATACTAATCCAACAGAAATTCTATTATCAGTTCGAACTGATAAAAGTTATATCAGTTCTTTACATGTGGGCCACTGGATTTAAATACTTTGACTTGACTGTATGCACTTGTCAGTCAAAGTATTTAAATCCAGTAGCCTGCATACAAAGAACTGATATAACTTTTGTCAGTTCGAACTGATAATAGAAAGACTGACTAATCCAATATTTATTTTTTAGTCCAAAAATATGATAATCATATATGTAGATTGTCCAATGCAACATGAAAAATAAGGTGCGAACCTAGTACAAACCACACTATAATCTATGATTTTTAATATTAAAAAGAAAATGACAAGTCAAAAAAGTAAAAAATGATAAAAAATACAGCTGGACTACTAAACCAGGTGTGGAGTAACTATAAGAGCATCAACTTCCACTAACACAAGGCCCTTTCTTTCCTACTCTCTCTCTCTCGCATCAAAACCCCCCTTTTCAGGCGATGGAGCCACCGCCTCTCTCCGCCTCCACCGCCGCCGCAACCACCACCACCACCACCACCACCACCAACACTCCCCAACCTTACCCTGACTCCCTCGACTCCTCCCCGCGATCCCGCCACACCGACTCCTGGGATGATCCTCCCCTCTCCAACTCCGCTGCCGTCGCCGCCGCCGTCTCATCCCCCAAGCTCCGCCTCATGTGCAGCTACGGCGGACACATCGTCCCTCGGCCGCACGACAAGTCGCTCTGCTACATCGGCGGCGATACCCGGATCATCGTCGTCGACCGGCACGTCACGCTCGCGTCCCTGACGGCGCGTCTGTCCCACTCGCTGATGAACGGGAAGCCGTTCGTGCTCAAGTACCAGCTTCCGTCCGAGGACCTCGACTCGCTGATCTCCGTCACCACCGACGAGGACCTCGACAACATGATCGAGGAGTACGAGCGCACCTCCTCCAACTTTCAAAAGCCCTGCCGTCTCCGTCTCTTCTTGTTCCAGCCGAAGCTGGAGGCCTCTCAGTCGATCATCGAGAGCTCCACCATCAAATCCGACGAGTGGTTTTTGAACGCCCTCAACGGAGCCGGTTTGTTGAACAGAGGGTTTTCGGATTCGGCTTCGGTTAACTGTTTGTTGGGTCTTGATGATGAGCTTGTTGGTGGTGTTGCTTCCGGCGCTGGAGGAGGTGGTAGTGGTGGCGGCGGCGGCGGCGGAGGTGGTGGGATTAATGAGGGTGCTGGTGGGTTGCAGAAAAAAGTGCAGGATGTTCACTCGGTTCCCGATTCTCCGATGATGGAGACATCGTCGTCTTTTGGGTCGAGCTCGTCGTCTCCGTCGTTGGCGAATTTGCCGCCCATAAGGGTCCACGTGGAGGAAGGTGGCGGTGGTGGTATCAAGGTTCAGGATCAGAAGGTGGTGGTGGTGGGTATTGAAGAGCAATTCGCGCAGATGAATGTTGGCGGAGGCGGCGGTGGGCCGCCGAAGCAGCAGCAAGAAGAGGGGTTTGTGGTCTTGTCGTCACCGGCTGCGGTTACGACGGTTGGCGTGCCGGGGATGGTGGTTCCGGGTGAGTACATGAACAGGGTGTTCTCCGATGACGAAAGATCGGATCACGGCGTGCCTGTTGGTTATCGAAAAGCACCACCACCACCTCAACCACAGTCGCAGTCACAGCAACCACCGCCGCAGCCACAGACGATAAATATTCAATCCTCCCAACAGAAGTCAAGCGGCGGAGGCGGCGGTTTTGAATTGCAGTCCCCGGATTCAGTTTCAAGGTCAGTTTACAATTTCGAGATCAAATTGATTTGTTTTTATTTTTTCATTTTTATGTATAAATGGGTGGAATCTGAATTTGTTATCTATGTGTTTGTTTAAATTTCTCAGTGATAGTAGTCTCACAAATGCTATTAATCGTCAAAAGCCTGTTATGTATCAAGACCAAGTTATGCAAATCCAGTCTGGACCCAACAGGGTTGCTGGTGTCAATGTCAACCCTGTTGATCCAAAGATCAATGTCTCCGATCCTAATGCCGCGGCTAGGGTTCATATGCAACAGCAGGTTCAGGATTCCAATCCCGGGTACATTTTGCAACCCCAATTTGAACAGCAGCAGCAACAACCACAACAGCAGCAGCAGCCGCAACAACAGTTTATCCATGCTGGTACACATTATATCCAGCATCACCCGGCTGGAGGAGTGCCGCTTTCAGCTTATTATCAGGTGTATCCGTCCCAACAGCAACATCAGCAACAACATCAGTTACATCAACAACATCAACAACATCAGCTTGATCAGCAGTATCCGTTGTACTACATGCAACAGGCTAGACAGCCCCAAGCCTATAATATGTCTGTGCAGCAACCCAATACTATCAGTGAAGCACCCACTGCAATCCCCTCTAGCCGTCCCCAAACACCTCCAAGTCCTGCCATGGTTCCTCAACCTACAGCTTATAATCCGATGAGAAATACCCATATTACTAAACCTGAAATGGCTGCTGCTGCTGCAGCAGGTGTGTACAGAACGACAACCACTGGTGGTCCGCAATTGGTTCAAATGCCTTCTAGTCAGCATCAGCAGCAATATGTTGGATACTCTCAGATGCATCATCCATCCCAGTCTGTTGCTCCTACCTCAGCGGCAACTGCTAACTATGGTTATGAATTTGCCGATTCTGCTCATGCCCAGATATACTACACTCAGCCTCTGGCGCCCACAATGCCGCCTTCTCATTACCAAACCATGACTGCAACCTCTGGTGTAGTGTTGCCGGAAGCTTCTGGTCAGCTCCCCAACGACAACATGAAGCAGCAACAGATCAGAACTTCACAGCAGCTATAATAGAATCAGTCAAGAAAGATTGAAGAAACAATTTTGAAGGAAGGGTTTGGTCCATATATCCAAGTTTTTTTTCAAGTTTTAGTGTTTTTTTTTTAATTTTTTATTATTGGTATTATTGGTTTGTGATATGTACTTGTGAGTAGATAATAAGGAACTCTGCTTTGTTTTTAACTTTTTTTTTTTTTTTTTTTTCCTTCTTTGTATGTCATATGTCATAGGGAAATCAAAGTGGTCTGAGATTATACTGTAAAAGCTCAAAACTCATATACTGGTGTGCTTTGTGCAGTTCATATATCAGTTACTGAATAATGGTGTTCTTTTTAGTAGCTTTAATAGATAATTGTTTTGCATAACAGTTCGCCTGAAATCTGCTTCGATTTGTTTGGTTTTTGTATTTGGGCTGTAGATATCTCGATCGATCAGTGCCATCGCCCTTGGTTCTCAATAACCTGTAATTCAGTGTCACAGTCTTCATTTCATATCTGGGATTATGATCATCGACTGCTGTGATTTTGGATTGATCCTAAACTGGGGATCATTCTCCAATCTCCATTTCCATCCAAGACATGAAATTGCATCCATTATTGAATCCTTGAATGAGAAGAAGGTATGGTATCTACCAGCAAAAAAGTAAGGGAAAAGAGAAGAGATGATGATGCATTACTATATTCAGCAGCAATGACCTGATCAGATCAAATTTGTGATTTATTGCTGGCAATGAGTACATACACTACACACACACACACACACATGATTACATGAATGAAATAAAAGGGAGATTCTATGGTTGTGGGACCCTTTTCATGGAAACTACGTTTGTATGGAGTATGGACAGGTTCAAGTTCTACAAAGCTGTCCTATCAAATAATAAATATTATGGAAAGGAATATCATTTTGATAAAATTCTGATTCGGATAAAATTCATAAAATCTATCAACTATATGGTGAATACAAAAAGGGATTTGATGAATTTTAAATAATTCCATAGAGATTTTCTATTTTTTTTTTAATTATCAATTTTAGAGAGAGAGAGAGAGAGAGAGAGAGAGAGAGAGAGAGAGAGAGAGAGGAGGGGGAAGGTTTTACTATCGAGCTAATCTCGTGTCTCTTATTTTCTATTTAAAAAAAAAAAAAATTGACCAATCATGTGTTGGTGTGAGTGGTTCGGCGCTCTCATCCCTTAAGCAAGGTCGTGGGTTCAACTCCCCTTGTGAACGGAGCTACACATATTGGGAGTACTTTACCCCTTAGTGGGCCGACCCGGTGCGAGTCCGGATTAGTCGGGGTGTGATCTAAGCTGATTGCACCGTATGGTGGATCCGCCCCACCCGGAAACCGGATGGTGTAAACCAAAAAAAAAATTGTATCACGCTCTTCGGTTTGGGGAGAGGACATTAGTTGAAACCCACAATTTGGTGGTATAAGTGTGATTGTGTGAAGGGTATACCACTAGTCCAACTTCATCTTACCGTATCATGTTCTACTTAATAATGATATATATATATATAAATTATCATATACAAATCTCGCGAGTCGGGACTTAATTAAGTCATGACCGTAATGCAACTTCGGACCTCAAATCGTTATATCTAATAAAATATAATTGTATATTTAATGATTTCTCTTAATTTCTAATGTGAAAGCAGAAAGCTACCCACCGAATTGACATGATGAAGTTTGGCATAATGGTTGGTCTAATGGTTTCCCAAATTAATGTAATATTAAAATAATAATAATAATAATAATAATAATATAAATAACAAAATAAAAAAACTACCCACAGAATTAACAAGGTCACCGATTCTCATGTGGGTGTGGACTGAAGAGAGAGTAACTGAGAGCAGAGCATCTCTAAAGTATTACACCAATCTGATGTTTAAAGAGCATCTTGGGAGAAAATATTTACACCAAATTTTTTTTCACTCCTATGTTTCATATCAAATTTTACATAAAAAAAAGTATCTTTAATTAATATTCTTTTAATAAAATTTTAAATTATTATAAAATTTAAAGTTGATTAAATATATAATTAATAAGTATATTAATTAAATTAAATATGTATATTAATATTGGTGTTATTTTAAAAATTTTAACGAAATCTTTTTAACGGTATATTTTTTAATATTATTAATCTTTCTCAACGAGTTAGATTAATAATATTAAAAAATCAAAACTGACTGATATGACATTTAATAAAAAAAAAAAAAAAAATTGGTGTAGACTGTAGAGTGTGGGTGCACTGTGGCTACACCTAATATTTTTGGTATTTATTCATGTTTTGTTAATTCATTAATTAATTAAGTACACCGTATACGTACTAATTAATTGTTTAAATCAAGTAATTAATGTACGAGGTTTTCTGCTTAGTTTTCGAGATGTGAGAGATTTATGGCTTTTTCTGTGTTTTTTTCTCTTTAATTTTTCGTTTGAACATTTAATCGAACACGTGATCCGCAACTTTTGCTGGGGCATTTGCAGCCTAAAAAGCAACTTGCCATGCCTTAATTCGATCAAGATTTTTTACGCTGACTCCTTTCCACGCAATAGATTGTTTTGTCTTTACTTCAAGACACACAAGTTTTTAACTTATGTTATAAGTTACAAAACCTAAGATATTATTATTATTATTTTTCTAAGCTTTATACCGACAAGATACTTTTTTTTTTTTTTTTAATTTTTTTAATTTTATTATTTATAAAGGTCGACACAAATCGGTTTGAGTTTTATCGAGACTTGCTTAGATCAATCGTAAAATACTTTTTCTTTTATTGTTTTCTGAAGTTAACACCTATCGACCATAAGATACCATTTCTTTGATTGTTTTTTAGGGTTGATATCGACCGATTATAGTTATATCAGGACTTATTTGAATCAATCATTTACAAGTGTGACCCAAATAGTTACAGAGATCTTCGTGTACAATCAACCAACCAAGAATCGATCGTAAGATCTAAGTTATATGACTAAAGAAAATAAAGATAATGGTATGTGTTCACACATTACAAGTTATATTATATACTTTCAATATGTAATGTTTAATGTTCTAAAATTTATTTGTGCCGACGACGGTTATGTGAGTTATAATAAAAAGGTTGAGCTAAAGATCCCTAGACAATGTTTTTCTTTAAAAATAAAAGGCTATAGATTTAAAAATTAATGAAATGATATATGACTGAAACTCACAATTTTATTGGTATAGATGTGAGAGACTTGCTATCGGACCATTTCAACTTTCGTTAATAGATAATCTTATCAAACTACATATATACTCTTGAATTGTACAAAGGAATTATAGTATTTTGCTTTGAAAAACATAAAATTTTATTTTAATTGTTACTTATATTACTTTTTTTTTTTTTTTTTTTTTTTTTTTTTTTGCCATGATCCATGCTAGTCGACACTGCATTAAGGAGAAGATGGCTTTTCAATTCAGAGAATGGTCAGTCAAATGGGCAATGCGTGTCATATATGACTGTATGTGTATATATAAAAAGAATAATATCCAGAAATAGTATAATATAGAGAAATGGTTGAGAGCATTCAATGCAGACCAAGTCATATATAGGACTCAAGCATGGTTCACCAGTCACCATGAGAAAAAGCACAACCAAAATGTAACACATCAGCCTACCAATTCTCAAGTCAAGTCAAATTCAATGCTTTAATGGAAGAATCTTTTAAGTGCAGGTTTGATGTGGAAGAATCTTATCAAGTACAATGTAAATACATTTCTTCGATTTCGTATGACAGAAAACAAGTTTCAAAAACAATACACAATACCCCTTTAGCTTATAAGAATTTCAAAATTGCAAGGCACAACATCAAGTAGTTAGCAAACTTTTGTGAATCCTTGAAACAATCTATCAAAGTCTTAAACAATTGTGGCTTGTGAAAGCTTTACATTGCTAACATTTCCAGGTTGAACAGAAGAGAACTAGCTATTATGTATTGATATCAAAATTTTGTCTATGGATACATAACAAATATAATTAATCAAACACTAACCTCGAACACTCTTACACAATTGTCAGCTCCACAGGAAGCAAGCTGCTGCATCGTTTGGCTATCTTCAGTCTTTTCGTTATTTTTCCATGCCAGGCGATTCACTGCAGAAACGTGGCACATGAATGGATCAAGCTTTATGACGAGAGAGGCAGCTGCACTGGGTACTGTAATGCTACTACCATCATCAGTTCTTGTGAGAGAAAGACTCCACAGTTCAATGAGTCCGCTTTCCATTCCAATGGCGAGAACCCCATTATTTTTCTGACGATCAAGACCGACCCATGATAGGGCAGTGACACTGCTGCTGAATGTTGGTAAAGTCAAAATATGCTTAACGAAAGATTCCTTTTCTATTGCCCAAATCTTCACTGTTTTGTCCCTTGAACCTGTTGCGAATTCATGACCAAATGGGTTCCACGAGCATGACCATATTATTCTTTTGTGTGCCTCTTGTCTCGCAACAAGCTTATAGTTGATTTCACCGATACCTAAATAGAGACGAAGAAAACTAAATGATTATAACCTTTTTTATATTCATTGGATAATACTTATTAAGGGCAGTGTTCATTCATGTGGAGGGACCGATACAGAGTGACAGCATAAAATTGCCACCAGGTTTCGTATCGATCTCCATTTGATTGTTGATAAACTAAGGGACATAAAATGGAAGACAAAGCATGCTATTCCTTCCATTATTGATAAATAATTTCGTACGAAAGGAAGGGACTCACAAGCATCCGCTTGTTCCAGGATCACTGAGAAGGTAGCAGTATTGGTAATGAATAAGAATATTTATATATAAAAAATAAAAATAAAACACTAAAGATATTTATCAATGCCAAGACGAACCGAGGTCACAATATGGCAAAGTAATACCACGAGGTAGTCCTGGTACCTGAAATCATAACATTATTGTGTTCTACGTGCTTAACTATAAAGAAAATAACCAAACCATGGAAATGCTTTAATCAATTTTTTATTTTTTTCTAGTGTTACCATATATCACAACCCATTATTTCATGCACAAGCAAACAGAGCACGAGTTTTACGTTTCTTCCAGAATACTTTTCTTACTACATTAAAACTAACCAGAAGACCACAAGAAATCTCAGTACGCTAAATGTAAACAACTGACCACAGAGAAGCAAATACCTGATAAAACTAATAATATCAATATGGGTTTACAGTACCTGTCCTTTGAATTGAAAAGATGGAGAATTGACGATCCCTTGAGACAGATAAAAGCAGATTATCATCGTGAGAGAATTCAATCCGTGTCACTGTTAAGCTGTGAGACTGCAGGCGCCCAACTGCCTTCCACGAACCCACTTCCCAAAGCCATATTTCTGCCACTGCCGTTGATTGGGCCTGCAAAATATTTAACGTAATATCCTTACATACACATCCATATAACCAACTCTACTATAGCACATAAGAAGCATTAGATTGAGAATATAACTATTAAATGCAATCCAATCACCATCGAATACACATCATATTTTAAAGGGGACTGCAAAACCATAGAAATCCAACAGGTTTCTTGTAGTGTATGAAATGAGTTAACAGTGTTTATGGTTACCGCATATTTAGTATAATCTGTCAAAAATCAATTTGGGGATGTACCAAATCCAAACAAGTTAAAGAAAGAGAAAAATATTCAAATACACAACAGGCGTAAGAGTTAAATCAAGAATAAACAACTCCCTGCAAACTTATTACTTTTACTGTTTTACACAAGTGAAGTCTATCTTATAGCACAAGTTTTATAAATGAATGTAGCAAGTAGCAAGTAGCAACTGCACGTTAAGAAGGCACCATATACCTTGCATGATGAAGCAACAAGCTTTCCTTGATGGTCACAACATAGTGAAAACAGCTCATTCCCATGACCATAAAGTTTGTGTGACTCTGGCCATAATGTATTCCATGCCAGCTGATCTTCAATGGGAGGTTCAGTAAACACAACTGGAACGGCATCTGGAATACTTTCAAGGGTGTCAAGACCATCATTCCCATTTCTATCTGGGGTCTCACGTGTAGCTGCATAAGAAAATGGCTCATTAAATGATCTACATTACATACAAACAATTAAGACCAGCTACTATTCAATGAAAAACCAAAAGCTTAGCGTATGAAAAGTGAGCAAAAGTAATAACATAAATGAATTCTTTTATCTTCGATTTTTTCCTCCCTCCAGATAGGTAAACAGTAAACTCAGAAGAGGGAAAATTGGGATAAATGCAAAATCCTAGAAAGTTGAATTAGATTTTTCACATGTCAAACAAAAAAAATTCATGAGAAAAAAAAGAAGTTAACATCCTAGCAGAAAAAGAAAATATGCAAGCACTTAAATTGTAAAATTGATGAAAACAGTTCCACCTACCATACTGTTTTTTTCTTGATGAGAGAGAGAGACCTACCATTCACATAGATAGGCTTCTGTGACAGCCCAAGTGCGGACATATTAGCACCCAAAACCTGAATATCCCCTTGGAGATCATCAGGAAAATCAGATGTTTGAGACGTAGCATGATTCAATGTCTTCAGAAACGATAAAGGAGCTTCAAATACTCTTGCAACTTTCTCATCAGCTCCACTAACAAAACGATGGTTCCCCTTTCCTTGGACAATGGTCACACAATTAATATCGTGACCATGAACTTGAGGGCGAGCAACTTCATGCCAGGAGTCTCCACACATGAGAGAAGTTACATTTTGCCATGGAGCAAATACACGAGTTGTCTGCAGTCATAGGTTGCAAAATAATTAATGTCTACACTTAGTTTCATTGAAAACTGAAATGCATTACTCAAAAAAGAAAAGAAAAAAAAATTCAAAATGCAGGACATGCATGTTACCTGGTCATGACTGACTGACAGCATGTAGTCACCAGACCTAGCCCATGCAATATCTGTCACAGCAGCAAAGTGTCCAGAGGGAACCTTTTGTGGTTGCCAATTATCTATGTCAACACCAACATTTTTCCACAGATGAAAAGATCCCCCATATCCATGTGCCAAAATTGAATTTCCATCTGGGTTCCAATGGCCACCATAAAAACCTAAAGCAGAATGACTTAATTCTCCAACAGTGACTACATTCATCCAGATACCAGTTGTCCTTTCAGGTTGCCAAATCATCATTGTCTTGTCCATTGATGCAGATAAAATACTTAGGGGTTGTTTGTAGCCAATCCCATCTGAAGACGTAGCGGAAGGAGGTTCCCACTCCACTGAATACACCCAATCCTCATGGCCAATTAGAAGAGATTCCAGTGATATCTGGTAAGAGGATGAACCAGCAACAAGCACAGGACCTTCAATGTAAGAAGCCAGGCTTATTTCCACCTTCTTGTCTGTCCCCTTGGTTTCAGTCAAAGAACCTCGTAGAGCCATCTTCCATATACGTATGCCTTTGTCCTGGGATGAACTCACAAGTAAAATACTAACTGCTTCGCCACTGGTGCATATAGGTAATGAGAAGTCCAAACTCCGGATCCAATCCGTATGTGCTTTTAATTCACAAGCACGAACAAACTGGATTCATAAATAAATACAAAGCAGAATGTTAACATGCCACATAACATTTCTATGCAGCAACTTATAGGGTAATATATGTGATTGAAGTTAGATACCTTTCCTGTCCTCTGCCTGCAGTAAAGATGAACCTTGTTATCCAATCCACCCATTGCTAGGACTAAGTGCCCAGTATTTCCAGGCAATTCTGCTAAGGAAAGTGCCACCATAGGCTTTGAACCAACAAAAAGTGATTCCAGACATGACACTGTACAGTCACCTAGAAGAAACAGAGCTGATGTTGTTCAGTGCTTCAGTTAGCAAACAGCTTTCTTGTCATAAATATTTGCAAATCACAGAATCCAAGATGAACACAGATGCAGATTCAGTTTCTTTGATCAATCTCTGGAGAACAATTCTTCTCGGCCTTCGATGACCATTCAGACACCAATTGTCAGCCGCACCTCGTCATTGTCAACCGTCCAATATCGGATGGTGATATGGAGTCAATAAATTGCTCCAAGAATTCGTATCTTCTTTGAAGTAACTAATTCCAATCTCCTTCGGTCGCTTAACGGGAACTATTTCTTCACTTTCTGGAAATTCCCTCCATCTCATAATGGGTAAAATGAACAATATGTTGGCACTTCAGAACCAGCTAGCTATGGCTACTGGAATGTCCCCACTATCCCGAAGATGGCAAGTGCATGGACTGTACCCCTTGCAATTCAGATTCCGTGCACTGCTCTACAGAATGCGTTTTCCAATGTGTTTGGTCAACTTAACTTTCTGTTGAAGGGATACATATTTCAAATTGGGTTGGTGGAGTTATAGCAAGGAGAACAAAAGATTTTATCACTATTTTGGTACTGCTAACCTCTATTTCTGAGTGCAATAATTTTTTATGATTTAGTATTATTTTGTATGGTGGATTGGCATCAAGGGTTTTCTTGGATTTTCGCATAAAAATACAGTTTATGTAGTTCAAGATTCAAGTGTTATAAGGTTAGTGTTTGTCCGATTTTGTAGGATGGGATTATCATTTATGTTTTGTTTGATTTTTGGATGAAATTACATTTTATGAGAAAGTGAAGAAATAGTTCTCGTTAAACAACCGAAGGAGATTGGAATTAGTTTCTTCAAAGACATGAATTCTTGGGGCAATTTATTGACTCCATCAATATCCATATCGGCATATCACCATTGGATATCGGAGGGTTGACAATGACGAGGTGCAGCCGGCAATTGGTATTAAACAATTCTGGATGGTCATTGAAGGCCGAGAAGATTTTGTTCTCCAAAGATTGATCAAAGAAAAACCGAGTCCATAAGGGAGAAAATAGAATCGAAGACTAGCATATTTAAATTGATATCATTTTCTTGATCACAACCCATGTCAATCAACTAAAAAGCCTAGAATTGAAAAAAAAAAAATTCCAATAGTTACGAATAAAGTGGATTAGGAAAATCTATTTGGTTAACTACATCCTAAAACGACTCTGAAAAGACAAACAATTTCTCATCTGTAACAGTAAGAACAAGATAAATGCTACTAAATTGCAGTTTCAATGGTTTGTATTTCTCACTGTCAACGGAAAACTTCACAATTAATGAACAGAATAAAACATGTAGAGCATAAATCATTTATATTCTATTAGTGTGGTGTCTTCCACCTCAAACCCGTTAAGCTGAAGCATAAAAACCTCTGAAGGGAGGAAAAAAAGAACAGAAAAGAAAAAGCAGCCTTCTAATGTAAAACCACGGTATAAACATTTTCCAGTAACCACAGCATCAATTGATATCGTACAAGTGGGCAAAAAGTAACAACCTTCAATTCAAGTCTATCACATCCATGAAAAGGATTCAATTATTTTCATTTGTAGTAAAAAAAATTGACGTACCTCCCGGAGTAGATGGAAAGATCATTTCCCATACATTAACTACACCATCAGAAGAAGTAGATGCAAATATTGCATCAGTTTGCGAAACCATGATTCCTGTAATGCAAGTAACACCCTTCTTGTGTGATTGTGGTAATTGTAACACATGCCTCCACTGAAAAGACAATGACAGAAAAACAATTGTTATAGCGAATTCAAAGAATGGAAAAATCACAAAATCAATAATAGAGAAAATATCCAACAAGCAATAAAATCTGAGATAAAGCAGAAGCTGAAACAAGAAAAAGAATTAAAATGTGATTACTACAATAAATTATAAACACAATAGTGTAATGGTTAGCATACCTTTTTGTCGGCTATAGAAAATTCCCACAGAATAATAACACCATCAGCATCTCCAGAGAGCAGATAATGGTGCTCCAAATGTTTAGCTGTCAACACAAACAACCCAATAAGGAAATGAATGCTAACATCTTCTTCTTCAATTCTTAACAGAATAATAGACTAATTTTTTTTTTTACTTTTTCAAGCTCAAAACACAATAAAAGCAATGACTTGAATTTTGATTGAACTACACAAAAGATTGTACCTTTAAATGCAAACTTGTTACAAGGAAGCCAGTGAGTGCAATTGACAGAGGCCTTGTGACCCGGAAGTGTAGTCAAAATCTGAGCAGTCTGTCAAATATTACACAAACAAAAACAAAAAAAATCAAGTGAGTCCCAGTTTGATATTTGAGAGAGAGAGAGATGGGTGTGTGGAGAGGGAGGTGAGACCTTGGGACAGAACAAAGCGACGGCGTTTTGGGCACCGAAGGAGACCAGACCAGAGGCCCCCCATGAAATGTTGTTGACTATTCTGTTGCAACCTGCTCCTATGAAGACCCTCTTCACTTCTACTTCACCACCGTTCGTGGACATGTTGTGTCAGAGTCCCTGATAGAGAGGGAGAGAGAGTTTCAGTGATGAGTATGGTTAATGGTTCGTCTCAGAGAGCGGCTCGCTTGACTGTTAGAAAAAAAAACTCAGGTTTTTGCTGGTTATGGCAAAAGACAGATTCGAAGAAGAAGGTTTTTAGTAAACAAGAAAAAAAAAATGGTGGAAGTGAAAAGTGATTTGGGCCTGGGTCAGGCCCATAACCGAATTAAATGTTTGCTTATTAGTATTGCCAAATTCTATGTGTTATCTTGTTTGGACCTTGTATTTATTTTTTATTTTTTTCCATTGTGAATTGACGATTTCTTATGTTATTATGTATTTGGGTAAAATTTCTTGTAGATAGGAATATAGGATGGATAGATAATGGGTTAAAAAAGACAACACAAATTAACTTGAATAGGTAGCTTATGTGTTAAAATTTTGTTTAGAATTTCTCACCATTTCCCACCAATCATATTAACTTTAAAATATATGAGGAGAAAGACATAAATGTTTTATGGTGATTGTAGATGGTCGATCTATAATTGATGTGGACTGGATTGGGTGTAAACTAGGCCCACGCAACTTGTTGTCTGATTCTTGTCAAACCAAGGTTGTTGACTGCTCTGTTAACCTATAAAAGGAAATGAAACGTGAAAATAATATGTTGATCCTCGAATTTGGCCTTATTTTCCTTAGGCTGAGCGTGGTATTATTTAATGTAAGGATTCGAGGGAATCAACTAGTAGATTGGCTTTAAGGAATGTAAAAAGCTATGTGGTTCTAGTAGTTTGAGCTTTTATTTGGATAGAGTTTCAACCCGCCAAAAAGCTTTTAGTTGTTAAAAAAATCAAAATCCCTCTCCAATGAGAGAGGGATTGTATTTATAGACCTTTACTCAGATAGCTTCATGGTTCCCTTGATCCCAAATTTCTAAGATCAAGGCTAGATTTTTTGGGATGAGATAACAGCCAGACCAAGTCAAATGTGCCAACTAACAGTTATCACTATCAGATAATTGGCTTGACTTGGTCAGGTGTCTGTTAAAGGTGGATAGCTGGGCTTTGGGTCGACCCGTAGCACATGGGCTCTACCTGTATCTCTTGTCAGGTTTTTTGTGGGCCTGACGGTTGGGTCTAGAGCCCGTTTTTAGCTACCACAGTTTGTCCCTCACTCGCCAAGCATGAAGTATTCAGGTTGGGGAGTGCTTTATCGAGTCGAACGCTGATTCGTCAATGTGTCGAGCGCAAGCCAACACTTGGTCGAATATAACAAGTCATACATAAAAACTTTGTCCAATCTCCACCTCTATCCTTTTTTGTTTTTTTGTTTTTTTGTTTTTTTTTTCATTTTTCCTTTAAAAAAAAAAATTAATCTCCACCATCCATCTCAAAAGATTGATGGTGGAGAATGAAGATCCATTTAAAAAAAGAATTTTTTTTTTGTTTTTTTTTTTAATTGTTTTGTTTTTAAATTTATGTTTTTTTTTTAATTCAATTCAAAGATCCATTTTTTTTTTATAAAAAAATGTTTTTTGTTTTTGTTTTTTTAATTTAATTTAGGGATTAGGGATAGTTTAGTCTTTTGATGGTCAAACTTTGTCAACAGTTAAGTTTGACTAACAGCAAAGGGTGTGAGTGTCAAATTATGATAAAGTTGTTTCTGAGTGTAATAAGGCAAACCTCAGGGAGATTTAGTGCAATTTGCTCCACAAATAAAGTACCCAGCTTTATTTGCTTTCTACACACTCTTTAGATTGTATGTCTCAAACTAAATTCTTCTGTATATAACATTCATATACTCAGTTTGAGATTACATCTAGCATATATAATATAAACGTATGAGTCAATTTATTTGAATCAAATAACTACTTCTTTTATTATTGAATTTATAACATTTACAAATTACAAGCTTTAGGGCATAAATCCCATCAGCCTTTAGGCGTATAAACTCATCAAGTAATGACTCATGCAGAAATGAACAAGGGGAGATGGTGGCCGAGTAGGGTAAACAATATGGAGCTTTCTCTAGGAGGGCAGTAGTTGATGTGTAAAATCGTGTTATAAAATACTTACTTGCAAGTGCACAAATCATTAGATAAGTACAGTAGCAAATAGAGGTCGTTCCCACAAGGAAAAGTGAAATATTGATTGAAAACTATTTTTAATTCTAATTAAACTAAAAGTAAGCAGAAAGATTGTTGATTGTTTGATTGAAATAAAACTAAATTAAATAAACTAAAGAAATCAATTGGAAGAAAGTTGAGTTGTGATCAATGGAGAGAAAGCACTAGGTCATCAATGATCCCCAGTTATTAGTGCTCTATGTATGGAATTAACTTTGTAACAAAATTCAATTAATTCAAGGGTTCATTCTTTTCTTGATTATGACTATTACCGTACGATCGCGGGATGAGTCACGTATTTCCAACCACTGTTCACCCTTTGATATATGGTGTGAACAATAATCGGGAACCTGTTAAGTACAAGAATAAAGAACTAAAAATCTAAACTTTGCTTTGATCTATGCCAAAGATAAATTTCATTCATTCCAGTGAGCATTACTCAGGATTAGGTTTTGATCTATACTCTAACCGTAATTCTCAGATAACCTTAACCCTAAATTCATGTCAAATAATCATCCATCCTTTGATCTATGGTGTGAATGAAAATTAAGACAATGAGGAGTAAAGCAGTTAAGCACAATGAATAAATCAAGAATTAAATTTGTTATCATGAAAATTCATCGGGGGTTTTCCCGGGATAACCTGGACTGCGGTGTACGGGGTGCACCGCAGCTGGTCCGGACCGGGTAGGGTGGATCGCCCTCTCCCCAATGCAGGGGGGTAGAGGGAAGCCCTGGGTCCGGTTACCAGGGACCGATACTATGCAGTAGGACCGGTCCTACACAATGGAATAGAGGTTGAGGTGGCGTGCTAGTATGTGTGGTGCGACTAGTGCATCTTTGGAGGGGTAAAAATGTGGGCCTTTTATTACTTAACAATGGAGTACATCATACGTCAATTCATATACAGCATCCGGCTATTACAAAGGGCTTACTAGCGGGATGGGAATATAACATGTAAGAGTTCAATCTAGGCAATGAAGTGGCTCGATAGGTTGCACATGGGAGCTTTGTCTAGGCGAGGTAGTAGCCAAGTAGAACGCACACACATAGGAGCTTTGACTAGGCGGGGTAGTAGAGCGTACACACATAGGAGCTTTGACCAGGCAGGGTAGTAGCCAAGTAGAGCGTACACACATAGGAGCTTTGACCAGGCCAAGTAAGATGTTTTTTGTTTTTTAAGGGCCATCCCCTTCCTCTGAGGGATGTAGGGGTATTTATAGTGTCTCTGGTAGAGGGGTAGGTGCAAGTCCTTTGTTTAGGTGGGAATCCCCCGTTAAATCTCCACCGTCCCCTCCTATCCACAATGGCGGTCACAAGGAATCAAGGATCATGATTGTGCCATCCTCACTTTGCTTTGGCGGGAGCATCAGTTTTGGTAGGTGGGGGCCCTAGTTCCCATGGCGCAATTGGCGGGACTGATCCCAGCCACCGATTTAGGGCAGGGTCGGGGTTACCACACGCCTTGGAGGGTTCCGATCGCTCCACCTAGGCCTCAGGTCCATATCAGCGCTTCTATAGGGTTGAGGTGGTGAAAAGGTAGCGCTTCCACGGGTTTGGATTGGTCGCAAGGGGTCTTTGTGGTGGTGGAAAGTCGTTGTCAAGGTTCTAGCCTGGCAGGGGACAGTGTCAGCGCCTGTCCCGCTGCACCCTGTCAGGCGCTTTCTTCCACCATTTCCTTCTTCATGCTTGCTGCGTTTCTGCAAGTATTTTGCTGAGGAAACCAGCATCCTCTTGCATGTAAGGGATAGTTGACCTTCAATTAGGGCTGAGATGGAGCGTAATCCAACCATTGACGTAGTGTGGCTAGCAGGCGATCACAACCGTCGGCTGTTGTCTTTCCTCAATCGTGCTTACTGCTTCTTTTTAATGAGGCGACACTGGTGTTTTGTAGGTGTTCCCAGCACCTTCTTCATCCCATGTGAGCCGGAGGCAAGGGCTTGCGTCAGCCCTTATGGAGCAGGAGGCACTAGTGAGCTCATGGGGGTTCTTCCAGAGAGGACCGTTCGAATCGCAGGAGGGTGCTGTGGGGGGTAAGGTAGTGATCTTGTAAGGTTTATAGTTTATGTTGGCATAAATTCCATATCAAAATGTGTTTCTCTTGTAATGTTTAGTGGTTCGTATATTGAAGAATTAAGAAGACGAAGGATGTCTCAACCACAATTCATTCAAGAAGCCGGCATTTAAGAGATTTGTGCATCATTGTTCAACAAAGGTAATAAAAGACCTCATATCTCTTACAAGGCTAGGCACACACTCACACATAGCATTCTTGTGTGTTCCTTCATGATTAAACATCACTTATGTATCACTTTCACACACTTGACAAAATATGCTCATGCATTCATACTATATTGGTAATATTTTGTTTATTGCGTTTTCTAGGACTATGTCTGGAAATTAGCATATGTGTGTGTATTTATGCTTGTATATTTTTGTTTTTTTGTACATAGACTTGAACATGTTCTTATTTGATGTCTTATTGAGTTTCGGTCGTTTCGGTTACTCATTCATGTAGTTTCGAGTCCAAACGATGTAGCTACGCTATTTTTCGTTCTCATTTGTTGAGTTGACTTCATCATCGTTTTCCGAGATGATTTCTCAACCATTTTTTCAAAGTTGTGTAGTCTTCGTCGTGCGTAAGAGAGTCACGGTTCGTAATCCAAAAATAGATTCGAAATCGGAGTTCGGATGCCCAAGATACGGGCTGAAGAACAGAGGGAGCACGCGAGAGAGGCAGCAGGCCGTGAGGCCACTTGGCCCAGCCGTGAGGGAGGCCGTGGGCCCCACGGCCAAGGGGGCTCTCTGCCCCTGTGAGGCCCACGCGCCCCCCACGGCCTGGGGTGACGTGGCCTCACCTGATTGGCTCGGAATCCCTTCTCTCTCCTCCTTTTATTTCCCTCATCTCTCTCCATTTGATTTTTTAAGAAGAAAATTGTAAAAAATCCCGTCAGTTTTTCTCTCTAGATTTTCTCATCTTCCAAACATCATATCTCCCTCATCCGAAGTCGGCTTTGAGTGATTCGAATTGGAGAACGTTCGTAATTGAGTCCTCTATCATTTCTGAGTAGTTTGGTAGCTGATTGATCGAGTTTTCTGGTGGTTACACACTGAAATCCGAACCAGCTGTTGAATCAAAGGTATTGGACTTATCTTTGGGATTTTTTTCTTTTCAACCTTCAATTTGCTTAGGGTTTCTTCTTCTATATCTATGTTTATGTTTGGTAAAAGCTATTGAGAAAGGTAGCTTGATAATCATTCTAATTGAAAGTCAATTTATAGACAAATGTTGACTAGTTTCTATGATTCTAGGTTTTTCACATGTTTGTGAGTTGTATTGTGATTAGAATGGCATCTTAGGTTATTTGTGACTTGATTGAATCAATTTTGTGATAAATGACCTTGAGATTTGATTTGATCCTTTGATTGATGAAATCTAGGATTTGTGTATTTGTTTGTGTTTTAGAGCAATCTAAGATTTGATTGATTTATATCTTGAATCTTTGCTCTATAATTTTGTCTAGAATATTGATTGATTAAATCTCATATATCTAGCATTTTATTTTATGTTGATTGCATCTTGAACTTGTACTTTATGAATATATTTTGATTCAAGTGTTGTATATGTGAATGAGACTTTGAGCTTATGTGTTTGGTGTTTCACATGCTTTAGGTTTTATTCTTGTATTTTGCATCTAGACTTTATTACTTGTGATATCACATGTTTAGGTCTATTTGTACCATAGAATGTATTGATCACATGTTCTATGTTGATTTAATTGTTTGCATCATTTGCATTCACATGATCACACTAGGAAGTCCTTGTAAAAGGCATGAAGTCTTGGTTAGAGTCGGGATGACTCGGATAGCCAAGCAAGAAGACTTGCCTAGAGTCGGGATGACTCGGATAGGTAAGCAAGAAGTCATGGCTAGAGTCGGGAGGACTCGGATAGTCATGCATGGGAGGCTCCCTAGAGGCAAGAGTGCCTTGGATAGGGAGTTGGCTATTGTATTGGTAGGCATAGGTGTATGGTTAGACATAGACTCCGATAGAGCGGGGTACACGGGAGGTGTATGCACTCTTGAGGAATTTCTAATCTACCATCGATGTTGGTTTTGTGTGGTGTCCAATATATGGTGGTTTCGCATCATTGATGGATTTCACTCTTTCCAATAGGGTTGGGTAGGCTTAGACTTCACTAGGTTGGGTGAGCTAAAGATTGGTCACTTTGTGAATGTTCTATGTTTACTTTCCAATAATATAGTACCCAATGGTTGTAGTTCAACTCGTGGATGTTTCCTCCTTGGAGGTTTTACCACGTTAAAAAATCTCTTGTGTTAATTCTTCCTATCTCTATCTCTTATATTTTAATTGTATATTTTTATTATCTTGTTTCATAATATTCACTTATGATGTATTGTGAAGCAAGACTTTGTATAGTGTGACTAGTGAATTCATTTTATTGATCAATTTTATTTCTATGATTCTTTTGTATATTGTATTTGTGTATAGTGATATTTAATCACTCTTGTAACTCATTGAACATATAGTGAAATACAAGTATTCTTTGTTGTTATACTTATTTGTTTGTTTACCTCATACAACTTAATGATGTATGTAGACCATGCTTATATGATTACCTATTCATATTGTCTATGTATGTTGTCTTTTCTTAGTATGTTTGTTGTATGTAAGGCAATCTTGAGGGACAAACGAAAGTTTGTTCAAGGGATTGAAAAAGGCGTAAAAACCTATTCACCCCCCTCTAGGTATGCCTTAAGCAATTTAACTACGTTTGTATACTTTCAGATCTCTGTGGCGAGGTTGGCTACTGAAGCGGATCCGCTGCTAGAGGAAGCGGTCCTTCTTATTGGATGACGGAGCGGGAGCCGAATCCCAGATAGATCATGGCTTTGTAGGCGGGCTCCCCACTGGGTCAGGTACTCTTCCCCCACAAGCCTTCTTGTGGGAGGAAGGTCGGCTTTGGGTCGAGCAATGCTTGAGCCTAGCGTGCCTATGAGTAGGCGCGGTTAAAAGGGGGCCAGACCCTTGTTCCAAACAAGCGGGTTGGACTGACTAGGAGGGCCACTGCGGTAGGCAACGAAGCGGTTCGGTCCTCCAGTTGGAAAAGCTCTTCCTTGAATTAATTGCCTAAATTTCCGGTTAACAAAATTGATAAAATAATAATTAATCCATACACGAGCACTCACAAAAGGTTCACATTGATTCCTTAGTTATGAGATCAGTTACACATGATGAAAATGGTAAGACCAGAGATAGAAAATATAAAACCCATTGAAGCCTCCAATGAATTCTTCAAGTCTTCAATGTTGAAATCTTCTTAGTCTTCAAATCTTCGATGTGTAAAGATGGATGAGAGAATTGTGTGATGTGTTGTGTCTGATAGTAGGAGTCTTGAGAGTTATGTTGTGTTCAGAGAGAGCGAGAGAGCCCTTGAAAAAAATAGAATATGAAGTATTTTCCACAAATAGGGTTCTAAAATTTCTTTAGAAAAATAGGATTTAGCACGACCGCTCCCTGTGACACGATATGGACACATGCATGAGTAGCGGTCTTATGGATGATGACACTTCTGGAGTAAAGCGTGAAGTGGACCGCGGCTGAGGTAAGTGTTTGGACAGCAGTCTCGACCACACAAAGGAATATGAGATCTTCTGGACTTCATCGCTAGCAAGGTCGTGGTTGTAGTAAGAGCATGGGCAATGGTCTTGATTGCGATACATTACCGTTTTGCCCCTTTTCACATGTTTAAGCTCATTTTCCTCAAAAATAGCATCCAAGACTTTTCCAAAGGAATGTGACCTACATATGCTCAACAAACACATTAACTACCTAAATAACCCGAGAAACAAGCAATTGATTGGAGGAATGGGGATAAAAAACATATACAATAAATGACCGACTAGTAGCCAAGTAGGAGGGACAATATGGAGCTTGCTAAAAGAGGGTAGTAGCCAAGTATGAGGGACAATATAGAGCTTGCTAAAGGAGGGTAGTAGCCAAGTAGTGTTCTTTTTCTAGGTCCCAACCTTTTACTCTTCGTGAGTTGGGGTATTTATAGGGTGGCCTTTGGGATGGTTGGTGAGGGACATCCCTTTAGATGGGAAAGTCCAGGCTCGATCCTTATCTTCCCTTTAAATTAGGCACCAAGGTGGCATGATTGGGAGGGCCAGGATGGTGCCACCTAGGCTTTTCCCTTGATCTAGCGCCTATCTAGGTAGGTGAAGGCTTTGGTTCCTAGGCCGAAGGATAGACAGCGGATCTCTATTAATGCTTTGAATCATGTCAGCGGGGGACACATGCCTTGGAGGGCTGTGATCGCTCCACCTATACCCTATATTGCTTTAGGCGCTATAATGGGGGTAGACATGGCGCTTTGGTGGTGGTTTGCGCCGCTCAGATTGGCTGGAAACAATCCTAGTTAATGAAAGTTGTCGTTGTCACCATTCTACCTAGTGGGGGACAATGTTAGCACCTGTCCTGCTGCATACTGTCACGCGCTTCTCTCCATGGTTTCCTTCTTCGGCTTAGAGACTTTCTGCATTCATTTTGTTGGGAAAACACAGCTACCATCTTCGTGTATAGATAGTTGACATTGAGTAAGGCTTAGGTGGGATGAGACCTAACCGTTGGTGAGGCGCGACTGTTGGGGGATCTCATCCGTTGGTCATTTATCTTTCCTTCTTCATACATGTTGCCCCAGCATTAATTGCTTGAGTCCTTTTTTACAGGTTGCTCTGGTTCTCTTCTCTTCCATGTGACTTTTTTTAGGGTTAACATCAGCCCTAACCATGGATCGATGTTAGGTAGAGACATTTGGGTCATTCTAAAAGGTTGCTTGGGATGCTAGAGGGCTTGATAGTGGTCCTTGGCGTCTCTTGTCGCTAGGTGAGTAAGCCTTGGCTGTCCAATCTCGCTTGTTATCTATGGCACTTTAAGTGTTGGACCGGGTCTGACAGTGCTGACCCGGCACCTGTGGAGGCCGACTATTAAATGAGACCGGACCCTTATTAGACCTTGTTAGTGCAATGGTCGCAGTTGATCAAGGACGGGCCAGATCCCTTCTAAGATCGGGTTACTAGCGGACCAGGTCCCTCCTAGAACCGGGCCTAACTCTTCTTGGGACTAGGTCTCTAACAAGCCTAGTTCCTTTTGGGACCGGGTCTATAGCTGGCCTGGTTCCCTCTGGAACCGGGTTTCTAACAGACCGGGTCCCTCCTGAGATTGAGCCCTTAGCGGACCGAGTTCCTCCTGGTATTGGGTCCTCATCAGCGGGGAAAATGTTTCTTTTAAGAGGTTGCCAACTTTTTTGGTTAACATAATCCAATCAATATTGTTAATTGACGGCTTATTTTGGACTCTTCGACCTGCATTTCCCTAAGCGCACTGTAAAACAAAATATTGCATGAACTAACTATCTGGATTTATGCTCTAAAGCTTGTAATTTGTAAATGATATAAATGCATTAATAAAAGAAGTAGTTATTTCATTCAATTGACATGACTCATACGTTTATATTATATGTGTTAAACATCCAAGATTGCTAGATGTAATTTCAAACTAAGTTTATGAATGTCATATACAGAGGAATTCATTTTAAGACATGCAATCCAAAGAGTCCGTAGAAAGCAAATAAACTTAGGCACTTTATTTGTGGTTAATCTGCAGCTGCAATCCATTCCGTAATGTGCAGTGGTCTTATTCTAGACTACTCATATTGTGATATGAGAATGAATGCACCTTATTTGATGTGATCATATAGGACTGGGCCACGATCTATATGAATCTATCACAAATATCCTTTAGTTGAAAAGATTCATATATCGAATGATGGCTGTATGTGGGTGATTTAAATCCTAAGTGTCTTATTGACTCATTTGAGTTAGATCGTGTTTCTTGAAATTGTTAGGATTATGCTCAATAGCAAGAGTGTAATATTGTTTTTGACAATCTTTTCATATTAATAAAGTGATTTCTGTTTTAAGAAATCTTATAGCATTTATAGTTTAATTATTATAATTGTCAAAAGTAAATAATCATAAGGTCAAAAGACTATGAGAAAAGAAGAATTGTTCGTACATCTAGAAATGTATGAGGTAGACACAATTCTTTAGTTAGTCTTGAATAATGTTTACAACTTAAGGTAAAGGTTGGGCACCTTTATTTTGTCAAAGTTGTAGATTCTTTTGCTGGCATTTGAGTGGGATCAAATGTGTTATGATGAGTCTAAAATCATCAAAGAGGTTTTGAGTAAAAGAATCTAGTGCACTATGTGCATTAAATAGGATCACAATAAAATACTTTATCTAACAACCGTCAGTGGATAAAAGTTTTCATTATGAGGACAATCGGAGAGTCTATCTTAATCCTAAGATAAATGATGGACTTATAGTTGCAAGTGTTATCATTTGAGCTATCAATGAGTATGATTATATAGCATAGTCTATCCTCGATAGTTTTGTGGTATTCATTTATTAATCGATAGAGGACTTCATTTATAGATATGGACATCATGGCAACATTTATGAAATGAGAGTATAATATTATCATATGGATATTTTGAGGTATTGGATATTAAATCTTAACGTTGAGTTTTCAATACTGTCTATTGAAACATGGCTTCTGGACAAGTCAAAATATCCAAGTTCAAAATGTGGTCATATGGATCAATATGGTAACTAGGAGAGCTATAAGCGGTCTATGAACTCTTAGCGATTACTGATATTATTCACGAGGATACACTATCTCCAATAAGATTGTCTAGGGTATGAATGAGAATCATTTACTTATTCTATCTTTATTTAAGAGTTCAATTTTAGTTCTTTAGTGGAATGAACTAAAATTAAAATTGAACTAAAATTAATAGATCGAACCTAAGTGAATCATTTGTTGATTGTGATTGGGTTATGTCTATTGAAGCTTAAATTTAGATAGCCTGCCAAGATCCCCAATCCACACGGACTTGCATGGATCACTTGATATATTCTACCGGACTAATTTATGAGTCCATCTAGAATTGTATTAAGGCATGTGGACTTGTTTCTTTTAGTAAGAATGAGTCTAGTTCACATGTGGGCTTTTTAATTAAGGTCCAATGGATTTAATAAAATAGAAAAATAATATTTAGCCTATGTTTTTGTATATGGGCGGCAAGGCTAATATATTATTTTATTTTATTATTTGATTAAATGAAAATTAATTAATTTATTAGTTAATTATTTAATTAAGAATCAAAATCTTTTTCTGACTAGGAAATATATTTCTTAGTGTTATACTATTGTTAGTAGTATAATGAGAATCAAAGACTTTATTTGATAAGAAGATAATTAAAAGGATTTTATTTATCTAATCAAATTAAGAAGTTTTTGATATAGTCACAAATACACTAAAGAGTTGGATTAGAGTTTGGAAATCAAAAGATTGATATGAGTCATTGGTGGAAACACAAATCCTCTTCAAATGAGGATTTCGGCCATCACCTAGTTTTCCTATTAGAGATTTCGGCCAACCCTAAATAAATTAGGGCAAGAATTTCGGCCACTATATAATACATAGTGTGGAATTCGGCCACACCCTAAGGCTTGCTTGAGAGTTATTTTTCTTTAGCTTGAAAAATAGAATCCATCTCTTAGACTAGTATGAGAATTCAACCAAGAAGAAAAAGAGAGAAGAGAATGTTTTAATTTGATAGTGCACTAGTAGCTTTTACATCAAAAGGCTTTGTGCACAACTTCGAATTAGGTTCACACGAATTTCGATCAAAAGATTGAGAATTCAAAAGTGACCGGAACGTTCTTTGTTATCTCTTGGAAGTTTATGTGACTACGAAAAAGAAAAAGTTTTTGTTATCCATCCTTAGGTACACAATTCAAAGAAAGGGAGACCACGCTCCTAGGTGATTCATGTTCGTGATTGGATTGGAAGATCTTGCGGATTACCATCAATGCAACGTCAATCGAATCACGCGACAAAGGTATGATATCTTTAGTAATACATTAATTAGTCAAGGGTTAAGGTTCATCTTTAAAAAGAAAAATTTATGAAATATACTAAACCTATTTTAGTGCATGTGTTTTTCCCTACAGAAATACCATAGGTGAGATCAAAGTAGCATTCCTGATCAATAACTCTGTATCTTGGAATCACGATTTGGCTTGTGGTTGGAAAGGTATGCTCACAATAGTGGAATCCACTCTTTCTTGCGAGAAGTAGATGAGTAGTTCCCTTAAGGGTTGATTCGGGACTTGAACGATTAAGAGCACTCTCTTTCTTCCGTAAAGGAATGAAGGATATAATCATTCATTAGAGAATCAATGGCACTTAAAGGAAAAGATATAATTAGAGAGGTATAACAGACTTTATGACCTAGCTCTAATTATGAACTACTTATAGAGGATCATACCATATGTAATAGCTATATCGATGGACACTGATTATTTGGTTGTATAAAACATCTACAGTTATGAGAGTACAACCTTAGGTTTTTAGTGGAATAATTACAAGGTTAATAATTGTGAAATATTAATTAAAGAGTTTAATTATTTTTTTCTAATTATTATTGGAGCTCAAAATTGTGGATCCATTAGGTCCCCATGCTAGCTCTTTACAATTGATAGTGACAAGACTCACGGAGAATTTGATGGTCCAATTAATTATGTTATGAAAGTAGCCTAAATATATTCTGGGAATTAATTAAATGATATGATTATTTAATTGATGAATTAAATATGATTATTTAATTGACATATTAATAATTAAGAATTATTAATTGTTATTTGGAGGTTTCAGTTTCAAACCTTGATAAGAGCAAAAGAATAAAATAATAAGAGATTATTTTTATTTGCTTTAAAGATGTCAAATGTTCAAACCCTAGTGGTGACCGAATTAAAAATGATTTAGAATCCTTTTTTGACTTGTTTACTAAACCATATGATCCTAGTACATAAGATATACTTGTGAGGAAAAATAAACTAACCTAAACCTAATTGAGAGAGAGGGGTACGGCCACATAGATTAAGGAAAGAAAAAGAATTTTCTCTTCCCCCTACCTTGGCCAAATTCACAAGACAAGACAAAGGGTTGTCTTCCGAATCTCTCAAGCCTCCATTCAACTGCTCCCGGAATCTGTGACGTACCCACACACACAATTTCTAGATCGCGGGACATAGCTCGGAAGGTTTAGTGGTGAAGGATTGAAAAGAAAATGAAGGAGTGTTCTTCAAAAGTATGAAAACAAATCTCTTCCTCATATTCGTGTATACAAAAAGGTCTAAAAACGATAAAATTTTAAAACCTATCCATCTTAACTATTGATTTTCCACTGCGTGACTTACACTACTATTGTCGATCAAAATTCTTTTAGTCAAACAGTTAGCTATATGTAATGAAATGACTAAAGCGTCATGGAACAGATCTGATTTATCAGATGCTCCAAAGATGATGGTTTCGTCAATCTTCGACTCATGTTCTCTCCTAGGTTGGATCTCTAAGTTCGACACTTGTCGAGTGTGTCTCCTTGTAGTTGAATGGGTCATGCCGTTGACTTCCGATCCACCTGCAATAAAGTTAATGACCATGTCATGTCGATGAGGCTCTGGTGGACTCCCATCTTGACTGGTTTTTGTTTTTCGTCGTGTCGATCGAGTGTCACTTTTCCTTTGTCAATTAGGAATTCTAACAGATGCCCTAACTTCAGGAGTTCAGCTACTTCAAGTTTGAGTGTGCTGCAGTCTTCTGTTCGATGGCCATGATCTCCGTGAAACTCGCATCGAACCCTAGCGTTTTGATGTTCTGGTGGTTGGCCACTTGATTGTGTTTCTCATTTCTTTCATGATAGCTACGAGTTCGACATGTTTAATGTTGATGGTTAAGGATGGACATTGGGAAAATAATGATGGATATAGGTCCCCTTATCCCCATCCCTATTTCCAAAACCCTTCCCCGTCCCTCATCATTTCCCCATTTAGGGAAAATAGGGATGTGGGATGTTTTTTTTTTTTTTTTGGGTGGGAGGGGGGTGGATATCCCCATCCCCATTTCCCCGTTTTCCCATTTTCCCTATTCTACTAAAAATTACATACTAAAAAAAAAAAAAAAACAATCCATTGCAAATTCAAATAAAAATAATTAAAAATATTACGAAAATTATATATATAGTCTTTCTATTGTAAGTTCGAACTGATATAAAATATATCAGCTCCTTGCATGTGGGTCATTGGATTTAAAGGATGTTTTGACAAGTGCATGCATCAAAGTCAAAACATTTAAATCCAATGACCCACATGCAAGGAACTGATATATTTTATGTCAGTTTGAACTGACAATAGAAAAACTGTATATATATACGCTTAGTAAGTTGAGGTTAAAAAATAGAAAGAATAAAAAATATTAAGATATATATATATATATAAGGTTTGGGGAAAATGGGGAAATGAGGATGGTGGAACCTCCCCCCATCATCATCCTCATCCCCATCCCTATTTCAATACATTTGTGGGGAAAATAGGGATGGGGGGACCTCGACCTCCCCTCATCTCCACCCCATTTCAATTTGGGGATGAAAATCATCCCTATCCCCACCCATTTTCCCCAAATATTTTCACCCCCAAACAGGGATGGGGAAGTAGGGATTTGGATATCCGAGGATAAATGTCCATCCCTACAGATGGTGTATTCAGGTACAGGTATGCGAGATCGACCAGTCTTGGGTTGGTTTTGTCCGTACGACTGCTTGTTGTTTGATCCATTGTAACAAGATTGATTTCCACATCGATCTTTTGTTGGTAGGGTTCAACTCGCTTGTAAGTTGATCTTCGATCGACATGTTCATTTCGTCTATTGGTATGTAGTTGTTTGTTTGCACGACATTGTTTGCCTCATCATCCTCCCATTTGATATGAGCCCATGCTTTGGCCAGCACGTCTTTCATCGTTTTGCACTGGTACTTGATGAGCTCTTTGTAGAGGTCGGAATCAAACCTGAGCTTTTTCCTAAATGCGGAAATGGCGGTCGCTTGATTGCAGTGTGTGATCTACACCTTCTCTATATTAAAGCATCCGACAAAACTTCTTAGGTTTTTACCGCGTCTTTATGATATGTTGTGAAGGTCATCCGACTACTTTTCCAGCTTTCAGCTGCTCGCGAATTGCTCCACGAACGTATCTATAAGTTGCACAAAAGAAGTTATTGAATTATTGGGTAAGTTAGTGTACCATTGTAGAGCAGGACTGTTGAGGCTGGATCAAACGCTTTACACATGCACGCCTCTCTGAGGTCGCGTGGGATCATCGTGGTGAACATGTGCTATTTGTATTGCGCGATATGATCGTTCGGGTTTGTCGTGCCCTCGAACTACTTCATATTTGGGAAATTGAATTTCCTAGGCATCTCGACCAAAGCGATTGCATCGACGAATGGAGAGTCCGCGAAGCTGTTTGCCGTGCTTTTCTTGGTGGGGGCTGGGACTCCTAGAATCAGTTGTATGAGAGTTTCCATTTATGCAAACCTGTGAGAAAGTTCTAGGTTAGCAAAAACATGTAGACCCAGATTGGATTTTACCAGTTCTAGAGTCAACTGAAAGGACACAGGGGTGTTAAAGGCGTTCTTTGGTTAAGAGCCGCCACCCTGGTTTGGTTTTCGTGGTGTTCCCTAAGGGGTCGATATGTTGATCGGATCTGCTTCAGGTTGGACCATACTGGGTCGTTGTTTAGGAATTTGTTGCTTCGACAATATTCATTTGCTCCGATGTTTAGAAGTCTATCACTGATGCGATTGGAGCCATTTTGTCGACCTCTTGCCTAGTGTCAACCAATTAGATCAAAGGCTCATATTGGCACGTTGTTAGGTGCACCCTCGATTATAGTTTGCAATTCTGCATTACGAGTTCGGACCATTGCGTTTTTCACCTCGAGCTCTTGTAGCTTCTCTACGATCGCCGCTATTTAAGCAGTCAGCGTGGCGATCAGCTCCTCGACAGTTGGTGGATTTTCGTCTCCTGACATCTTAAGAGATTCGTTGCCTCAATTCGTTTGGCTCGTAGTAAAGTTGCAAAGGGCCCCGCGGTGGGCGCCAAACTGTTTATGGTCGATCTACAATTGATGTGGACTGGATTGGTTGTAAACTAAGCCCAAGCAACTTGTTGTCTGATTCTTGTCGAACCAAGGTTGTCAACTGCTCTATTAACCTGTAAAAAGAAATGAAACATGAAAATATTCTGTTGATCTTCGAATTTGGCCTTATTTTGCTTAGGCTGAGCATGGTATTGTTTAGTGTAAGGATTCGAGGGAATCAACCAGTAACTTGGCTTTAAGGAATGTAAAAAGCTAGGTGGTTCTAATTTGGGCAGAGTTTCAACATGCCAAAAAACTTTTAGGTGTTACAGAAATCAGAATCCCTCTCCATTGAAAGAGGGGAGGGGGGGGAGAGAGGGTGTATTTATAGACCTTTACTCAAATAGCTTCATGGCTCCCTTAATCCCAAATCCCTAAGATCAAGGCCAGATTTTTTGGGAAGAGATAACAGCCAAACCAAGTCAAATGCACCTACTAACAGTTATCACTATCAAATAACTGGCTTGACTTGGTCTGGTGTCTGTTAAGGGTGGAGAGCTTGGCTTTAGGGGCTCGACCCGTATCTCTTGTCAGTTTTTCGTGGGCCTGACGGTTGGGTCTAGAGCTCGTTTTTAGCTACCACAGTGATTGGTCATACAATTTATACATATTTTATTTTAAATGATTTTATTGGATTTAGATAATTGTATCGGAAATGTCAATATATATTTCTATTTTATTTATCTTTTCCAAAAGTAGATCCATATTTAAGAGAAAGGCTAATGTCACCCTGTTGAAACTCAAAAATGAATATTTGTTAGAGGTAAGAACCGCAATTTATGTACACGTGCCAGAAATCTATGGATTGTCGTACTCGTGGTCGACCGCATTGAAAATGGTTGCTTCTCTCACTGAAAAATAGAATCTTTATTCTTTACCCGAAAATGGCAACTTCCCTTCAACTCCAAATTCAATCCGATATTCGCTTCGTCTCCTCCACGCTCCTCCGCTTCTTCGCCCCCAACAACCCACTCCTCCCCCCGCCACGCGCCGCGGCTGCGCGTCGTCTGCCCTCGCGATTGTCTCGGGTGCTTGCATTCTCCACCACCGACGACGCGACCAAGCCGGTCGTCAAGAAGGAGGTCTCCGAGAAACCGCCGATATGTACGGCCGACGAGCTCCACTACGTCTCCGTCTCCGACTCCGATTGGCGTCTCGCTCTCTGGCGCTACAATCCTCCTCCTCAGGTCCCGTCACTTTTATTTTCTTGGTTAAATTTTCAATTTTTATATAATTTTTTAATGAAAATTTTGAATTGTCTTGATAGGCTCCGATGAGGAATCACCCGCTTTTGTTGTTATCTGGAGTTGGAACTAATGCTATTGGATACGATCTCTCTCATGGAGTATGTGCTTTTATTTTCTTATATCAATTTATTTAATAGAATTATAAGATAATTTGCCAATATAAATTATAAAGCCAATAAATTTATATGGTGTTTTTAAGAATTGTTTGTTTGGTAGTTGTTTGTTAATGTGGATAAGCTAAAAGAAGCAATTTTGAAATTAGTATTGTTAATGTGAGGAAGATTAGGATTTCGAAATTATTGTTACGACTTACGAGTTTGTTTTAGTCAGATGATGAATAATGTGATCCATGTTTGGTTGTAGAGATTTTGTTTTTTACACCTGCCTGTATGTTAAATTTTAGTAATTAATGTTCTATGGTTGCAGTCTTCGTTTGCGCGATACATGTCTGACCAGGGGTTTGACACTTGGATACTTGAAGTTCGAGGTGCTGGGTTGAGTGTGCGAGGATCAAATATGAAAGAAGTTGAGCGGTCCGCTCAGGCTGTATCAGAGCAGATGGAAGTTGTTGCTGAGAGTGCAAGTGATAGGGTTTATTCTACAGAACAGCAGCAGGCTGATGATGTCTCTGGTGCATTGTCAGTTTCAGAGGGTTCTCCTGTCATGGAAGAACCGACGGGGTTAGCAACAGTATGGGATGAATCGAAGCTGGTCACAAAGTTGACAGAAACTTTTATACGTTTGTCAGAAAGACTCTCAGGATTTCTCAGCGATGGTCAATCAAAAAAAATGTCGGCTAAATTGGTCGATCAAATGTCAAAACATTTAGAAGATTCTCAGTTATCTGAACGGTTTAATGAAATAAAGGGAAAGCTTTTGAGCTTGCTGGAAACAAGGCAAAATTCAGTTATTGCAAGCCAAATCAGGGATCTAAGTCAAAGGCTTGTAAATACTATTGAAGAAGGTCAACAGTCTGTTTCACCTCAGTTGTTTGACTTGCAAGAGCGTCTTTTTTCAACAATAGAAGATTTTCAGAAACAACTTGACTTGATTGTGAAGTATGATTGGGATTTTGATCATTACTTGGAAGAAGATGTTCCTGCTGCGGTGAGGTGACATTTTATCTTGCTGGAAGGCTGTATCATATGGTTTATTGTTTTAGTTTCTCTGGTCTAATGTTACATTTTCAAATAGAACTGAATATATCATTTTTCTAGCTTCATGTTATGGACTCTTCTCAATTTGAATTAACGGTCTTCTATTTTGTTGATGTAGATGGATTATATAACAGCACAAACCAAGCCAAAGGATGGGAAGCTGCTTGCAATCGGACACTCCATGGGAGGTATCTTGCTTTATGCAAGGCTGTCAAGATGTGGTAAGATACCTTGCAATGTGGCATATTTCTTAGGTTCCAAACACATCATATCATATCATATCAAATCATATATATATATATATATAATAATAGAGTTTCACAGCGCCACATGTCACCGTATGAGAGTTTTGGAATTAAATGTAATCAAATTAAATATTTAATTTTTCATATATAATAATAATAATATAACAATCATATATTCATGTGTCAATCATAAATGAAGTTATTTATTCATTTATTATTTTGGTAAGCTTAAAATAAATTAATTAATTATGAAGAATAAATCCAGTCTTTCTATTATCAGTTCGAACTAACAAAAGTTATATTAGTTCTTTGTACGTGGGCCACTGGATTTAAATACTTTGACTAACAAATGCATACAGCCCAGTCAAAGTATTTAAATCCAGTGGCCCACATGCGAAGAACTGATATAACTTTTGTCAGTTCGAACTGATAATAGAATTTCTGGAATAAATCAGCATTAAATATTATATATAGTACATGCGCCCAATTCACACTTAAATATTTTTAAGAATATTAATATTTCGTAAGCTCAAAAGACATTGATTAATCAATAAGAATTAATTAATTAATTATTCATAATAAAATTTTACATACATTCTATTCACACTTAAATATATTTAAAAATATTAATATTTGGTAAGCTCAAAAGATATTAATTAATTAATAAGAATTAATCAATTAATTATTCATAATTAAATTCTTATTAATTTTTTTTTTATAATTAGAGCCATGATTAAAGATAAATTGAACATTTCTTTCAATCCAATAGATATTAATATGAAATTTGAATCAATTAAAGAAACTCTTAGGTGTCCAATGTCATTAATAACAAGACTCTTTATTTCCACCATTAATACAAACAGTTTCAATGAATCTTCCTAATTAGACAAATCAACTTCTATATATATAGCCAAAAAACAATTTCGAGAGACTGTAAAAAGAAAAATAAATTATGTTGCAAGTATACAAGCATGCAACTTTTGGATGACCATGATATTGGGCTTACTGGTGTGATGATTCAAAACACTAGAGTTTAAGGTGGATGATCGAAAACGGATATATGAAGCTAGATTTCTTTAGGATTCCTGAAATCCAAAAAAATTGATTCTCTGCCTATATCTTAAAATAGGAATATGTAAGTTTTTATTATTATTATTATAATTATTATTATTATTACAATTTTAGTTTAGCATCATCCGTTTTCAGTTTTTTCTCCTATTTAAGTACTTGAATCATAGACTTATTTTTATATAAGAATATATATATATATATATATTTATTAAATTGTTGATTTGCAATTCATGATCGTTAATTCTTATATTTTTAGTCCTTTTGTAGATAAATGATTTAGCACCAGTTTTTGTGTTGTTTATGAATCATGTGGTTTATGAGATTTAGAAGATCTAGTTTTTATGATTTATGCTGATCATTGGAAGTGATTTGCAAAAAAAACAAAAATGTAACTAATTATATGATAATAATAGGTGACTAATTATATTTTCTTAAAAAAAATTGTATATATATATTTTTTTAACAAAGACCATGCATCGCACGGTTGTTACACTAGTTTACAACCAGTTATAGTATATAAAAGATGCACTTGTACTTCTTATGACACATAAAGCATGCATATGCACTCTCAGTAATTATCAGGATGCCTTCAAACTAGTGGGTGTTACTGTATCAGATGCAAGGATCTGTGCCAATGGTTAAATGTTTGCATAATATGCATACTTCATCATGGTGTGTTCTTAGGGACATATAGAAGTAATTGTCTATTATTTGACACATGGACATGATGTAATGACAACCCAATAGCATGTTGTCAATATTTTTCACATATTTATGGTCTTTGTAGTACTTAAGGTATATCTTCGTAGGATAGGTTCTGTTCTGCTAATTCTAGATGTTTGATATGAGGAGAAACATATTGGCTCCTAAAAATTTGGCAACAAATGTTTTTATTTTTAGTGTTCTGGCAATTGCTTTTGCTTCTCTATGTAGTTTTCAACTTGTTTGTTCTCCCCTAAATGCTTCACTGGAACATCTCAAACCATGACTATGTGTAATGGGCATAATTTGTTGAATGTTTCTTAGATCTTGCCTAGTAGTGCTTTACTTTTAAATATACTAATATTACCGCATTATATAAAACAGTTGGTCTTTTTTTACAACTTTTCATTCCTAACAAGTCTAAGATGAAATATTTCTTCAATTTTTTCAGTCACCCACTCAACCATCCCCCTAACATAAGATTTTCTTTGTTGACATTAATCTATTGTGTTCCATCTCATAAGGTTTTGAAGGAAAAGAATCTAGACTGGCAGCTGTTGTTACCTTGGCATCATCATTGGACTACACTACTTCAAATTCAACACTCAAATTACTCTTACCCCTGGTAAATGGATGAGTAATGCATTCTTGTGTGCACCAATTCAACATTGATTTGAGTTTGAGAACTTTTTACATGTAATATTTTTTGAAGAAATAGCCTTTACTAAGAAAGTAATATCTAGTTATTTTTTTATACAGGCTGATCCTGCACAGGCTCTCAATGTCCCTGTTGTTCCACTAGGGGCTTTATTGTCAGCTGCTTATCCTCTGTCATCTAGTCCTCCTTATGTCTTCTCTTGGCTTAATAGTCTTATATCAGCAGAGGACATGATGCATCCAGAGTTGTTGAAAAAGCTCGTCTTGAACAACTTCTGTAAGTATGGATGTGTTTTCCATGTAGACATGACACTTAAGATCACAGCTATGTGAAATATAGATACCATTAATAGCAGCCATTAGGGTAACAACCAAATTTAGTATTAGCAGAACAATTAATATCAAACGTAATCTTCTATATGTTTTCTTTGAGTGCTTTAGTATTAACAATTTACTTTATCGATTGACAACCAAATTTAACTCTCCCCCATCTTATAATGGTACTTACTGACTCTGGACATGCATATAACTTAATTACGATATGGCAGGTACCATACCCGCCAAACTTATTCTGCAGCTTACAACAGCTTTTCGAGAGGGTGGGCTAAGTGATAGGAGTGGTAAATTTTTCTACAAGGATCATCTACGTAAAGGCAATGTGCCAATCTTAGCTATTGCAGGAGATCAAGATCTAATTTGCCCACCACAAGCTGTAGAGGGTACGCTTTGACTTTTGCCTAAGATATAATACTATATACACAAGCAAATAAAACTTATTTTTTGGCAAACTCTTACATTCTTAACTTTTTGCTTGCCATGATTTGAACCAGAAACTGCTAACCTCCTTCCTGAAAATTTGGTTACCTATAAAGTTTTTGGTGAACCTGGGGGTCCACATTATGCACACTATGATCTGGTTGGAGGACGATCGGTATGAATTTCTTTCTTCCTCCAAAATAACCTCTGGAAGAGTTCATCTGATTGTTAATTGCACAGATATCATATTTCTTTTGTCCCTTTCTAAATGCAGGCAGTGGAGCAGGTTTATCCTTGCATAATCGAATTTCTTAGTCGTCAAGACTCCACATCATGATCTATAGACCGTAAACCTTCATTCCATCTTCACCACAGCAAAAACTTGGTGTCCAACGGGCTTGCTTTATCTTGGCTATGCATATCCTCCTATTCAGCCATTTATGCCACTCACAAAGTAAATCTGTGCATTCATCTCCTGGAATGCTGCTCTGATGAAGCATTAGGGGTGAAGAAACTGCAAAATTCAAGTATTGTACTGTAAAACCAAGACAAAGATAAAGGGAAGAGAAAACTGAAGGTAAAAAATCAGTGAACAAGGAAAATACTTTTTTCAATTGTCAATATCAATATTGTGAAATTGTTGCTTGATCAAAGTCAAATGTATTTATAGAATCTTGCTTGGAAATTTTTGATATTGATTGTACAAAGGCTATAACTTATCCAAAGGTTTACCATTCTTTCTTTTTTTCGTTTTGGTTTGTCTATTGGTATAGAAATTGTTGGCTATATAACACTATTTGTTTTAACTGGTGGGGTGGGATCAGCAGCCAAATTCGTTTAGATAATTTGTTACATTAGTTGTATATCTTAGATGATGCAATTTCGATGGTTGAGATTGCAGTGACGGATTTTGATCGGAGATGTTCTTTTCAATTATACTGCCAACCAAGCAAGATGTGTCATCTTGGCTGGTTTCAAGCTTGTTGGCTTCAAATATTTTCTCTTGAATTTGAAGTGCTTCTTTTGTTGTCACTGCTCTGCTTCTTCTACATTTGTTGGGGTTCTCTCTTTTTTCCTTTTTTTTTTTTTTTTTTAACTTCGGAAGATTAAGTTTATTGAACTAGATAAGATTCTGAGAAACCGAGAGCTTTATCATCAACAAACCACAACTGCACTGTTTGAATGTTACAAGGTTAAAGGCGTTAGACGCATTAAGGCGCAAGGGTCCCCTAGAGCTTGAGGTGCAAGGCGAAAGGTGACTCTCCGTTGGCTTCAAAAAAAAAAAAAAGGGCTTACTTCATTCAGTGGCACCAAGTGTGCCTTACGTGCCTTTGACATCTATGAACTGATCTAATTTTAAGTTGATTGTGCTGGATTGTCAACTTTATAATAAAGAGAATAACAATTCAATCTTTCAATCTAATCAATTAAATTGGTTGCAGTGTCTCCTCCTAGTGACCCTATTTGGATCCCTCCTGATCCAGGAGTTTACAAAATTAATTGCGAAGCAGCTATCAATGTGGCGGGGGGTATGGTGGGTTTTGGTTTGGTGATGCGGGGGGTACGGTTGGTTTTGTGATGGCTGCGAGTTCTCAAGCTATTGAGGCTTCTTTTTCTCCTCAAGTGGTGGAAGCGGGGGCTATTCTCAGGGGCCTCCAATTGGCAGCTGATACGGGATTATTTCCTTGTTGTATTGATTCCGATGCGGAGGTTGTGGTTGGGTGGATTAATAGTAAGAAGCTTCTCAATTCTGATGTTGGTAATTATATTGCTGATATTTATGTTCTAATGGAGCAGGTTAGTTGTGTTTCTATTAATTTCGTTCCCAGATTGGCTAATCAGGTAGCCCATGTATTGGCTAAAAACGGTCTCTCCTATGTTGAGGACATGTTTTGGCTGGAGGAATTTCCTCCGTGTGTCAGTTCCTTTGTTTCGGCTGTTTCCGTGGTTGTGTGTAATGTTATGTTTCCTTCAAAAAAAAAAAAAAAAAAATTCTAACCTAATCCAAATCATGGATTGATTTTTGTGAAATACCCTTTCACTGTTTTGGTCTGGCGTGAGTTTCTTAACTATAAAGTTGTAGGGCCTAATGATATTTTCTTTTTTCCTTTTTGTAACTGTCATCGACACTAGTTACTCCCATATTCGAACTTGTATTTTTTGTTAATTAAGAATGAGGTGAGATTCAAACTCCCGTTATAAACATGGAGAGGAAAGTCCACAACTACTCAACCAAGAGTGAATGTGTTAAAGTTATCATTGTCGATTTTTAAAGAAGAAATGCATGCATCTTGGCATTTTGGATGTTTGGTTAAGGCAAAGAGGAGTGGGTTGATGTGTTTCATGCCAACGTATGTCTCCTCTGTGAGTAACACTCACTGTTGTTTTAATGAGACCACCCAACTGAATTCTCTGACACTTTCACTTTCCATTCATTTCCCTTCTAATTAAACAGATTTTGATACTTAAAGATATGATTTTCAAATTTTGAGAAGTAGATATTTGTTGTCAGTATAATAAACAGTTCAATCTTCATTACACTTTAGTGTATGTCTACCTGAAAAGCAGAAGCAGATTGTACCAATGTTGGGTTGCAGGATCTAAACCAACTTTTTCTCAGAATCACTTTTGGCCATCCCTTGTTCTTCTGTTGTCTAGTAAATTGCTTCTACTTCACCATGTTGATAGTATCAGACTATCTATCACAAGAAGTTAAAAACAACCCATTAAATGATTGATGATGGGAAGAAAATGCTATAACTTATCTTCCATCTCTCAATGTCTCTCTTAGTCTTGGCCCCCCACTTCATTTAACTTCTGATTTTTCCAGATTCACAATGTAAAAAGTGCTTCTACTTATAATACATCATACAACAAAGACATTTCTGCCTTAGCTGACAACATTAGCTCAATTTGTTCGATGGATTCAAATGCTTCAGGTTTCCTTCTAAACCCTCTTCACTCGGTTTACTACCAGGCCAAGGAAGATGATGGAATTATCGATCTCGGTCTCAGCCTCAGAACTTTGCAACCTGAAGCCTATCATCCTTCAGGACAAAGTATGCTTTTATATTATTACAGCTTGGTTTTTATCTTTTTTTTCTTCTTAATTTTATGGTTTTAACTTGATTTTTCAATGTGTGTGTCAGTGGTAGGCCTGGAAGGATATGGAGACATGATAGAATGGCCACAGACTAATTTACAGCCAAAAAATTCGACCAAAGGATACGGAGGACACGCACCCGAGGATGGAGACGATGAGGCAGAGGGGATCCAGAGCAAAGAGAGGTGGGTTTATGTGAAGGTTAACATGGATGGAGTTATGGTTGGGCGCAAAATTTGCATACTTGATCATCAGGGTTACTCGACCCTGGCACGAACACTGGAAGACATGTTTGGTAGGTAGAAAGAAAAAAAATAAAAATAAAAACCTGAGGAGCTTCAGATTTTTCTTTTATCATTTTTCAGGAATGAGTGACAGAATTTTATGATTTTTTTTGTTTGTTTTGTTTTAGGGAGACAATCTGAATCCGGGTTGAGCTTGTTCCAGGCAGGTTCTGAGTTTTCCCTGTTTTATAAAGACAGAGAGGAGAATTGGAGGCCTGCTGGTGACGTGCCCTGGAAGTAAGCTCTCAAATCCTGTAAAACAACTACTTGTTTCACGGATGGCCTTTTTTTTTTTTTTTTTTTTTTTTCTTGTATGCATCAGATACCATTGTTGATCTAGTTATTTTTGACAGCAATTTTGTAGAGAGTGTGAAGCGACTACGGATTGCGCGGAACTGACATTGAAGATCTTTGGTCCCAGACTCAATTGATCAACTTCGATTTCGATTTCGATTTATAGTTACTGTCTATTATGTTCTGAAGCAGCTCTGAGGACTGACTTGACTTAGAATGTGAAACTAAAATTGCAACTTTTGTGGAATCAAAATGACAAATTGGTATTAGTTGTGTCATGCATTTTCTTACATTGTTCTTGCTATTATCTGATTAGCTCTGCAGAATTTCTCAACTCTAGTAAAAGATGGAACATTTGGTTGGATTGGATTTGTATCTAAAACCAGTTTTCACTTACAATTCTGAACAAGTTCAACATCTAAAAATAAGAAAAAAAAAATCATAAAAAATATTAGAAGTCTTATATTTATTTGACTAAAACTTCACATCAAAAGAGAATCCTTGATTCATCCAACAGAATCATACTATTTATATATTAAATATACACATAGTTTGATTCAATCATATGGATGTATAATTTAATTTTACTCCATGATTGTACCTAACCTTACCTATATTATAGGTAGTTATAACAAATTCTCTAATTAGGACTAGAAAAAAAAAAAAAAAAAAAAAAAAAAAAAAAAAGTTCAGGATCTTTGTTTAATAAGTTTATAACGGTATCAACTCAGTAACCATTACAAAACTAGGTTTAGTTTTGATTTTTTTTTTATTTTTTTATTTTTTCAGAACCATTGTGACTTGAGAAATATCCTTTTATTTATAAATTTAAATTAATTTTTTTTTTTAACTAAAAATACAAAACATTTAAAGTAGTAATTCTAAGTGTTCATTATGTGACTAAGCACCTACGATTTTAAACACTATATTGGGCCGCTTTTGTAGGTTTAAACGGACAAAAATGCCCATAAACCTAACTTTAACACTATGAGAATTTTAGTTTTAAAAAAAAAAAAAAAAAAAACACAACAAATTTTTTTTTGTCAATCACAGTTTTTTATTTGCTATTAAAACTTAACTTATGCACGTCCATAAAATCACGTGAAAAAAAAAGGGTGATATTTATACACATTTTCATTTTCAATCTCATCTGAAGAATTAATTGGAGATGGGAGAAGATACCACAAGAAGAAATCTTGATTGAATATGGTGAAGATAATTTATAAGTGAGTTAACAAATTATTCTTAATAGCTGCTTGTTACATATAATAAAAAGACTTATTACTGATAAAAGGGTAGTGTTACAGATAACAGAAAAGCAAAAGCATTATTTATTCGATGAAGAGACAGACATACATGTATGCCTGCCTCTACATGTAACATGTTTTATGTTTAGGTTGTGAATTCCCAGAATTTTAATTTGTTACCTCGAAAACCCAAGAAAGGTGGTAATGCCAGCTAGTAAGTTAGTAGACCAAATACATTCAGACAAAAAAGATGTGTTAAAAAGTCAAGAAACCAGACAAATGAATCTCTAATTTACTCCATCAGACAGCTAAGTATATAGATTGCCTTACTTTTGGACTGAAGGATTCCCCCTTCCTAAGTTTGCGCTGCATAGTTAGTTAGGTATGTTCGATGAAGCGTGTGATTGATTGGATACTCATATCTTTTGATCACACGGTACTTCATATGACCCACCAGACACAAACGGGTTGTGGGTGAAAGCCTCCTAGTTAACCTTGGAGATGGTTTGCATGGCCAATGATCAGTAATAACTCATAAGGAAATTCTATGTTCTTCAATCATGTGAGAAGGAAATGTTTGATTTTGAGTTGAACAAACAAACAAATAATTAACTTGATTAATTAGCACACCAAGAAAAAACAAAGGATCACAAAAGGTCTGCAATAAGAGCAAGAAGAAGAAGAAGACATCCTTTCACATATATATACTAATAAGAAGCATACATGCTCTTATGGCAGACCTATAGCTACTACATTCATCTACCACTTGTGCAATAACATAAGATAAATCCTACAACAGATAATCAAAAAGATTAACAAATTTCTTATATTGAAAAACTTCAATCATTTCTGTCTTCACTCAAGTTGTGATTGTGCACGGTTCGTGTTTTATTGTTCGTTCTTCAATCACTGGTTATGACCAATCTCTCCAAAGCGTCTGAGATATGCCTCATTGTAGGTCTCCGTTCAGGGCTGCTGTGAACACAAGCCATTGCAATCTTTAGAACTGCAATAATCTCTTCTTCTTTGTCAGCATCTGGAGCTAGATATGGGTCTAAAACATCAGCAAGCGGCTTCTTCTCTTCGATGCAGAGCTGAATCCAGTGAACTAGATCCATTTCTGAGGATCCCACATGGACAACTGGGTTTCTTCCGGTGATCATTTCTAGTAAGATGAACCCATACGAGTAAATATCCCATTTCTGTGATGGTTTCACTACTTTGAGTGCTTCAGGAGCCTGATAGTAAGACCCCCCCAAATTACTTGATGCATTAGTTGTCGCAACTTCTGATGATACACTCTTCTGTAGTCTCTCTTGCGGTTTCTCTGCAGGCATTCGATTCGATTGCAGCGTTGGGGATCCTCCAGCAATATTAGCAAGGCGTCCAAGTCCAAAGTCGGATATGTGTGGTTCCATGTTTTGTCCAAGCAGAATATTACTTGGCTTCAAATCTCCATGGACATACTTTTTGGGGCTAAATTCATGCAGATACGCCAAGCCCTTTGCAACGCCTTTCATGATTTTCAACCTAACTGACCACGATAGTGGTGTTAACGTTACCATTCCAGGCCTCCCTGATGACAATAAGAAACAATTGAAACAATCAACACACTTGAGCACTGACCATCATCAACCAAAACCAATCTAAGAAACCAAAATATATATATATATCTATCACTAATAGTATCAACAACAACAAGAGCTTGAGTTTCACGAAACATACCATGAAGTGCAATGGTTAGGCTTCCATTCGGTATGTAATCATAGATGAGTAGTTTCTCATCAACAGACCAGTAATAGGCTCTGAGAGTTACGATATTCGGATGCCTTAGCTTTCCGATTGCTTCTACTTCTGTCTGGAACTCCTTGAACCTTTGCGAGCCACCTTCACCCAATCTTCTCACAGCTAAGGTTAGTCCATCTTCGAGCACAACCTTGTAGACAATCCCGATCCCACTCTTCCCAAGAACAAAAGCAGAAGCCTTAAGCAGCTCATCCAAATCGAAGGCCACTTGTGTATCCAGTGGCACAAGATCATATTGTTCCACATTCTCAGATAGAGTCTCGGATTCGTCTTTCCTGAAGCAAAAACACTCCTTCCTTCCTCCCTTCCTTCCTCCTTTCTCAAAACCATAACCGCTCTCATCTTTACTCTTGCTACACGGACAAAACTTCGAATAACAATACGAAAACAACAACCCAACAAGGCAAATTCCAATTACATCACTCACTATGATAGCAACCACAACACCCTTACTCAGTCCTCTTCCCTTCCTGCTCTTCCCACCCTCACTCTCCGCGGGCGGGTAATTATTAGGCAGAAACGGATACGAGGTAGGCGAATTGGCTCCTGGAACATCAGAAGAACAAGGGTTCTTCAATGGAGGTCCACAGAGCCCAGGGTTTCCAATAAATGCAGTTGGTCCTCTATTCATTAGAGCACCATTTTGGGGTATTGGACCACTCAAATTGTTATAAGTTAGATCAATATACACCTTCTCAGGAAGATTACCTAGACTAGCAGGAATTGAACCAGTAAAAAAATTATGAGACAAATCAACAGTTCCTTGCAAACTAGATAAATTTCCCATGTTACTAGGTATTGAACCATTGAATTTATTGAATGAAAGATCAAGTTTCTCAAGTGAAACCAAACCAGTACCAAACACATCTGGCAAGGCACCAGTGAAATTATTCTGACTAAGATCAAGGGTTTTCAGTCTCTTACACTGCAAAATTGATTCTGGTAATGACCCATTAAAGAAATTCTGAGACAAATCCAGAGTTTGAAGATACCTGAGCTTGCCAATCTCATTTGGCAGAGACCCAGTAAATGAATTCCCATAAAGAACCAAACTTTGAAGTCCCTGAGCTTCAAGAAGCTCAACAGGCAAGTTCCCAGAAAACTTATTGTTCCTCAAATTTACATGGCGAAGATCAGAGAGAGAGCCTAGAGAAGAAGGAAGAAACCCAAAAAGTTTCTTCTTTGGAATGCTAACAGAGACGACTCTCTGGTCTTTGCATGTGACACCATTCCATGAACAAGGGTTTTCATCAGAGGAGTTCCAGTTGCTCAAGGCCCCATCTGGGTCCTTAAGAATTGACTGCTTTAGTGACAAAAGAGCATACCCCTCACCATTCAAAGAGTCCACAAGGAGTAGTACATTACAGTTGCAGATAAGAAGAAGAAGAAGAGCCAAGGAGAGTAAAGCATGCATCTTTTTCAACAACAACAAAAAAGTGACCGTTGGAGAGAAAATTAGTGAAATATACAAAGTTGAGAAGAAAGAACTCACCTTTCTGCAGCAGAAAACCAGGTGATCATATTCATGGCTAGCAGAGAGAGAGAGAGAGAGAGCTTGAAGAGAGCAACAATGGAGGGCAGAGATAGAGAGAGAGAGAGAGTGAGTGTGTGAAAGCTGTTAAAGTGATGTAGAAAATAGAGAGAGAGAAAGGTAAAGGAGACTCTCAGCACTACAGCAGTCAGCTCAGCTAGCAAGGCATAGCATTGGAAAGATAGATAATTTGGTTAAAAAAATGGAATTGAGAAAAAGAGAAGGTTGGTGAGACAAGAATCTGTATTTATGTTTATAAACAGTGAAGACTTAATAAACAATTTCTCGTGATATTTTTGTGAGAATATGATTTGATGGAGGCATCCTTATTGTTACTACAATGGACCCTTCTAATTAGTGGTGGGATATGCTTTGATTGGTTTGATGATTCATTACAAGGTAATCTTACATCCATGGATTAGGTTTTGATATCAGAATTACAACAAATGATTGTGAGAGAAAACCATAACTAGCCATCTAACTTATCATACTTTTGTTTTTAACCACTTTTAAATTTTTAATTGTTAATAACCACCTTTTTTAAAAAAATTCAGTTTAGTACCATGAATTACCAGAGTACCCCTGAAAATAGTGTTCTTTAAACCTCAAAACAAACTTGAAATCAAGGCTAAATTGAAATACACAAACTTGAAATCTTGCCTAAATGGAAATATTCAAACTTGAAATCATGCCTAAAATAGAAATATTCAAACTTGAAATTTGGACTAAATTGAAATTATGAAAAGTTTTTTTTTTTTCCCTCTTTCTTCTTCCTCTTCTTCTTCCCCAAATTCATATTAGGTTTAGGTTTTTTGTTTGGTTTACAGATCTGTCTGCCGGTGATCGTGCAGAAGGACGGCAGCAGCAGCGACGACCACGCCGGCCCACCTGCACGATGACGGCGCTGCATGACGACGGCCAACCCCTTCGTTCGCGAAGGAGCAGCTCGCACGACCCAGCTGCACGACGACGGCGCTGTCGTGCAGCCCAGAAGGGCACCGGCCCGCTGCGACGCCTTCGTCGGCCTTCGTCGGCCCTCGGCGACGCCGCACGGCCACGCCGACGATGGCTTTGAGGGAGAGAGAGAGATCGGTGAGAGAGAGGAGAGGAGAGGAGAGAGAAAGAAAAGAGAGAAAAGAGAGAGAGTGTGTTTTGAGGGGGGTTTTTATATGAAGGCTTTTGAGTAATTTCTCAAAAACATGGTTAAAAACAATTAAAAGTATGCATGTGGTTAAAAACGAATTTCCTATAATATATGTGGTCATTGTTGGTAATTTTCACTTATGGTTATTAATGTGTTCTCTCAAACCTTCTTTTCGTTTTTTTTTAATCTGACATTGATGGAGGTCAAGGCAGTTCGTTCGATGTGAGGACCTCGTAACACTAACATGTAATTGGAGGCGCACATAATCAGACATGCGCACATTAGAAACATTTTAGAGGTGTATTCAATTTAGATTTGATTGGAATTTGTAATATTTTAAAATTTTTGGTGTATTCAATTCAGATTTCTAAAGAGTTCATAAAAATATGAGGCATTCAATCCAGATTTTAAAGGATAGGATTCCAACAAAATCCAAATGTATTCAATTCAGGACATTTAAAAAGCATAAACAAATTTGGGTGTATTCAACGGGTCATTAACTTTGCAGATTTAGGTTAATGATGGAATTTGATGAATTTTAAAATTAGACTTATAAACAAAAGGTCTACAACAAATCTTGTCAACACATGATAGGTTTAGGGATGGCAATTAAACTCGAACCCGTGGGACCCGTCCAAACCCAACCCGCTTAAAGAGGGTTTGGGTTGGGATAAGTGTACCCGTTGGCGGGTTTAGGTTTGAAAATTGTACCAGTAACTGGTTCGGGTTCGGGTATAGATTTGGAAAAAATTCCATACCCGAACCCGTGTACCCGCGAATAATAAAAATTATATAATATTTTATTATTTAAAATATTATAAATTTAAACTCCAATAAAAACTTTTTTATTATATAGAGTATAAAATGTAAACATTTCAATCTATTAAGTGTTTTTATTTTTTAAAATTATAATATTTCATATATTTAAATAATATAAAAATAACTTTTAAAAAAAAATGGCTTATTTCACAGGTTCATGGGTGGGTTTGGGTGTCCCCTAAACCCGAACCCGAACCCATTTATTTTCACGGGTTCATGGGCGGGTTTGGAGGACATAAAATTTCACATGTTTAGGTTTGGATTTTGCCAAACCCGCCCGAACCCGCCCCATTGTCATTCCTAGATAGGTTTCGATGGATTTGACTTTTATGATATATTGAAATTAACAAAAAAAAAATATTATTATTATTATTATTGATATTTGATTTATGTATGTATTTCACAATCAATCTTACTTAAAATTATTAAATTAGTGTATACTTTAAAACATTCATAGTAAAAAATTTATACATATTAATGTATCGAAATTTTTTGACGAGGTAAGGTTGGCTCGGTGGTATGCCCCTCACACTTACACTCTTGAGGTTGTAAGTTCGAGTCATCCCCCTAAAAAAAAAAAACAAAATTAAACGTAATTGTTCAAAAAAAAATTTTTGAAAATTCTCTGGTCGGGATATGTATAAAAATCTGCATAACGATGGTCACCATATAATCTCCCACTAAACACATATAGATGAATTAATGCAGTGATAAATGATAATGTTATTTATCAAGGGAGGAGCCTAAAAAGGTATTTTTAGTTAATTTTTGGCAAGAACTTTCCGCTATGAGATCGGACGGCCAGGATTGAAAATACATAGACAGAATAAGATGAAATGGAGTGTGATGATTATCCCACGTTAGCTCTCAACCGTTAAGGAGACAATGTTATGATTATGGTCATTTTTTTTATCATATATAAACTGTAAATCATTGAAAAAAAATTCATAGAAATTTTCCATTTGATGGAATCTTGAATGTCTTTTTATCAGACCAGACCAACATGCCAGATTTGACCTTAAAGTACTGTAGTTAATTAGCATCATCACAATTTAATTAGTGGTCCTTTAATTTTCTAATAAGTAATTAGTGGCCGGATCTTAAAATACTGCAAAGTTTGGGAGCTGTTGCACCTTTATTTTTAGATAATATAGAAATGTAATTAAATTGATGTAATATATGTATATAACTATATATATATATATAGAGACAGAGATTATAAAAATAAAACATATGGGATCTCATACCTAAAACGTCCGCTATATATATAATGATCGGAATGTTAGGGTTTGAACCCTGTAATAGAGCTCCATTTTGAAGACTCAAATCACCGAATCAAATGACCTTAGAAATAAAATTTGTTCTTAAGTACCTAAAATTCTTTAGTGCAGAAATATTTATTGATTATTAGTTTGTAAAAAGTAAAAACACTATTTAACTTGTGAACCGGTATTATTTTAAAAGGTAGTTTCAAAGAAAAAAAAAATCAATCGCTTCTATAATTATATTCTAAATTGTTTTGTTTATGTTAGGCAAGTATTAAAAAATGATAATATATATATATATATATATATATAAAATAAAAATAAAAATAAAATTAAAAAAAAAACTGTTTTTTCTGTTATTTTAAAATGTTTCTAACAAAATATATTTTAACATTGCCCCAAGCCCCCAATATAATTCTTTTAACAAGAACAAAAAAAAAAAAAAAAATCACTCAAAAACACTTTTCTAAATTGGTGAATTAAAATACCATATAATTTGATTAATTACAATATAAGGACATGATTTTATAAGTTTCCAAAACGGGTTAATTGCAATAACTTTCCCTGATATTTTACAATACCACAGTTATATTGAACTTTTCCATTAATTACAAGAAGATACCTTTGACTAACAGTTGACTGTCACTAATAGATAAAATGACCATATGGTCCTTCCTTTAATGTTTTATCAATTAAAATAAATATTAAAAATAAATGAAAATCAATTGATAATAATAATAATAAATTAAGAAAGTTAACAATAAAATCAAATCTCTCAATCGAAATTAACTAAAAATGAAAATTGAAAATCTAACATCATCATCACTATCTTGTTCCTCTTCTCATCTTTGCCAAAATCAGAATATTTTTTTCAATCATCATCATTGTCTTCTTCTTCTCCATTCATTAATTATCATTACCATCTTTTTCTCATCTCAAAGGAAAAGAACACACTGCAACAATAAATGAACACGTAAAAGCCTAAGACTATATATTTTTTTTGAAGTCAAAGACCAGATCTGATCATCATCTCACAAGCAAAATGAATCTACATTAAACAAGTTGAGATTCTCTCAAATAAATCACTAGAAAAGCTTCTGCTTCCACGCCTAACAGATCTGGATCTCGAAACTTTCTATTCAAAAGACGACGCAGCAAAGATGGTCGATTGACTGCTCGGAGGATTGCCGACTTCTTCAATCACCACATCGTGAGTAGCTATCATCATGTGGTCCCTCTTCTCTCTCATTCCCTCTTCTCTCTCCCATTCGCCGACGAGATCGAGCGATGATCTCCTCCATCGAGAGTCGATCAGTGCCGGTGATTTATGGTGGGATGGCAGTGGTCGCGTGAGTGAGTGGGTTTGGGTTTGGAGTTTGACTTTTGAAGATTCATATTTTGGTTTGTGTTTGTCATATGCTTTTCAATTTTAGTTTGTGTTTTGATTTTTTTTTTCATTTTTTCTTTTGTGAGGGCAGTTTTTTGGAATTTGGGTATTTTTTTTTCTTCGATTTCTGGTTGTGTTTGGATGGTGCATGTGTTTGGGAGGTTCTGTTTGTGTGAGTTCTAAAGAGAGATGAGAATGGTTGGTTGTATTGAGCCAGTGGTTGGATTTTTCATTTTTTCTGGGTTTTGATGGTGATGCTTTTCTGGGTTTGTGGTGATGGATGATGATTTTCTTGGGTTTGTTCGGGGATATGGTGTAATGGTGATGATTTTTTTTATATTTGATTTTTATTTGATGGATCTCCATTTTCTTTTTAAAATATATATTAAAGAGATTTGGAGATCTGGTTTAGGAAATCTGGTGAGATTTCACTCGTTTTCCGATTCTTTTTTTTTTTTCCTTTTTTTTCTTTTTTTTTTTCTTTTTCATTTTAAATATTTTTGAAGATTTTTTTAATATTTGTTATTTTTATAATAAAAAAATATTTTTTGTGTACTTTTAATGGAAAAAGACATTCATGCCCTTCACATTGTTAAGTCACTGTTAAATCTAACCCAAGTCAAACTGGTCAAGGGTATGTTTCTATAATATTTAGCAAAAGTACAATATAGTTGTTATATTGTAAAACGTCAGGGTATGTTATTGCAATTAACCCTTTCCAAAACCATATTGGACAACTATTATCAGTATTTAAATCTAATGGCCCACATGTAAGGAACTGATATATCTTTTGTCAATTCGAACTGACAATAAAAAAATTGTATAAATCTATTTATAATTGTTTTATAACTGAGGAAATTGAATATGCATAAATTAACACCAAAAAACAAGTAGGTAAATTTAATTTGGCTACCCACCTAACAAAATTTTACAAATTAAAATTGAGAGCTTCTTTTGACAATCTAATGTTTTTCTTTATACACTTCTTTTTTAAAGACATTCAATTCTCAAAATTTAAATTTAAAAAAATTCTAAAGACGTTTTCTTTTGTTCCAAGATTATCTGTTTTATCTTTTGGCACTTCTATTCGAAAGACACTCTATTTTATTTTAATAAAAGTTAGGACGAACCATAGTAGCCTTTGGATTCATCCGATGAATAATCTTTTTTGAATTAAATTATTAAAAAAAATAAAATTATCTCTCATAAATCATTATATTAATATTACATATTAAACACCCTCTCATAAATTTTTAATTACCATATTAAACCCTCTCTCTTCCAATATGTATCTCTAACTTTCTATCTTCATTCTTTCTTAAGCAAGACTAACCGTTAAGAAAAAAAACTTACGTATATATATATATATATATATATATATATATATATATATATATATATATATATATATATTTGAGATATGCTATACGTATATCCACACACTAAATATAATTATTCGTTTCAAAAAACTAAAGAAAAAATTGATTTCCAAAAAACATCTAAAATAAATTAATGCCATCCACTTATTTACCAAAATGTCACTCATTGGATGGAATGACCAGTAATGTAACAATGTTCATCAAAAATAGCCATTTTGAAACCAATTCCCCATCTAATGACCATTTTGATAGTGGTGACCCAAGTTGATGGCAACCAGGGTAATTATCCCATAAAATTAATTGATTCATTTATCATCGTAATACTCGAAAGTATTTTGATATACTTAAAAATATTTAGTGGATTTTGATCCTCTGCTGAGCTTCTTCTCTACTTAGAGCGTCTCCAATACTATAATGGATTGTGAAAAACTTACATGCCACATAGGACAAATAAACATTGTGTTCAAATAAGTCTCTTTAACGCAGTTATTGCTACTCAATGTCAAGATGATGCGGTAAAAAAAATTATAGACACCGTCAAGTTGACTGTCTACTTTCAAAGGCTCTATTAGACAGTTATTTTTAAGCTGACTCAACATTGAGGATAAATATATAAAATTGTTAATAAAGTTGTTTGATTAAAAATGAAATTAAAAAAAATAAAAAAGAATAAAATAATCATACATGTCATTAATAAGTTAATATTTTAAACATAAGCATTGGAGACATATTTTTTATTTGGTTGTCTATCAAATATACTTCTATGCTATGTAGGAAGCAAGTCTCTTAATATCGTTAACATGACAGCAATTATTGAAATACAATCCACTTTTGTATTTGAGATGCTCTTAGCTGTACTGAGCTTTTAAAGATCTGATGTCATGTATAAATTGAAGTATTCAACAATGTAGGTTTATTATCTTAATTTTAATTTTCCCTTTTGTCACCTTAAACGGCATCGTTTTAGCAAACCTAACAAAGTAACAATTTTGCTAAAGACAAAAGAAAAGAGTTTCTCTTCATTTTCACCCATCTCTTCTTCATCGACTTAAGCCTAGAAACTGCATCCATCTCTTGATTCTCTTCAACCTATAAACCTACACAGGATACGACTTGTCGTACACCCAATTCCCTTGATGTAAATCACATCCTCTCCTCTGTTCTCCAAACTTCACGTCTCTGCTTTTTCTGGTACTTTTGTTGAACAACAACATCCCTGAACTCGCTAGAGATACATGACAGAACAACAATAGTGGTAGTAGGAAAATCATGACAAGATCTTTTTACCCCTAAAACTCATTTTGATTTCTTTTTTCTTTCTAGAGAGAGAGACAAAGATGAAACAAATCAACTATGTTTGGAGTTATAAGGTGATTGAAAAGAGAATCTATTTGTTGTGTGAAATCTATCTGAAACTAAAAGAAAGTCCTTATTTGCTCCAAATTAAAGATTTTGATTACATTTTGTAATTAAATGATACTTGACTATGAAAAATTAGTTACAATTGAATTAAAAGAACAATTGAGCGTCAAAGAGCAATGACGAAAATGGAGTTAGGGATTAAGCGGCGACCATTTGCAAAGTGAGAGAAGAAAAAAAAATGATTTTCTTTTAGGGATTGAGTATTAGTTGTGCGGTTGTGCCTGTATTTGTGAGTTAAGAGAAAAAAATAAAAAGTAAACTAATTAACTAAATCCCAACCTTTTATTTCTTTATTAGCCACGTGTAAGCAGATCTAATAAAGCTCATCACATCTTGTGTTCAGCAGAGGATCCTTGTCTGTGTTTTAAATAATAATTTCGTGTTATAGATATATTTAAATTTAATGCATCCACTCTTGCATTAGTCGTGATACTTTCTATGTTTGTAGTGGGGGAGTACAAAGTTCCATCAAAAGTATTTATCAACATAGTGGGTAGATTTCTCTCGGGTGTCGTTGGAGTAATTATTTGAATCACGTATATAATCTAGCAAGAGCGGAACCATAAATTTTTGTTAGAGGGATCAAATGAAAAAACGACCAAGCATTGACCAACGAAAGAACCTAAATAATCCTTTCTCTTTTTTTTTTTTTCTTCTAAATGTAGGGACTAATTTGACGAAAAATGTAAAGTTAAGTAAAAAACAACTATCGTTTCGTCATTTCCCAGGGACTACATTGAAATCCCCCGTGAAAAGCGAGAAAATAAAAAATACCTTATAAAATAAGAGTTTTGTTTTTAATCACATGTAAAAGTTTAATCATTTATAATCACGTTACATGGAAAAATGGAAAATTACATAGATTCCCTCCAATTAAACAAACACTTTCTTAAATATCCAAAACAAACATTTTTTTGTTTTGTTTTATTTTAAATTAAAAAAAATCACAAATCATGTTAAATACTTTCAACTTCAAAATAAAAACCAAAATTAATTGTACATGATAGTATGCATTATATTTTACGTTTTAAGTATATATTTTACGTTTTTTTTAAAATAAAATAAATATTTCATATTTTTAAAATATTTATCATGTTTTAAAAAACATATTTCACGTCCTTAAATATTTCACACGTGTGTGTATATATATATATTTATTTATATATAACATTTGTTTTGTTTTTAAAAACATATTTCACCTTTTTAAAATATTTATCACGTTTTGAAAACGTATTTCTTGTTTTTTTTTTTTTAATAAAAAAAACGTAAAACATTTATGAAAAAATCGATTTCTTGATTATTTTGTTTTGATTTTTCACCAAAGCCTCACACAATTGATCAACAAACACAAAACCCATCATTTTACAGCAATAAATATGGTTTTCATTTAAAAATTTATATGATGTCATAGAAAATCGAAGAGAAAATGAAGAAGGAAGGCAGAATGAATAAAGGAGGGAAGAAGTAGGTTTATATGGGCTGAGAGATATTTCAATAATTTTAATACTAGGGACCGAAATAAAACTTTACAATATAATTGATTATCTATCAAAATTTTCTATGGAGTCAAAAACAAATTTCATATAAAAACTAATTTTTGGCAATTTTCACTAATTTTTTTTTTTCTTAAAAATACTTTTATATGTTCGAAACACATGTTATATGATGATTATAAGTTATCGCGAAATAATAAGTATGAGTATGAGTATAAATCTATAATATAACGCTAAATTGACATGTGAACTATTGAAGTAACCATTTGTCAGCGTGTGGGACCGAAAAGTGTGAGCCCCACTTTAGAGTTTAGACTTTATCGCTTTATAGGCTCGAAGAAAAAGATTCACTTTTATTTAATTACTGTTAGGAGCTTCTTTGCAAATAACATTTAAAGAAAAGGTTGGGATGAAACTCAAATCCTTTTGTTCTATTCTTGGTAATTACCTTGAGGTCAGCCTTCAGGGCGTTTAGCTCTACTGGTAAAAAGACAGACATAGGGCTAACGTCAGTGGTTTGAGTCTTACCCAGACGGGGGCAAGCCTTGATTTACTTGTTTACATCGTTGTGGGGCCAGTGGTTTGGCCTGAGATTTCTTATCTGTTATACTCTACAAATCCAACATACAGGTCAAAGCGGGTCACGCAATTGGGGGCCACGCTTCCAACATACAGGCTATGCGAGAGTCACACAGTTGAAGGAGGACATGCAGATATGTGTCTGGATGAAGTCTGAGATCCTCGATACAAAAGAAAAAAAAAACATTTAAAGAAAAAGAAAGAAACATAAAATGGAAAGAGTTAAGGGAGTACTTGGGTTGTGTTGCTACAATCTACATATATGACAAACAAGTTCAACTATTTCTGTTGTCTTTGCTTCTCTCTCGCCTCTCGAAGTCATACAATCAACTGTGTATTCGCATTCTAGATACACCAACCTGTCCCTTTTTTTTCACATTATTTTTTAGTTTAGTCGTACATGTATTTTACTCGAAGTTATACATGTATTTACTCGTAGTCATACATGTATTAATTATTTATAATTTTATTGAATATTATAAGTTTTCAGCTTTCTGGTAAGGAATTTCGATTTTATATGATTACAAAACGGTTTTGTTGAAGATATAAAACCGTTTTGCAACGATACAAAACCGTGCACGAAGTCCTATCTTGTATTTTTTTTTTTTTTTTTTTAGAAATATATTTTTGAATAATTTTATTCAAAAGATTGCTCGATAATTATTATTTGGTTATATTTAGCCATTCATATGATTTATATTGATATAAATTCAAATTAAAACAAAACTCTTATTTCTTCGATTCTGTTTTTTGTTTTTTGTTTCAAAAAACAAAAAAAAAGTTTGTATAATCCATACAAATTTAAATTAAAACAAAATTTTTATTTCCTCAAGAAAAGAAAGTTTGCATAATTTTATTTTGGATAATACTTGGGTGTTGACTGGTCAGCATTTAAAATACTGACCCAATGATGTGACCCAATTGAACTGTAACACGTGTCCTTTTTTTTTTTTCAACCATTCAAAGACTTTGTAGTTGTATGAAGTTCAGTTTTGTTGGGATTTTATGTTCTCATGCATTAAAAGTCTTGGAGTACAAGAAATCTTGGAATGGGTGAAAGAAAAAAGGACACGTGTTGCAGTTCAATTGGGCCACATCACTGGGTTAGTATTTTGGGTACTGCCCGGTCAGTACCTAAGTATAACCACTATTGAAGTATTGAGATATTACTTTATTACAAGTGATGAAATGAATCCCAATAATTTAAAAGAATTATTGAAGAATTTTTAAAATTCATCCAATTTTTTCTAAACACCTTATTGGTCTTCAAACACCTTGATGTCTCTGCCATTCTCAATCCTTAACTGCAACCCTTGAAGAAGGAGTTGACGCCCCTACAAGATGCTTCTCCAAATATGGGAACATCCTGGTTTAGAGAGGCATGAAGAAAACTTTCCTCTCTAAAATACTTGGCCTCTAAGACTTGCATTGCCAAAGAGTTCGGGTGTTGTAATAATCTCCATCCTTGCATTGCTAAGAATGCTTGGTTGAAGACATACTGATCCATGAAGCCTAAACCCCCATAAACCTTGGGTAAGCACAATTCCTCCCATTTTACCCAACTAATCTTTCATTTACCCTTTTTAGAACCCTACCAAAACTTTGAAATCATGGAGCCTAGCTCTTTACACAAGCCCAAAGGAAGTTGGAAAATGCTCATAGTGTACATCGGGATGGTTTGGGCCACTACCTTTATGAGTACTTCTTTACCCCCTAAAGAGAACATGTTCCCTTTCCAACTCCGAACCCTTTTCCCAACTCTCTCTTTGATATCGTTTAAGGTACGATTTTTGTTTCTACCAACTATTGTAGGGAGGCCAAGGTATCTATCATGGGAGTTTCTGTCATCCACTGCAAGAACATTTTGGATATCCTTTCTGAAATCCCCAGCAACATTTGGGCTGAAAGTAATATTTGATTTTTGAAGGTTGACGCCCAAAGCCTTTCTCATAGATCTCCAAAATCCTCATAATATGGCTATAGTTATCGATAGAAGCTTTGCTGAACAAAATACTATCGTTCGCAAAGAAGAGATGGTTGACTAGAGGGCTGCCACGACAACATCGCAAGCCCATAACTCTCCCATCCCTTTCCGAGCTCTTAATCAAGCTTGAAAAAGCTTATGCACATAACAGGAAAAGGTATGGTGAAAGAGGGCAGCACTGGCATAGTCCATGTGTTGGAACCACACTACCCAATATCTTCCCATTGAGGATAAACGAGAGTCTCGACGTAGAAATACAGTCTAGAATTAAACTGATCAAACTTTGAGGAAACTGCCTTTTGACCAAAATTGCTTCCAAAAAGCCTCACTCGACTCAATTGTATGCCTTTCTCATATCAAGTTTTAAGGCCATTAAACCCCATTTCCTTTTTTTTTTTTTTTTTCGTTTATTTATTGAGTGGAAAAGCTTGAAAGAGACTAAAATGTTATCAAATATTTGCCTCTCAAGAATAAAAGCTGACTGACTCGGAGAAAAGATGTCTAGAAGGATCACCTGTATCCTGTTTGCCAACACTTTTGTAACCACTTTATAGATTACACTACACATACTGATGGGTCTAAAGTCTCTCAAAGAGTTTGGATTTTTCTTTTTTGGAATTAGCACAATATTAGTGTTATTGAATTCCTTGATCGATGAATCACCATTCAGCACTTTCAAGCAAGCTGCACAAACATCCGAACATACAGTACCCCAAAACCTTTGGAAAAAAACCACATGGAATCCGTCAGGTCCTGGAGCCTTAGAAAACCCTATACCAAAAACTACTGCTTTTATTTCTTCCATCTTAAAAGCTTCCTCTAGTTTGGATTTAGCAACCTCATCTAATGTTTTGTCAATGAATTCAGTGGCTTTGGACAGGTTTTCAATATTGGGATTGGAGGACTGAAAAAGTGTAGAGAATTACTCACAAATAACTCTAGCGATTCCATCCTCAGAATCATGCACTTGACCCCCATCATCCATAATCTTTGTAATAAAAATTTTCCTTTTTCTAGCAGTAGCCTGCGCATGGAGGAATTTGGAGTTACGATCACCTACTGCCAGCCAATTCGATCGGGCACCATTGTCTTCAATAAATCTCTTCCCTATACATCAACCCCTCCAAATTACTTTCCAGCTTCCTAATTTTCTGTATGACTCCATCATCTCCACTTCTGTTATATAGCTCTTCAAGTAATTTTTGTTTGTCTTGGATCAATCTTCTCAAAGACCAGAATCTCTCTTTGCTCCAGCCCAACAACTTTGCTGCACACCAATTCAACTTATGTTTTAACTCCCTAACATCCTGAGAGGCCCTCATGTCACCCCAAGTAGCACTCACAACCTCCCCACAATCGTTCTTCTTGAGCCAAAAAGGTTCAAACTTAATACCCTTCTCCCTGTTATTTACCATTCTAAAACCTTCATCCACATTAAGCATAATAGGTCTGTGATTAGAGGCACTAAAAGCAAGAGTCTCCACTTTGGCTATAGAAAAGGATTTCATCCATTGTTGGTCTCCAAATAAAACGACTAAACGTTCTTCGATATTGCAGGTCCCATCTCGTTTGTTGTTCCATGTATATTTAGCTCCAACATAGCCCAAATCATTAAGATCATAGTAATCTATCGCCTACCAGAACTTAACCATACCAACAAAGGCCTTGTCCGAGCCACCAACCTTATCATTGGAATTGAACAGTTCATTAAAGTCTCCTCAACATATCCAAGGAAAATTGTCCACTCTCTTTAACCTACGTAGTAGCTCCCATGAATGATCACACATCTTTAGGTTAGGATTCCCATAGAACCCAGAGAATCTCCATTGGAACCCATCTTCATCTTTTTACGAGCATCAATATGTCCCTTTGAAAATAATAAAATTGTTACCTCCCAATTATCTTTCAGTAAAAGAAGAAGGCCCCCACTTTTTCTGTTGCTATCTACATGGACACCTCCTGTAAAACCTAATTGATCTCTGACTTTGCTTGCCCAAACACCGTGTAGTTTAGTCTCACATGGGGAGTACTACATGATAACCCTTTTCAGGGCTCAAAATGTACGAAGGTTCCCTAGCCCTTGCACGTTCCAACTGAGGGTACTCATTGTTCTTGGTGAGCCTGGTCTCCAGGCTCCACTGTTTGAAGAATCATATCGACTAAACTGAATCTTCTTCGTTTCTTTTGTCTCTTCAGATGTAAACACGATTGCTTTTTGCTTACATGCCTTATCTTCCATCATAATCTGGGAACCTTGCGAAAAATCCCTCCCCTTTAGTCCACTTCTTGGTGACCATATATCAACACCACCATTCTTAGGTGATCTTTGTATAAGTGAGGGATAATTCTTCTTAGAATTCTCATTAGCCAGTTGACCAGCAATAATCATTCCATTCGAAAGGCTGGTAGTTATACCAGTTATCTGTGTGTGGTCCCCCGTTTTGGCTGCCAGTTTCCATTTCCTTGTCTTTTTGTTTCCTAGGTTACTGGGTGCTTCCTCAATTGAAGTTTGTAGTGGATCCACTTGAACTTCAACACCTTCTATATTACTACTATAATCTTCTAAATTAAAGCTAACCAAGTCGAATCCACCCAACACTTCTTTACCTTTACTCACCAACCTCTGCTTCATTTGCTTGCTAATCTAGTCGGTCCATTTAGACTCCCATAACTGGGCAGTCGAATAAGGCAATAGTTTAGACCTTGTTGTACCATTGTTTGGCTCAGAACAACTACCCTTCCCTGAGTTAGAATAGTCAGCCGCATCAATCATCTTCTTCCTTGAATTTCTCATCTCTGAACACCCTAACCCCTTAGAAGACCAAACACCAGCCTTATTAAATAGATGTGAGTCACCGTTATCAAATCCCTCATCAACAAGGCTATCAAGATCATCTCTAACCCCTTTTTTACTAGATAAACCCTTATTTTCAGACTTCGGAGTAAGAGAACAACTTTGATCTGGAGCTATCGCTCTCATCCATGGGCCAAACTTGGTAGAATTCCCTTATAGAGCTTCAGCTCTTGCTTCATCATCAACGCAGACCCTTAGTCCATGGCCTATCCTTCCACACGCAAAACAAAAGTCAGGTAATATCTCATATATTAAAGGAGCCACCATAAAATTCCCATCATCTTCAACATCCAGTCTAAGCCCCATTTTCAGGGGTTGTGAAATATCGATACAAACTTTCACTTGAAGAAAACGACCCCTACACTTTTTAGAGTCCGCTAGGATATCAACCACTTCGCCGATCTTCACAGCTAGAGATCTTGCAATCCGCCTGTTCATACACAATAACGACAGATTGTGTATTTGGATCCATATTTCCATCTTATTAAAACCCATCTTCGAAATATTCCCCACTCCGTCTTGTTTTTCTAGAACAATCAAGTTTCGATCAAAATGCCACAACCCCCTTACCTACACCAGATCACGATCCTCTTTTCTATTAAAATAAAACATAAAAATATTGTCACTAACACACTCAATCTCTACTTTCCCAATGTTACTCCATAGTTGTTTTAGCACCCCTATGAAAGCTTCCCGATTCACCCGTTTTCCTGATAAAACCTTACCAACTAGACAGTGATACACCTCTTTGGCACTTTCTGCTTTATCTTCTCCAGAAATTCGAACGACAAACCCGTTTTTGTCAATAATAGAGAGAGACTTGCAGAGTCTTGCAATCTCCTCAGTAGCCATGGAGCACCCTCTAAACAACAAATTAATAAGAACTAGAAAGACCTAAATCTACTCCCGCACCAAGAGATCTACTACCAAAATGAAGCTCTACTTCTCCATGAGGTTCTCTTAGAAAGAGAGAGCATGCGAGAAGACTCTAAATAGGTTGGTTGACTTGTTCTTGCACAACAATAAGCTTTCTGGTTCTATACCTCCATGCCCGGGTAATCTTACCGATTTAAGAATTCTCTGGTTAGGCTCCAATAAGTTATGTTCCAGAATACCCTCAAATTTGTGGAATCTTAGGGACATTTTGCACTTAAATTTGTCATCAATTTCTCTAAATGGACCACTTCCATTAGACATTGGAAATTTGAAAGTTGCGATTAATATAGATTTGTCAAGCAATAATTTATCAGGTGATATCCCAACTAGTATTAAAGGCCTAAAAGTCATAGGAATCTTGTGAAAGTCATTAGCAATTGTTGAATTCAAACAATGATTTTAAAGCAGTGGTGCTAGACTATAGGCCGCACGAGAGCTTGGAGAACTGTTTGTACTCTAATAACTACACTTTAGATATTTTACCGAGGTTAAACATAATGATCGATTTTGCGTCAGCTTTGGACTACCTTCACTGATACACTAATTGTGAAGTTTACCGCTATTGAAGTTGAAAACACGATTGTTCTTATTGATGGACGCATTAAGCTTGAAAGAGTTAAGTATATGGAATGAAAAACTAAAATTAATCGACTCTGTGTTTGCTGAAAAGGTTTTTTGGGGGTATTTTTGTCCATACAATAGTTAAATGGTTAGAAAAGAAAAATTGGGATAGTAGGATTATAAATCATTAAACCACTTTAAAAATGGCTATTTTTGAAAAAAAAAAAAAAAAAAAAAACTCTTAACATTAACAAGAGAACTTTAATGTTCCCTATGCATAGTGTATTTTCATTCATATTACTTTATGTGACCAGATTAATTGATCATATAAATTGTTATGGGTAACCTATAATGTAATTCTTATACCATATAGTATGATATGAGGAAAACAAATATTATGAAAACTTTTTTTTTTTTTCAAATTCAAAAATTTATATTATAATATAAATAATAATGCAAAAAAATTTATATTATAATTTCACAAAACCTTTGCAGAGGCACAAGTACTAGGGGTGGGCATGGGTTGGTTTGAGTTGGGTTTGACTATACCCAAACCAAACCATCATAAAATCGGTTTAATTTTTTACAACCCAAACCAAACCATTTATAAGATAAAACCAAACCAAACCAAACCGATAAAAATTGGTTCGGTTCGGTTTGGTTTAACGGTTTAAGAAAATAATTACATTATTTTTTATTTGAATAAATTTAATAATATCAAATTATCAATATAAGTAGTTAAACCAATAATCAATAAGATAAACAATAATACTAATTTATAATACTAAATTTAACTCAAGTGCAAAACGATAATCGTTAAAAATAAAATAAAAAAAATACTCAAGTGTAGAACGCCTAAAACTTATAAAATAAAACTAAATCGTTTAAGATTCTAAATTAATAATATCTGCCACCGTCTAAGCAACCACTTTAAAGTTTCAAAGTTCACTTCTTGTTGCATTGGGTTAACTTTAGTTTTTATATGTTTTATCCAATAATTTAATTAATTAATAATATATATATATATATATATATATATATATATATATATATATATATATATATATATATATATATATATATATAAGTATGTAATGGTTTGGGTTGGGTTATACGGTTTGATAAAACGCAACCCACAAACCAACCCAAACCAATTTGATTGCTCAAAAACAACCCAATCGGTTTATTTTATTTAACGAAACCAAACCAACCCGCTTAAATTGGTTTGGTTTAGGCGGGTTGATCGGTTTGACGGTTTGGGTGCCCACCCCTAGGCACAACGGTTCACTATGATCTAGGTTGTGTTACTATTTTGGGTTTCGCAAAAAGGCTTGCACCAACTCATTATTTAACACATTGTTTATAGAGAAAAACTTACATGGGACGGTTATGAGACCGTCCAATGGAAATGTGCCATGTGGAACTTTGAAATTATATTTTTATATTTCTAATATAAATGGTGTATTTTTATTGGACGGTCTCACCACGTGGCAATGAGACCGTCCCATGTAAGTTTTTCTTTTGTTTATAATGGTATGGTCCTTACGCTTGGAGGATGGTGTTATGGTCTTGTACAAATTTAAATTAAATTTTAGAATAATGCTAAACATCCCATCTAAAATCCCACATTTATCATCCCAGCACATGTGGCATGTGAGGTGTCAAATAGTGAGTGGATACATGTGGTAGATATCTACCACATGTATCCACTCACCATTTGACATTTCTAGTGCCACATGTGTTGGGATGAAAAAAAAAAAAAGGATTTTGGTGGGATATATAACATTACTTTAAATTTTAATATATATTTTTCTTGACAAAAATTTCTTACAGATTTTAATGAAGCTAAAATTCCCCTAATGTTTGTTAAAAGTTGTTGACGATGATTTCTCGATGGTAAACCGCTCAACAATTTAGGTTAGTGAAACCTACAAATATAAGTGCAATAAAGAGGGCAAGTTACGTGGTAAAACTCCGGTGATCGGAGAAACGTCCACGGGTTGTTGCCTTAGCAACTGAGTCAAATCCACTATTTCGTTAAATAATACACACTCTAGTCTCTCTCTTTCTCGCTAAGATTTTCACAGACCTTTACTGTGTTTTTTGCAGGTGTATTTATACATGGTGCCGCTAGGGTTTTTAGCCACTAGGGTTTTGAATCGTGGCGTACAAGTAGGGGAGTATAGAGTTGGTTTTAGGACTTTTTTCCTATTTGGTATCACGTGTTTAATGTTTAATGCTATTGACTCCGAATTTGCTTTGGACTCTGATAGCCTGATATATTGGAGAGAAGACATGTTTGTTTCCTTGTTGGACTCCTGGTGGTCATGCAGTAGTTTACCCGTAACTGATTGTCATAGCTGTATACTTTATATGCGGTGGGAAAACCCTTAATGTGATTTTTCCTATCTATGCCGAGTAGAGCCGAACATACATGGTCTTCTACTCGGCTTACTCGGCGCTGCTAGCCTTGTCTATCTCTTTATTAATGCTGTGCTGGTATGAGATGACTTATCCACATGGGACGCTTGCGTGTCCTTTGACTGATACTTTAACTCTCTGCTTAGGTGGCGAGATTGGTCCGCGTTGTCTGGTGTCGTGTCTTCTTAGCAAATATTATGTACAACAAAAGTCATTTTATCTCTTAGCAAATTTTATTTCCAGCATCTCCAATACTGTGCTAAATTATTATGCCAATGCTAAAATTTAGCACATGGTGCAAAAACCATCCTCCAATGCAATGTCAAATTATGTGCCAAATTTGGCATATGCTATATTGTGTGCCAAATTTGGCACAACAATAAATGCTCATTTTTTAATTACAAAAACTATATATATATATATTTTTTAAATGAAATAATGAATGCATTAATAGAACTTTACATTAGAGCATTAAAATAAATAATGAATGCATTAATGGTAAGTGTTTACTTTTATAATTTTAATTAATAAAATAATAAAAATAACATTTTTAAACCCCAAGGGGTGGTGCCGCTGGTCACTGGGGCGAGCCGTAAACTCGGACGTTCTGAGTTCGATCCCTGGTAGCCACATTTCTCTTGGGGCCACTGGAGGTTTACCCGACTGTTAACTTTAGGGCCTCGTGGGATTAGTCAAGGTGCACGCAAGCTGGCCCGGATACCCACGGATACCAAAAATAAAAATAAAAATAAATAAAATATCATTTTGAATAGAATTGTGCATTGGAGCACAATGCTATGTTAAATTGATATACCAAATATAGCATTTTACTCTATTTTGTGCCAAATTTGGCATTGGCATTGACATATGCATTGGAGATGATTTAAGAGCATATCCATTGCAATACTAAATCATTGTACCAATACAGTAATTTAGCAAAAAGTAAAAAAGCATGCTACAATACAGTGCCAAAAGCTGTGCAATAAATACAGTAGTATTTGTTGACTTTTTAAATTTTAAATAATAAAAAAGGAAAATTAAGATTGAAACAATTCTAAAAAAAAAAAATCCAATACATTTATTGAATGCATTGGTTATATTTGTTGACTTTTATAATTTTAAATAATTAAAAAAAAATAGCATATCAAATAGAATTTTGCTTTGGAGTACAATGCAAAAATGATGTACCAATCATTGGAGATGGTCTAAGAGATAAAATGACATTTAGCAAACATTAGGGAAAATAATAGTATCCCTATAAGATTTTTATTTTTATTTTTAAGTATTACATTATTACATAAATTTGGGGTTTTTTGGGAGAGGGGAGAATTCGAACCCGCAACCTTGTGGTGCAAGTGTGAGGGGTTTACCACCGGACCAACATCATCTTATCCCTATAAGTTAAAACTGAAGTTATATAATTTCAATTTTTGTTCTAAATTTATAGCACATTTCTATAAAATTCTTAATTTGGAATTATTTCTTTAAAATACCGAAAATAATTATCAAAATATTTTCTACATGTTAGTCTATTATTCCTCTTCTTTTTTTTGTTTTTGCCTTCACTTTTGATTGACTGTTGGTGCACCTTTTCTTTCTCATTTGGGATAATATTCGAGTCTCATATTTATTTATTAAATCATAAAGTGTAGGTTATTAATATGAGTGGACAACCCATTTCCTCAGATCAATTAATATTTTAACCCAATCTTTAATAGAGATTGTTCAAATTTATCCATAAACATAAAGCGACCACCAATAGTTTCCTTACAGTATACAATTTAAAAAATTCTAATGCATACTTTTATAATAAAAATGAATTTAATGTGAAATTATCTAAATTTAATTGATATAATATATAAAATATGATAATCCTTATCAAGTGTAAATGTCTACACATTATTTTTGTTTATACAATTATTCAATTTACATAAAGTTATTCAGGTTACAAGATCATACAGAAATCATATGGATCGTCCCCATTTGATAATTTCTATGATTTGTAGATAATTGTGGGTAGCTCTGTCAAGGGTTGGAGTGCTTCTTGCAATATCCACACATCTTGCTGTTCTTTATAGACCCGACTGATGGACCCCATTTTAATAATTAAATGGAAGAGAAATTAATCTATGACTCCAATTCACTTAGCTATACAGCTGAATATGAATCCTAAAATACTCAACTTTCTTTTTTGCCTTTCTGTATTTGTCACACAAACACTATAATATACTCACAGATACAGACTTTGTACAGAAGAATTTTTGTGGGAACACAGACATGTGTTATTATGAGAATTGCCAAGTCACCGGTACCTCTAATTATTAGTACTACTTTTAAATAAAATATTATATAAGAATATATTATAAATTTAAGATAGAGAAGAAAATATGATTCGAACCTATAATCCTATCAATATAAGTGGAAGGGATATACCATTGCACAAAAAAAATTAAAACTGTGCATCTCATTCTCTAGTCAGTGACGATGGTTTGAGACCTACAGTTTTTTATAAAACGGCAAGGTGTGAGGAGACTTTTCTCTCCTTGTGGAAGTTGTTATCCCGGCCACAGTTTTTGGGTTTTGGGAGAAAGAGACACAACTTGAGTTCATAATCTTATGGTGTAGATGTGAAGAGTATATCAGAATCAATTTCATATCGTGTATAGTCGTATTGACATATTTTCTTCTGAACAAAGCTAGCTTTTTTTTTGTCCGGACATCTCTATTTGTCACGTAACAAGTTAACAGTATAACACACAGAGACATATAAAGTGCTGTACAAGAAAATCTTTTGTTTTGTTGGAATAAAAAGACAATTATCATTATAGTTGCCAAGTCACAGGCCCTATTTTTGGGCAGAGGGGTTTCCTTCTTTTTCTTGAATATTCTGATGAATTGTGGACCTCTCACAAAATAAAAGGCTATGTTTTTTTTGTACCATTTTTGCAGCTATAAGTTTGTTGATTCAACATTTCAACTAATGAAGAGATATAGAAAAATGGATTGAGTAGGGGAAATGAGTAGTTTTCAAGACAATACGGTGTTTGATCTTGACAGATTCTAACAGATCCCTAGCCAATAGTTTCAAAAGGAAAAAGAAGAAGAGAAGCATAATTATAAGCAATCAATGATGACATATATAATCATAAGCTATGAATGAGAATTGAGAAATCACATGAAGCAATGAATCCATAAAAAAAAATTGAAGTCATAGGTCCTAAACTTAAAGCGAAGAAGAGCAACTAGAATTGGTGGGCCTAAATTGGGCGTGATTAGAGGCAGCGTCTCTAATTGTGCTTGTTGGACTCGCTCACTCTCCTTCCGTTGCGGGGGTGGACCACAAAGGCACCGTAATGTCCAAACATTCATAGGCAGAGAGATACACAATTTGAAAGAGAAGTATGAAGCATTAAAAACGAAAATAATATGAATTTTGTACCACACGCATGTTTGAATTATAAGAAAATGAAGATCAATTTCTTGTTTTAAAATTAATATTGATAAAAAACCGAAAACAGAAACCGAAAACGCTACCGAACGTGCTCCTTGCTTCCGGTAAAGATATGTGGGGAGAATTATTTTGGGTAGCAATAGATCAAGAAGGCCCATGGGCCGGCCCAAAAACGAAGTTTTTTACAATAGAGTTGATAAAAACGGTGTCGTTTAAAGTAGTTATCTAGTGAGAGAAACATGTGAGCTCGAACTCGAAAACGACGAGAGAAAAAAGAAAATGACGGACGCGTGCATCAGAACCGTTGTTGAAGCCATTCACGCCTGCCCTACTCAAGCCGTCCTCTATCTCTCCGGTGGCGCTTCTCAGGTTTCACTCTCTCTCTCTCTCTCTCTCAGTCTGTCACCGTTTCAATTTTGATCGATCGAAAACATTTTCAAAATTTTCGATCAGGCTCTAGGAATGCTAATGTCGGTCCCCGGAGCTTCCAACACCGTGCTCGAAGCGGTCGTGCCGTACTCCAGAATGTCGATGATACAATTACTCGGCAAGGTTCGCGAGTTTTTGCTCTGTTTGTATAAATTAAACTGATAAAATCGCGACGATTTTGATTCGTTATTGCGTTAATTGATTGATCGATTATAAATTTAATTTAATTAATTGATGTTTCAGATTCCGAGTAATTATTGTAGTCGACAAACTGCTGAAATCATGGCTTTATCAGCTTATAATCGCGCTCTCAAGCTGTCTAGACCAGGTACAAGTTGACTATTTAGCTTTTCGTTTTTGTTCTCTTTTTAGATGACAATATCAATGGAGAATTCTTGATGTTGGAATAGTGTGCACCAGCATGTCAATATAAATTCTTCAAATTTTCGAACTGCATTTATGTCCTTGTTATTTGTATAATTTTATTCATTTATGTTGTGTGTTCTTTCGATTGAGTCATCCCCACCAGTACTGCAATAGATAATTGTGGACGATTAGCAAAATTTAGAATACAACATAATAATAATACTGTTTCATAACATTTTGTATGTTAAAGTTGATATGGTAAGTGACATGAAATATGATAATGTCAAGGCTCCCATAAATTGTTTATCATGTGAAGTATGTGATTTTACTCTACCAAAAAGTTTAGTATGGAATATATACGCGTGCATTTCTTACATTATTAGTTAGGATGGGGCTATGACTATTTTGGTTTAATATCACCTCAATTCATCTTCTGAATAGGTGCCCCTGTTCTCGGTGTGGGTTTTACTGGTTCTTTGGCCAGCAGTCGGCCGAAACTTGGAGACCACAGGTATATGAGTTGAAATCTATGTATAATCCATTATCCATATGAAAAGTACCTTTATATGTATACATAGATATATATTACAGAATTTGTTGTCTCTTGTGGCTTACTTGCTCAACAGAGAGTGAAAAATCCAGCCAGGGTTTTTTTGATAATTTTATTTTTAGAATGTTAATTCTTATTTGATTGAACTGAGTTAATTATATTGTAATGTACACGGGAGTTATTTTAACAACATATCCTAGGATAGGACTTTTCAACTTATATGATGCCACCGCTGCAAACTTGTGCTGATCAGATACTATAGAATGTAATTTGGGTGCAATCATGGTGGCTGAGGGTTGGTAGTCCAAGTAATTTTCCAATATAAATGTAGAATTCTTTGGTTGCGGCAAGTTGTTTGTCAAGGTAGTCCATAGACCTGCTTAATTTCTATTTTTTTTCTATAATTTATTTTTAATGTGGATAGGTTCCACTTGTCAACAAGAACGTCTCACCAACTATGGGTATCTACAGTTACCTTGTCAAAGGTAATGGCATTATTAATTTTGGTTTTGAATTCAGTTGTAAGTGTTTATTTATACATACTCTTGTTTCTGGATTAATCAGGGTTCGAGGACTCGAGAGGAAGAAGATAAAGTCTCAAGTCACCTTTTACTTAAGGTTTGTGGTAAACGTTGAGGATGATTATAACCTTTTACATCGATCAATTAGGTGTACATATCTTCATTCAAAAGCATGAGATTTATATTTTTCTCTTTTGTCTAAATATAGTTAAAGAAAGTTCAAGAACTTTGAAGATCTGAAAAATAGGTTAAGAAAAATGGTGATGGTTATGAACAGGCAATTTGACGCATCCACATGTTGCATCTCTTTGCTGAAGGTCACATAATTATCCATTACTATGACTTTGCATCTTTTGAAGGCCCTGCTTCTTAACTAGCTTCACCATTCATGGTAATTAATTGGGATTTGATCTTTATGGTTCAGGCAATAGCAAATGCATGCAAGGTCCCAGCAACATTTATTTCTGAGTTGACTGAATCGGAAACGTCTGATGAATGTGAGCAGCAGTTCAGCGAAGATCAAGAATTCGAACAACTCATTAATGGGGACATATGCTTTAAGGTTTATCCATTTTCAAGTGGTATGGCTTAACCTTTGGGTTGAATCAAGCCCAATTATTGTATTACACGCCAAATTAATTTGATTGTTTTTCCTATTGTGCATGTGCTGTTTAGCAGATACACAACTGTTTAATGAAGAGCGGAAAATAATACTGTCTGGTTCTTTTAATCCATTACATGATGGACACCTCAAGCTTTTGGAAGTTGCAACTAGGTAATTGAATATGTTTCTGTAGTAATTGATTATTTTGTTGATTTATTTTCGAGGCCATTCATGCCTTAAACGTATATATCTTTTTCGGTCAATATCGATGTTTCATGATCAGTTTTTTTTTTTTTTCCTCAAAATACTGTTAACTAGTGATTTAGTTAGATACTCTTGTTCTAACTAAGCAGTAAACAATGCATAAACATTCTGCCTGTATTTGCCATCAGCTATCAGATTCTAAATTTTTTACGTTTCAGTATTGTTAGAACTAAAATTCGTCTCTACATTATCGAATAAAAAATCAGGGTGTTAGCTGTATCAATTTGGGTTCTAAGAATCAATGAATGAAACTACAAAATTAAATTTGGTGAGGGGTATTTAAATGTGTTTCTGAAAGGAAGTTTGAATGGTTGATTTTCCTAATTAAAACCTTATATATTAATTTTAGAAGATGTTTTTTGCACACGCCTTCTGTATGGATATCTGTCATCTAAAGATTTCCTTTGATTCAATAACTCACTTTTGTGTAGCATTTGTGGCGATGGGTATCCATGCTTTGAATTATCAGCAGTCAATGCGGACAAACCCCCATTGACAGTATCACAAATCAAAGATCGTGTCAAGCAATTTGGAAAAGTTGGTGAGGCTGATTACCTGTGTTGTTCTCAAATACTTATATATTTTACGTGGATTTATGATGTTTGCTATGATGTGTCGCCTATGGCTGTCTAGAAATATTTTATAATACTAAGTAACAAAGATAATATAAGAATTTCTAAATTGCCATTAGCTGCTTGTTGCTTAGATGAAAATATTAATGTTCTGCTAATCTGCTCCAGTTAATAGGACATTGTCTGCCTCCAATCTTCAGTTTAAATATTATATTATTTGCAAGCAAAAGAATAAATAGACATCCGAAAGCATTGTTTCTCTGTGCTGGTGGCTACTAATAAATTGTGGCCTACAGAACTCTGTCATTGTAAATGAAAATGATAGTTAGCGGTCAAAGGTCTGAATTGGTTAACAGTTCGCAAACATTATCCGTATATTGGGGAAATTCTATCTATGGCTTATAACTATGCTTCTGATTGGAAATCACTAAACTATTTTACTGAATTCATGCTAATTAATGTTTAGGTAAAAGCATTAGCAGATACAGTTTCCTGACTCACTAACAGCTTGTGGTTTTGGATGGCAGGAAGGACGGTAATTATCTCAAATCAGCCTTACTTTTATAAGAAAGCTGAACTTTTTCCAGGCAGTGCTTTTGTGATTGGTGCAGACACGGCAGCAAGGCTTATTAATGTATGAAACTTAACACTATAAATAATTTTGAACAAATTACATTATGATCTAATTCGACTTCATCATTCTTATTCTAATGACATTAATTATTGTAAGAATTGATTTAGGTGGAAAAACAATGATTTGAAAGTATATTATTGATGCTCCCATGTATTTACCTACAAGGATGGGAGAGTCGCTGAATAGAGATAATGGAAATTTCCTGTGCCTTCATAAAAACAAAATACGTTAGGTGGCAGAAATTAGATTAAATTTACGTCACTCTTGAGGTTTGGAATTATTAGAATCCTTAATACATTATTACATTTCGTATGTTGGCCCAGAAAAATGGTGTGAAAGAAGTAAATATATACAAGAGTTCTGTTCTGTAGTTGTTTATTTCTATGAGGAGGGCAATTAACATCAAACTGTAACCTGTTTTTCATTTATTTGGGAAAGGGGATGGAGAAAAAGCAACTAGAACTGAATTAAAACAAACTGTGGAGGCATATTAGGGAAGTTTTATATTATTTTGGCTAGAATGGAAGCTTTGCTAAAATAAATTAGCTGATCTCTATTGCTTGTTTACAATGGATTTTAGCCGAAATATTATGATGGGGACTATGGGAAGATGCTGGAGACACTGAGTCGATGCAAAAACGTAGGATGCACTTTCCTTGTAGGTGGCCGTAATGTCGATGGTGTTTTCAAGGTTCGTGGACATAACTGGAACTTCTGAATGCACTTGTTTGTTTTTCTTATTTCACATCTTTTTATGGAAAATATATCCATCGCCAACGTATATCTATTTTGCAGGTTCTCGAGGATTTTGACATTCCAGAGGTGTTACGAGACATGTTTATGTCAATACCAGCAGATAGTTTCCGGATGGATATATCCTCATCTGAAATAAGGAAAAACCATGGAATGTAAATCTTACTTGTGGTTGCGACATTTAAAACAGGATATGATTCTTCAACATTGTAATTGATATGTCCATGGAAGAACATATTCTTTTATGTACAGATTTACCAGGGTCACCTCAAAACATTTGCGAAAATACGAAGAATATACATGTACAATTATTTGCTTGTGTAACCGTATCTTCTATTGGAATGAGTATCTTATCAGGAATTTTTTTTTCGAGAAGATGATTTTGTGAATCATTCGGTAGTTATTCTGAACTGATTTGTATACAAAATTACAATTGCATATTGTATATGTGTCAACAAACGCTTGTTTGCTTGCTTTATATTGATTGTAAGGCGTATGGAACATTGCCAGGTTGAATGAGTTTTCACTCTTGAAGTTGCATTCATTTGTACAACTCTAAGGTGTAGGTTGAATAGTAAAAGACCTTTGGTTGGTGAAACATGAACCTTTATTTCTGGGTCTTGTAATTAAAATGACAATTTGTGGAACAGCTGGTGGACTAAAAAGTAAAAACAAAATGAAAGGATAAGAAAGCCTTGGCTGTGATCAGTTTTCTTTCATTATCGTTGCACAAATTTCCATAATGATGATGTTGATTGACACACAGCCCATGCAATGTAGAGATTCAATTTGTGGTGTATATAACCTGGATTTCGAAGTGCTTTCCGAAAAACATATGATTCTTTTGAATCTTAAAAACATAAACTAAACTCTGATCTGCAAAATAGATATAAACGTACCTTTCTAATGAGTTTGGAAGTGTTTTCGAATTCACACACTATATATATATGATCAATAAGTCAAAGCAAATTACAAATATAGAATTGTACACACATATATATATATATATATATATAGATTGGTGTTGTGCAAAACTCTTCATGCATACACAATTAGGTAGTAGCTAGTAGTGGAAATTAAGAAAGATTAAATGAGCTGAGCTTTTTCATCCGCCGCAGGCAGCGCCACACCCGGCTGCGCAGGTGGTACCGTAGGCGTCGGTGCCGGCAGAGTCTTTGTCCTTGGAAGCACCACCAGCACAAGAGAAAACAATAACTGAAATGATAGAAAGTATAAACAATGCTGCCCAGAAAAGCAAAACTACACTGCCTCCTCCTCCTCCATTATCTTCTCTTATGACTTCTTTCCATTCCCTAGCCATCTTTAATCTCTCTCTCTCTCTCTCTGATCCTTGAAGAATATATATATATATATATATATAGTCACAAACGTGAATGGTGATGACCCATGATTCTACTTACCACTCTCTCTCTCTCTCTCATATTTTTATCAAAGACTTAAAGCCGTGCTGCAGTTGGGAAGTGCTTTTGTGGAAAGTGCTTAGTGCTTACGCATACAATTATATAATGAAAATTGAAAAGTACCTATATATAAGTAAGTATATTTTCGGATAAAATTGTTTGTATAGTTGAACTTAGGTGCATCGGAATGCAAGTTAATTAGATTGCCACGTGGTGCATCTTGATATACACAAGATTTTTCGTGTTTGTGTATAAATATATTTCAAAGCATAAATTTAAAATTTGAGAGAGAAATATACAACTTTCAACACTTTTCATCATGTGTATTAAATTTAATTGAACAAATATTTCATCTTTCAATTGCTAGAAAATACCTTTTCTATTTCAAAAACCTTATAAAAGTATTGTTTCCATAAAAAAGAATACTGATCGAGTGATTTTTTATTTTTTGGAACTATTACAATAATTCGGGTTTGGGGGTGGGGGCACGACTCAAACCCGCAACTTGTTGGATGTAGGTGCAAAATGCTTACCACTAAACTAATCTCATCTTGTCATTTAATATTGAATGATGTTTTAATCATAAGAAGTAATTTAATTGATTTCAATAATTTAGAACCTTTTGACATTTTTCTACTATAAACATGAACAACGATCATGTATAAGGGGCGGACCTGGGAAATATTTACAGCCGGGCTAAATTATATATATACAAATAGTTTTTTTTTTTTTTTTTTTTTTTTTTTTTTTTTTTTTTTGATACACATTAGTATTATAAAGTCAATTCCTTAGTCGGTGGAAATTTTTTATTTATTTATTTATTTTTTATTTTTTTATTTTTAATGTGAATACTTTTTCAAGGGAAATGGGGGCCATGGTCCCTATGGGTTCCCTCCCTCCGCCCCTATCCTTATCTATCAATAGTTGAATTTATCTATTGTGTTTAGTCAATATATTCTAATGCTTAATTAATGACTTACACACCCTCACATTAAATTGTTTAGTTAGTATATAATGTTTATAAATGAAATCTACATATATGAAAATTTATTATTAATTATTAGTTTGAATTGTTTAACTAACAAATAAAACAAAACGAATGGAATTGTATAATCAAATAGTCGAAATAAAATCAAAGGAATATTATAGGTAAAACAAGCATAAAATAATTACTTTGTCAACTTTAATTGATTGTTTGTAATTTTTATTATTGTCTTTTAATTTTAAATTAGAATAAATAAATGAAATAAATTATATTATCTGAAACCATTTTCAAATTTTTATAAGAATTATCTATAACTATTTGAAATAATTTTTAAATTTTTATATAAGAATTATCTATAACTTTCTAAGTAAAAGAAAATGAATATATATTATAATTTTTTTTTTCTAGAGGGCATCTGCCACATGTATAGTTGCAATAGGAAAGGCAATTGTTATTTTTTTTATAAATATTTTATTAGATATCAATCCAATGGATATTAACCGTTAAATATTTTTTAATTAACGGGATATTCATTCTAATTAATACGATGTCAGGGCCGGCCCTGAGATTTTCAGGGCCCGAGGCAAACTATAAAAAATGAATTTACGGGGCCCTAAGATTTTAAGTTGAGATTTTGTATCTGAATTATGAATTTTCGTAGCAAGATTTAAGAGAGTTTTGAAGACCCCTAATTTGATTTTTGTTCGATGTCTGCTTCTGGTTGTCTGATAAGTGATATGAGTAGTGTTGTAGTGTTATTTTTCTATTTTAGATATATAAAAGACAATGTTAGGAATAGGATTCATCCCACGTTTAACTTGGTGTAAGAACTTAAGAATTATAATTGGGTTTTATAATTTGTAGGCCCTTAAAAAAAAGAAAATGTTTAGTTGGCCTATTTTAAAGAGTTTGTTAGTTTTAAAAAATTATATGTTTGATGGGCCTATTTTAAACTCATTTATTAGTTTGTTAGTTTAAAATCATACATGGGTTATATATGAAATTAATTAATTATATTTTTTTACAATTTGGAGGCCCTTAAAGATTAGGAGCCTTAGGCGGCTACCTCATTGGGCTTCACCTAGGGCCGGGCCTGTATGATGTCCTTAAATTTGGTCCCAATTACAATGTACCACTTCACAACATGAAGAGCTACTTAATCAGTAACCAACCCCAATTTGGCCTTAGAATTCCTAGTGGAACAATCACAATGGACAACACAATTGTGCTTTGTGGTTTTTATGGTTTGTCACAAATGACTTGGAAAGCCATAAACAAGTCCAACTCTTATCCCATTCAATGCCAACATTTCTTGACCCCCACAAAAAAAAAAAAAACGTGAAAAAAAAAAACAACTAAAGAAACAAAGAAATTGAAACTAGAGGTCACTTTTTTACAAGTGTTCCCCACAATTATTGCAACTAGTCACAAGGCTAGTGTAGTAGTGTGTGTGTCATATATATATATATATTAGTCAGCTCTTCTGTTCATATGAAAGTTAATTAAATGTTTTTTTATTGGGATTTTATCATTTGAGTCCCTATGTGTTTTTGAATTATCTATTTTTTACTCACTTATTCATTTTTCACTGGATTGATCCCTATATTTTTAAAAACCACTCAATTTGATCCCTCTAACAGAATTTTAACTGTTGACTGTCACCGAAAATACAAAATGACATATTTACCCTTGAATTTAAAATCAAAATAAAATAAAAATAAAATTTTTATTTTCTTAATATTATTTATAATTATATATTAATTTTAATTTGTATTCCTTAAATCTATTTTATTGTTTAGTTCAACAACAAATCAATGAAACCCAGAATTTACAAATTTGAAGTTTTAAAATTTTAAAAATCAATTAGAAACCAAAAATTTTAATATATCCAACAACACAATGAAACCCAGAAAATCAACACATTCAACAACAAAATCAACAACACAATGAAACCCAGTTCACCACAAAAACCCAAACACAAATCAGAGAGACATGGCACTAGTTCACCACACAAACCCAAACACCCATCATAATCCTCTTCCAAACACAACAGACGCAAATCGATCTCCTTAAACTCCCAAGATTTTTCACCATCCAACCTCAACGCCATCAATGGCTAACTCTCCAGATCTATCACTACCTAACCCAACGCCATCAACAACCACACCACCAAATCCTAACACCTCTCTCTCTCTCTCTCTCTCTCCACCAAAATCCCCATCAATAGCCAAGCCACCTAACCTCTACCCTCATACACAACAACACCCAGCCACCATCCCACACCTAGCCAAAAATCTACACCAAACTCAGTAAGAAAATCAATAGTATGAAACCCAAATCAATGAAACCCAAAACAAAAAAAAAACAAAAAAAACAAAAAAAAAAAACATTGAAGGTGGAAGCGAGACTGCCATGGAGGTTCAGAGACTGTGAATCGACGGAGACTAAAGACGAAAAAGAGGAATCGAAGAGGGGAGTGAAGAATCTGGTCCCACGTGGACCGCCGCCGCCGCCGTTGTCAAGTCTCAAGCTTATCACAGTCAGAGAGATAGATGGTGTGCCAGGTGTTGGAGAAGATGGTGATTTAAAAAATGGTTGATTTTAAGGGTGGTTGTTGTGTTTGTGTTTGGGTTTGGGTTTGAGTTTGGCAGTGGGCAATGGTGAGTTGGATTTGAGGGTGTAGATGGATGGAGATGGTGATGATTTCTGGAAAATTGATTATGATGGTGTGTTTTGGTGGGTGTTCTGGAAAACTAATGAAGAAGATGAAGTTGAAGTTTGGGTTTTTGGGTTTCATTTGTGTTCTTTGTGTACAAGTTGAAGAAGATGATGGCGTGTTTTGGTGGATTAAGTTTTAATTTATTTTTTGATTGGATCTCCACCTAATAATAAAAAATAAAAAATTCTTTTTTATTTTTTTGTCTTTGTTTTAATTTTTTTTTTATTAGGTGGAGATCCAGATTGGATCTCCACTGTCCATTTGAATAAGATGGACGGTGGAGATCCACATTTAAATTTAATTTTTATTATATTTATTTATTTGTGTGTTGACATGTGGCATATCATTGTTTAAAGACAAAAATACCCTTTGAACCGTTTAATTTGACTAACGGTTGACTCACAGAAGGACAAAATTGAGTGGTTTTTAAAAACATAGAGACCAATCCAGTGAAAAATGAATAAGTGAATAAAAAATAGATAATTAAAAAAAAACATAGGGACTCAGATGATAATATCCTTTTATTTTATTTTATTTCTTCTTTGTTGTCTCTTGTTAATTTAATTAATTTTGACTTTTTAGATGTATGAAACCTTTGGCTGGTAAATCTGGTTTTATAGAGAAACAAAGAATGGAGATTGAGTGGTTGACTTGTTGACAAATGAATTATTAGCAGTTCAAAGTTGACTTCTTTAAAGTCTTTTTATAAGTTCATTTAAAGGTTATAGACTTATAGTTTCACAAATGTTGAGATTGTGGCCCCTCCCATGTTCAAATATGAAGATTCTCTATTGATTAGGATTTTTAACGAACAAAATGAAATTTATAATTAGTAATATTGATTAAAATGAATTATCTTAAATTATACATTGATAGTAATGATCAAAATTTGAGAGCCCAAAAAAAAAAAAAAAAAAAAAACCTTGTTTCCAACTGAAATTGTAAGTTGCGGCTCCTCTCTATTCACATTTATAATATTGTAAGTTCAAGCTAGGCCCATATCGGAGCAGCGTAAGAGTGAATTCATTGGCTTCACCCATTCTTGCTGCATCTTTCTAATTCACATTAAGAGTTTTCTCCACATGATCAGGTTGTGCATATCCACCGAAGATATGATGGCCCAAATATTCTTCTCACATTTGATGGTTGTTTTCACTCTTTGATTGAGTAATAAAACAGTAAATATTTGATTGGATAATATATATATATTAATATTATAACAATTCAGGATTTGGGGGATAGGGCAGATTGGCAGACAGGCTCGAACCCACAACATCATGGTGTAGGTGTGAGAGGCAAACCACTAGAGCAATCTCATTTTGTTTGATATTTGATTAGGTATTAAAACACTAGATATGCTGATATGTTGTCAAGAGAATTTTTTTTTTAAAAATGAATCATCATTTTAAGGTTAATGGACGAAGCTTGGAGCTTGAGCAAATGACTCCTAGGTTAGCGGCTCGAATTCTACCAATGACGAAAGTTTTCAAAAAAAATATCTAATCCCGAATTAATAGATATTGTCAAAAATAAAAATAAAAATGTATAGATAGTCAGCTATTAATTTTCCATTTTAATGATGGGTGTAGATTGTAGAAAGCAGTGAGAAATATATTGGGTGGAAATAGGGACACCCTACTTCCCTCATTCTAGCAAGTTGATGGGCCATTTGAAGTCCAGCCCAACCGATCCATTTTGGAATCCTAGCATATTGCAGAAACAGTGGGCCCCAACTAAAAAAAATATCGTGTTCTGTTTTTGTTCTGTATTTGCATTTTTTTTATTTATTTATAATGTTTATTAATATTTTCTACATATTTTGCTCAACAAAATACATTTTTTCAGATGACCAGATCACATTATGATTTTTTCTAAGGAACTCAGCCCTAAAAGATGCTTCTTTTATATATATATATATACAAATTTTCTATTATCAGTTCGTCTTGACAATAAATATATTATGACAAAGAATATAGACCACTAGATTTACATACTTTGACTTAAAGTGTATGCACTTGTTAAAACTTCTCCATAATATGTGGTCCACATTCTTCGTCCTGATATATCTATTGTCAGGACGAACTGACAATAGAAAGACTGATATACAAAATTTCTATTATCAGTTCGTCTTGACAATAAATATATCAGGACGAAAAATGTAGATCATTAGATTTATATATTTTGACTCAAAGTGTATGCACTTGCCAAAATTTCTCCATAATCTATGGTCTACATTCTTCATCTTAATATATTTATTGTCAGGACAAACTGACAATAGAAAGACTATATATATATATATACAGAAATTCTATTATCAGTTCGAACTGACAAAAGTTATATCAGTTCCTTGCATGTGGGCCACTGGATTTAAATACTTTGACTTGGCTGTTGCACTTGTCAGTCAAAGTATTTAAATCCAGTGGCCCACATACAAAGAACTGATATAACTTTTGTCAGTTCGAACTGATAATAGAAAGACTGTATATATATATATATATATACAGTCTTTCTATTATCAGTTCGAACTGACAAAAGTTATATCAGTTCCTTGCATGTGGGCCACTGGATTTAAATACTTTGACTTGGCTGTATGCACTTGTCAGTCAAAGTATTTAAATCCAGTGGCCCACATACAAGGAACTGATATAACTTTTGTCAGTTCGAACTGATAATAAATATATCAGGACGAAGAATGTGGACCACAGATTATGAAGAAGTTTTGACAAGTGCATACACTTTGAGTCAAAGTATGTAAATCTAGTGGCTCACATTCTTCGTCCTGATATATTTATTGTCAGTTCGAACTGATAATAGAAAATCCGTATATATATATATATATATATATATATATATATATATATATATATATATATAATTAATAATAATAAAACTTCAATGAAACTAGAAAATTTCATTAATCCAAAAAAAAAAAAAAAGTGATGGAGGGAATTAAGGCCTGTTTTGTGATGTTTTTTTTTTATTTTTTTTTATTATTTTTATTTTTTTTTATTTTTATTGTATGTATTTTCATTTGAAAATAAGTAATTGATTTTCATATTTTCAGAAGCTGATATTTTTTAAAAACATATCTGGTAGGAATAATTAAAATGATATTCTGAAAAAAAAAAGCATAATATGTATATATTTAATGAAATTGTTTTAAAAATACCGTTTTAGTATATTGTAAAAGTAAAACTATCCCCTTACCCGTTTTAATGTATCAAGCGCCTGACTTTGAATTGCAGCTGCTGTATGAATAATGAATAGTAGTTGGATATGGAATTACATTGCTAAACAAAACATGCAAGTAATGATTTATAGGAGAGAGACATTAGTATCATGAAAATCATCAACCTCAGTGAGTAATTAGTACATATTGAAATTGATGATTTGAACTAGTAAGAATTTAGCTGATCATGGACACAAGAATATTACTATCATAGCAAGTCTTGTGCGTGAAGAAATGGTTACCCTAATGCTTTGATGTAAATACTAATGATTCCCCACATTATTTTGTGACCTAGAGGGTGTGAGAAATTGTTAGAGAGAGAGAGAGAGCAACTTGTAGAGAGAATGAAAGATTGTAATCAAACCCTGACAGTGGATTTGAGTACTGGTATACTCCATAGATATAAGTTTTTACTGAACCACGTAAAATCTCATGTTTTTCTTGTCTTCTCTTCCTGCTTTCTAATTATCTGCGATTTAAATTTGTGTGTGTATGATTTCTTACAACAAGTCCTCCTATGATTGTTTTAATGGTGAAGGCCCTCCTCCATTTCTGCGATAGAGGCTGTCGGCCTCGGTGGAGATTCGTCTATTTTTTTATTATTGTAAAAGGTAACTCAAGAATGTGTTATGCATTTCAAGTAAAGATATAACAAGACCTATTAAAAATCTGACTACACAATAAATGAAAATCAATACAAAATTTGATATAGTTTTGTCTGTTTTTTGTATTGTATTTCAAATTAACATAGTAGTTCTTCAAAAACCAACACGAGTCAATAATGACCACATGTACACGCAGGGCCGGTCCTGAGATTTCAAGGGCCCTAGGCGAACTAAAAAATTGAGGCCCCCAAATCCTGACTTCCAGGTTCCATATATATAATACATACAAAATTCTAATAAAACTAAAATAGAAAAACGAAATTCGAATATAATACATACAAAATTCAAGAACAATTCTAGCAATGCATGCATAAAAATTCAAGAACAATTTTTTCTATTGGGTAGTTGGGTTCTTGAATCCTTACTTCCGTTTCTGGTTCCATAATATATAATACATACAAAATTCTAACAAAACTTTAAATAGAAAAACGAAAAGAGGTTTTTCGGATTAAAAGAAGAAGAAGAAGAAGGAAAAGAGGTGTTAAATTACCTTCTAAAACAACTATGATTGATTTCAAGAAGAGAGCTTCCAAATTTCAATCCAAAAACAATTACTTTCCCACAAATTCCCAATTTCGTAAGAAGCTAAGAACAGAGCTGAGAGCTGCCAACTGCAAAAGAAGTAAAGAACCCTAAAAAATTTCGAATGTATGATATAATGAATTGCAAATTTGATATGCTGTGGTGGGCTAAGCATAATGATTTTGTTTATAAAAAAATGCATGATGATTTTGTTTCTTTAATAGACATTTTTTTAACAAAATAAAAATAAAAATGAACTATATATAAATATTTCTTTGGTGGGCCTTTTAAATAATAATTGACACGTGGATTGTTTTTTTTAAAAAAAAAAAAAAAAAAAAAAAAACTCTACTTCGGCCTAAAGATAGAATACACAGTAAATGAATTTGGGGGCCCTTGGAAAACGGGGGCCCTAGGCGGCCGCCTCGTCAGCCTATGCCCATGGCCGGCCCTGTGTACACGAAGAATACCCAACATGTACACCATAAAAACATGACAAGATTATTGTGAAATTCCAGTCCATGTATTGATAACTGATCATCCTATGATACTAACCACCCTACCAGAGTATCTCACCTTCCTATGAATATAGTAACTATCTCTGAGTATCTATTTATCACTGGTCAGAATCATATATATATATATATATATATACAGAAATGTTCAAGTCAGTGCGCACTGGTATAACTTCATCAGTACGTTGGATGTGGACTATTAAATTTACATACTTTGACTCAAAGTAGGAGTATGCAAAAAACCGCCAAACCGATCAACCCAACCCATAAAGTTTGGGTTGATTCGATTACAAATATAAAAAATGGGTGGTTCGGTTTGTCTTTTAGTCAAATCGATTAAAGATGGTTCGGTTTGGGGTTGAGTGAAATAATTCACCAGCCCAGCCCAAACCAAACCACATATTTTAGAAGGTAAAACTAAAATACTAAAATATAAATACATTTTCTATTCGGTCAAAGTTTTATAACTTTTACCAATTACTTTAAGCTTTTATAGTTTATTTATTTGTTTTAATACAATTCTTTTGATTGATTAATGTATTGGACTATTAGGGTTTTAAAAGGGGGGAACTGCAGGAACATCCCTCGAGGTTTGATAACATTGTACGAATATGACAGTTTTGGCCATATACACACAAACTTCCCTTAACATTTGAATATTATTGCACAAACATCCCCTACCGTTATATTAATCCGTTAGTCAATGATCAAAACTGTAACAAGTCTAAAATACCCTTCATTTTTATTTTGAATAAACTAAAAAATTAAAAATAAGATAAAGAAATATAAAAAATATATTTTATAAAACATGAATGTATCTTAAATCTGAAACATAGAAAAAAAATCATCTTTACATATAAAAAAAATAGTTTTTAAACAATTTAATAATTAATAAATTTTAAATTTTAAATTTATTTAAAATCAAGGGGTAATCGCACAAACTAATTTTTTTTGAAGCGATTTTTTTTTTCTAGATTTTAGATTTTAGATACATTCATGTTTTCTAAAAGATTTTTTTTAATATTTTTGTATCTTATATTTAAAAATTTTAGTTTATTTGAAAAAAAATAGAGTGTATTTTAGACTTTTTACACGTTTGACCATTGACTAACGGATCTATCTAACTGTAGGGGATGTTTGTGCAACAATTTTTAAATGTTGAAGAAAGTTTATCTGTATATAGCCAAAACTGCCATATCTGTGCAATTTTATCAAACATCGAGAGATGTTTGTGCAATTCCCCCTTTTAAAAGCATAGATACTGTCAAACATGTCTTTAATCAGGGTATATATACATGCGTGTATATATATATATATACATACAATAATTACTCGTTTGACTTTTCTGTACTTCCTTAATATATATATATATATATATAAAATTAATATTTTATGTTATGATTTTTTTATTTAAATATTTTTTATAATATAATACCCAAAAAAAAAAAAAATTGAGTTCAAATTTAAACCGAGAAACCTATCTAAACCAACCTGACCTTTTTTGGTTTGGTTTGAAAAATCACATTGGTTTGGTTTGGGTTGAAATATAGCCAAACCGATCCATATTGATTTGGTTTGACATTGAGCTTCAGCCCAAACTAAACCGAAAACGCACACCCCTAACTCAAAGTGTATGCACTTATCAAAGTTTCATAATCAATGGTTCATATGCATTGGTACTGATGTAGTTACATCAGTACGCATTGATGTGAATGATATTGTATATATATACCAAGTCTTAAAACTATCAAATAAAATAGAATACATGGGATAAAGTATAGGAAACTAATGAACATAAATGGAATTGATAAATAGAAGAAATACTTACAAAAATTAGATAATTATTCTGACAACAATGATAATCCAGAGATATACAGGAATAGTCGCAAACTTTATTTATAACTTCAGAAATTTGTTACAAAGAGACGGGGTTTTAGAGAGGAAGATTACAAGAGATAGAATTTCTAAGAAAGAAAGTGATAAAACCAAACCTGTCTCCTCCTAAGACACTGAGGCCTATTTAAGAAGAAAAGGAGACTAATTATGATCAAAGTTAACCGTGGTAAACACTACCTTGGTAAACTTTTTAATGATACAAATGAATAATTGCTAGTGAATTATTGTCTACTTTTGCTATTGGAGAATAGTGGACTGTCTGGCCATGATTGTCTGATATTGTTGATGAATAGAGATATGTCTGGAACTGTACTTGTCTTTTTGTGTCGAGGTAGGTCGGGAGGATAAGATCTGAGTCATTGTGGGACCTTGACGGGGTCTGATAGTCAGGATAGATATGATGTTGCTTGAGAATAAGTCTAGTGAGGTTAAAGCCTCTGATAATGTGATAAGTCATGTCTGAAGGTGTCCTCGCTAGGATGATGGAAGTAGCTATTGCCTTCGGTGGGGTCATCTTCACTGAGGAAATCATCTTCATCTTGCTTTTCTGATTCTGAATCTTTTTGGGAAATGTTGGTCATTGTCTTCTTCATTTCTTCCGCTATTTTCATCGTTTTTCAGGTGTGCTTGCTGCAGCGATTCTAGCTTGGTTCTAGGACTTAGCCATTAAGAACTGGGATTGATCCGTTGATTGTGTGGAGCAATTTGGGGTTGTCAGCAAACCACTTTGTTACTCTATCCCTGCCATGTGCTGCAATGTTCATACCACTCCACCATAGGGGACATTGACATTGCCGATTAACTTGTCTTTGATCTTATATTCAAGCATTAAAATCCAGGTCAGATTGAAATGCTTAAAAAACAATAATAAGTCGGGGATGAAATCCCATTTCGTGGGCTTGGAAAGATGGGCCATCCAATGAAGATAACTTTCTTTGATCTTATATCAGCAATTTATGCTTACAAGAGAGATAGAGAGCGGAGTGTGTAAAGCCAATATTTCATAGTGAAACTCTTTACCTGTCCTCGTCAACAACCGTGGATGTTTCCCTGCTTTTGGGGTTTTACCACATAAATTACTGTGTTATTTCTTCTTTATTGCTCTCCTTCACTTTGTTTGCTTGATAGGTCATACATAATAGTTTGTTGATATTTGTGTGTTATCTAAAAAAAAAAAAAACCTTAAAATCAGCAATATATAAGGTCTAATTCTCTCTACCTTAAGGTCTACTAATTACAAGATTTTTTTTTTTTTTTTTTTTTTGTGCAAGTACTTGATCATAAATAGTATTCCAAATTTCCAATAAAAACAATCAATTATAAGGTCTACTAAAATTTCTATAAAAGGAACAAAAGCAATGCAATCACTTATCATATAATTTATCATAAAAAAAGTATCAACATATTAATTTCATAACATGATTTTTCTATAACAAAAGTATATATATATATATAACACAGACAAAAATTAGCAATTATTAATATGCCTTACTAGTAGACCTGACAAAATTTTACACGACCCATTAATACGACCCAAACCCATTCGAAAATAGCGGTTGGTGGGTCAAATTTATCGGATCGGGTTGTTAATGGGTCAACCCATTAAGACACGAAATATAATGGGTCGGTTTTGGGTTTACCCTTAAAAAAACCGTTAATTCGATAACCCATTAATATAAAGATTTTTTTTAATGTGTTTATGAAAGTTATTAAAAAAATCTTTGTATAGTCACATTATGGAATTTATATAAACAAAATCTCTATAATTATGGTTAGAATATATTTTACTAATTAATTTTTTAAAATTTTCTATTTTTTTTCTTCTTTTGAAAGTGGAAAAAATTCTAAATTAAAAACTATAAACTATAAATCAATTATTTCACAATATTATAACCCTAACCCTAACCCTAAAACTCTAAAAGTAGCTAGTGAACTTGATTGCATGAGTTTGATCATGCTTAGTACTATTTACTTTCAACTTTTTAATAAATCTCAAATATAATATTTTGTAACAGGCTGGGTCGGGTTACCCATTAATTTAACAAATGGTTTCGGGTTTGTATATTTCAACACATTAAGCTAATGGGTCGGGTTTGGGTTGAGCAATTTTAACACGACCCAAACACGAAATGACATGAATTCGCAATAACACGTCCCATTTCCAGGTCTACTTACTAGGTCGGCAGACTTTGTTTCAGTATCGATGTCAATTTTTTTTTTAAAAATAATTACTATTAAGTAGGAGAAGATTATTTCTCTAATTCTAGGAAGTTGATGGGCCATTTGGACTCCAGCCCAATCAATCCATTTTGGAATCATAGCAGAGGAAATGGGCCGGCAACACAAAAATAATGTATCGTGTATGTGCATTTTCGACAAATTTTATTAACATAATTAATTTCTATAATATTTTGCTCAACAAATAAACTTACTTTTACTACGTTCAATATAGTTTGGTGGCAAAATACCTTTTTTTTTTTTTCATAAATTATCTTGTTTTAACCTTTTTAATGGTAATTTATCCTGAAAAGTACTAATTTCTCGTAATAAAGATTACCTAGACTAAAATGAATTTTTGATCTATTCAAATTAAAACAAAACGCAATTTTCATAAGTTAAACAGTAGCCACGTTTTCTTATTTGACAGCTTCATAAAATCATAGGCATCTTTGACCTCTAAAAGAAAATTTGCATGGTCAAAATTTAAAGGTAATTCGAAGAACCAATGACTCTTTTACGAGAATGATTTTTTTTTTTTTTTTTTTTTTTCTAGTCTACAATTATCATTATCTTGTTTCCTATCCTCTCCACAATTAACTATATAGATATTATGATGAGATCTTTTTAAGAAACAAGTTACTTCTGACTTAATCAAACTCTATGATGCTCAACTTAGTTTCCACATGTTCAAACATAGAATGTGACTAAGTGGCTAAGTGTTGGAAATCTTGAAGAAATAGTCACTCGGCAGAATGGATCATGAAGTCATAATTAACAACAATTGATGGGAGGAGGCGGCACACTTCCTCCAATTTGAAGATAAGGGCCTAGCTTTTTGTGTGTTATCTCCAAAAAAAACATATATAAAACGCTTCACTGAACTCTTGAAGAATTTACATATATAAAAAAAATCTAAGTTGTAAATAATGTTTGGAGAGCACACGGTGAGTTGCAGAAACAAAAGTTTGTGTATCGTCAGAATATGATCATGCAAGGTGAGAGAAAAGAAGAGAAAACTCAAACGGTGATTGTCTGTCCTAGGAATCAAAGTAAGGTGGTGTTTACATTCATTTATTATAACCGCTAAGTGGTGACCTCTCCATTCCCTATTAGTAAACGCATCTTTTATGAGTAAAATCTTCACCCCGATTTGTGAATTTCCACTCCATTTTTTTGAGGTTTGTAGGGACTCTTTAAAAAAAAAAAAAATGAAAAAAAATATAAAACAGTTGCTTCATTATGCATGCTCAAATAGTTCCAAGAGGCACCAACCAAAACCCAACCAAAAAACCCTAGCAGATTTATTTTCCTCCGGTTTCCAATGCTTCAGAAGCCGTTCTATCTCCCCATCTCTTTCTAGCTTGTTTGTACGTACTTATTTTTGTGGTATCTTTACTTTTTTTTCAACCTCTTGAGTCTTGATGACCTTGAAAATAACTATTTCCATGAGATTTTTACATTTTTAAATAATACCCTCTGATATTTTACCCTTTTTTTAAAACATTTTTTAAATATTTTATCTATACAAATTTCATATTCCATAACTATATCAAGGATCCTAAAGGTCCACTAGTTAAATCCCAAAACTATCTTATATAAACCAATATGATATAAGATCAATAATCAACACATTAAGCACATTGACTCATAATTTAAGTGGTTGTGTATACTTCCCCTGATATCCCCAATAGGAGTTCGAATTCCACCTTCTATCTATAAAATCACCGTGTGGGGATATCTTGAGAGTTAGTATGGGGAGATCTCTTTCCTCTAGTGGAAGTTGTTTTTCCTGGTTTATTGATTGATTTAGTCAAATTTTTATCATTAACAACACAATGAAAAATCAATTGATAAGAGAAGATTAAAGGAAAAGAAGATGTTTGGGAGCTGAGAAATCTCTCTCGAATATTTTCTCTGTAATTCACTTTTTATTGTTGTTCTGTATCTTATACAAGGACTCATAGAGTCATGCCAAAAGTGTTTCCCGTAATCTAAGGAAGCACCAGCCAATCAGAATCACTGATTGTGCCACATCACCTAAATCTGTAACAGTAAATCTTGACTTTCCTACAAGATGACAAACGGTAGTCATCTTCCTCTGTTAGCTCCTTCTATCATGCAATCAGCAGCTGGTTGATGAAGATGACTTCCTTGCTTCCTTGTAGAGACGTCAAGGTTGTGTTGCTCTGACCAGCAGTGTCTGTGACTTTGATACTTAACATACTTGTTGGTATGTTATTTGGGCTGCTAGAACACTTCACCTTATCACACAACCATAAAAACAAATTCAAGTCACATGTAACTAGAAAAGTCTCATCTAGACAAGTAGACAACATTTTTATAAAAGTTTTAGCTAGTTAAAATTTTTTTATTGAATTCTTGCACAACTATTGAACTATTGAACACATGAACATTCTCTATTGATATGAAACAATTTTTTTAAAATTATATGTAAAATGTGAGAATATTGTTAGTTAATGAAAAAAAAAAAAAAATGGAACAAATTTAAATAATTTATAGGGGTAATTATATATCCTGGTGGTCATCAATTTAGTTATACGCTATCAAAATGGTCATTAGATGATAAATTAATTTCAAAATGGCTATTATAGACAAATAGTGTGACGGAAATGATCATCCATAGATAATTTACCCTAGTGACCACCCATTTGTTTAGATGTTATCCTAGTGGCCACCCTATTGTGAATTAAAACTATTTTTTTTTTTTAAAAAAAATTGAAAAAAATTTGTTTATTGGAATTTATCTCCAACCGTCCATGGTTGGAGATCAGATTTTTTTTTTTTTTTTTTTTAAGAGAATTTAAAAAATATATATAACAAAAATTTGGTAAAAAAACAAATGGGTGGATCTCCACGTACCAAGTTCTGTTTTTATTTATTTCTTTTAGCTTTTTGAAAAAAAAAAATCTTTAATAAAAAATGAGGTTGTTACAATTTGTTTTCTTTTTAATTAAATTTTTTAAAAAATGAGTGGTCACCGTTGTAACATCTCACCAAATGGGTGACCACTATAATAAATTTCCTTATGGATGGCTATTAGCGTCACATTGTTTGTCTATAATGGCCATGTTGAATCGATTTTTCCATCTAATGGTCATTTTGACGGTGCACGACCAAATGGATGGTCACTAGGGTAATTATTTATAATTTATATTACTAATAATAATTACATGTTATAAAATCACTATAAACTTATTATCAATATTAACCATCCAACTTATCTTCAAGAGAACCATTAATCGGGTCCATAATGGATTCTCCGATTATTCCAACAACACCATTAATATTGCAGCCTATCTGTAACATTGATTTTCCAAATATTCCAGTGTTTCATCAGGGAGAACCAAGCGTTCATGAAATTGGACAATCAAGTGAAACAATCAAGAAAGCTGAAGTAAAGGTTCTGATCAGATGTTGCTTTTTTGTTAATTAATTGTATTGAAACAAATACTTTTGTATCGATTTGATTTATTGATCTATATGTTTCCATGTTGTGGTTGTAGAGGGCAAAAGTAATACCTGAGAAGAAGAAAAAGAAAATCGAAAAACGAAGTCGTGCAGCTGAAGTACATAACTTGTCTGAGAGGGTACAAAAATATTTAAGCTTCAGATTTTTTCCGATTGCAGTAATTCATTTAGTCTGTTGATCATAAATAATTTTCAATTCATGTTTCATGCAGAGGCGAAGGGACAGGCTCACCATAAAGATGAAAACTTTGCAGGAAATGATACCGAAATGTAACAAGGTCACTAGTTGCATTAAATTTAATTCCTTGTTTTTACATTCATTTTCTTCAATACTAGAACACAACTCTGACTACTAAAATTGCTTATTCAGTCAGCTGATAGAGCTTCTATCTTGGATAATGCTGTCAACTATGTTCAGTTCATGAAGCTTCAGACAGAAGTAATCTCTCTCTCTCTCTTTTTCTATCCGTTATGTGTTTATGTGTATTATTTACCTGCGAACGTTCTTCATCTATACATATGTACCTCGTTTGGCTAATTTGATTCGATTTTTCGTGTTTTCGTTTATTAGTTGATGTCCGGTAGCCAAGTGACACCATACCTAACACCGAGTGGGCTTCCAGGCACGCATGGTTCACAATATTCACAATTCCTGCCAATCAGGCCGAAACCAGAGATGGGGATGGGGGTGGGGTTGTTCGGGATGTGTTATCCGAATGGTGTACCAGTACTACAAGCTCCCTTCCATCCTTCGTTTTCAGGAGGTCTAGGCATGCCTTTAATGCCTGGACAGGCAAATCTTACAGTCCCTCAAACGCAAATGCCATGTTATCCTTCACAAGTTCATCAAATGCCGAATTACGTCTCAGGATTCTCTCCTGGATTAAACTTTCAAAGCCAAGGAGATCTGTTTACTTCTAAAATTGCCATTGCTTATCAACAACTACTACAACAGCAGCAGCAGCAACAAGAGCAATAGCAGCAGCAACCGCCCGGGACAACTCAGGTTCACTCTAATCTGTAAATTTATTTTCTATCATTTTTAGGCAAACACAATTTGGAAACAACCAAATCAATCAAAGTAATCGAAATCTTCTAAAAGGGTCCAAGAAGATTCAACTAACCAGCACAATTTATATGGTATCCTAATAATCCCAGAAATTTAATTTGTTCGTTTTTCCATATCTGAAATCTTCTTTTGACTGAACTTATTACAGTTCGATCTGGATTTGATCAAATTAAATATGTGGGGTTGATTGATTAAATTTCTGCAGGAAACAAGCCCACCTGTTACATCTCCTTAAATGCTAATGAGAAATCATACAATTACAACTTCATGAGTGAGAATTAATGCAGTCTCCGAGGCTTCTCTTCTCTTACTTGGATTTGTTTTGTATCTGAATCTGTTTTTGTAATACTTCGTCCACATGACAAGTTTGTTGGCCTTGTACGTTAGAATTTTAAGCATTATTATCAGTTTTTATGTATAACTTTAAGGTTTTGAGTTGAGCGATTAGTTAACAAGATAAATAATCGGTTTACTTTGGAATATTTGAAATAATTGAGAAACCTCTTCATGCCTTGGGTGCCTGGAAGATAATCTACTTCTCCTTGAAACCTGACTTGGAATTCGAAAATTTTGAATTTTGATTTTGTAACATTTAAAATGTGTATGGTAAAATAGGGTAATGCTACCTTTCATTTCAATTATCCCAATCTATTCATTTCAAATGGGCCGGATGATTCGAGCCCGGCCAGTACCCAGCCCTCAAATTGTTTGTTTTTGAAATATTTATCAAAACTAGTTACCAATCAACTGAAAGCTGTTTTTTTCCCTCTTGCAATTTCCATGGAAATCTTCAAGAATCTTCATTGAACTATGATCGTTGAATGGATTTACACAAGCATGTAACAGCGGTGAAATCCAATAAAAAAAAGGGGGGATATTTTGTGATGAGAATTGATTGGGTGTGATCCAAGTTGGAGACAAAAACTCATAAAAAGAAGTTAAATTATTTAAAGCAAAGATCGGGATAAAAAAAAAAGTTGGGTTTCAGAAAATTAGATGAAAGCCAGAAACAATAAGAGAAAATTCGAGTGTTTGTCTCCTAGGGAGATTACTTGTTTTACAATATAATTTCAGACCCAACTATTTATGGAGAGGCCAAAATTGTGAGTCATATGTTTGATCATTTATTCGGTTTCGTACCATTAAAGGTTAGGTTCATTCAATGTTTTGTCTTTCTTTTTAAGGTTTTTTACCCATAAATTGCTTATAGAAGTTGTACTTCAAAAGGTTATAACATATATATATTAACTTTTTTCTTTTCGAAGTAGTACATGGAAAAAGTTATAACATATATATATATTTATAGTAATTATCAAGTGAGGTATACTTTATTTTAATTTTGATAAAGATTTTGATGAAATCACATTAATTTTTAAGAATTTTGATATGAATTTTTGTATAGATGATAAGTTTATTGAAATTTACCTATGAAGAAAATTTAAGAGATGTCGAGGTGTCAAAAAGACTGGGCTGGCCCAAACAGACCTGAAATTTTCAGGCCCAATTAATGTTCGGGCCGAGCCTGACTTTCAATTACAAAACCTTATGTTAAGCCCAACCCTTAAGCCTACACCGTTAACAGGCCGGGCCGGATTGCACTTAGGCCCAATCGGATTTGGACCATTAACAAAATCAGTTTTATTTTGAAAATGGTGAGGAGAGTTGGAAACGTGGAATCGAACACTTGTCACAAGGGAAGGTTGCCTTGCCAATTGCCATCAATCTAAACAACACTTGCACATGATGAAAACAGCAAAAACATAGGTTCATTTAATTTCCTCTCTAGTCAAACCTTTTGCCAATGTCTCCCTCTACCTCTACCCTTTTCGGTTTTCAATGTATCTTCAATTATTTATTATCTTTTATTATTTTAATATTTAAACTTTAACTTCTTTTTTAAAAATTTTTATTTAATATATGTTGGTCTTTGGGAAATCAGAATTCTTATAAATCTCCACAAATAGCAATTATAAAGTCTTTTTAAATATTTATAAATTTTTTTTAAACTTTGTCTTTATATTTCCCAAGTGGCCAAGTCATTATTAACTTTTTTTGTTATTTAAAGAAATGGTATTTTATTAAAACTATTTTTAAACATAGTTTTTTAATAATTTATTAAAAGTTATTGTGTGGGCTCGGACTTTTCAGATTCGGACCCGGCTTGGCCTGCACAGTAATTTTCCAGAGCCCCCTATTTCGGATTTATATAATAATGGGCTAGATCGGATCGAACTTGGACCGTACCCGGACCGGACCGGATAAATCCGGCCCTTTTGACACCTCTAAGAGACGATATCACGATATTCTTTCATGAGTGAAGATATTCGTACCCATCTAAAGTTGTATTTGCACCCAACATATATATATATATATATATATACAAAAATTCTATTATCAGTTCGAACTGATAAAAGTTATATCAGTTCCTTGTATGTGGGCCACTGGATTTAAATACTTTGACTTGATTGTATGCACTTGTCAGTCAAAGTATTTAAATCCAGTGGCCCACATACAAGGAACTGATATAACTTTTGTCAGTTCGAACTGATAATAGAAACACTGTCAGGGCCGGCCCTGACATATTAGAGGCCCGGGGTGAATCTCTAAAATGGGGCCTTATTAAAGGCCCAACCCTACAATTTTATGATCCACGGGTGGATGTGGGTCTGAAATTTGAACCCATAACGGTTCGGGTAACGAAAGACCTCTTTTGTTACATAACCAAAAAAAAAAAATCAGCTCAAATCAAGCACATCATCCATTGAAACTACATTTTCATTCCACAAAAATAACACCAGAAACAAATTAAAACCCCAATCGAAACTTGCATCTTCAGTACCAAAACACACATCACTGGCTGAGAAACTCCTTCTATGCAAATGGGCGTCTCCATTACTCACATCTTGACCCCAATTTCTAACCTCACAATTAAATTCCTCATTTTTTGAAGTCTCGTTTAGAAAAGATAGATAATCATTGAATTGAAACTCATCAACGAAATCACCACCACCAACACTAAAATTGTTTCTACTATTACTCCCAATATCACGACCACCACCATTGTTGAGATGTGAAACACCAGGGACCAAACACAACCCAGAACGTATATTATCATAAGAAAGAAAAGGACTCGCCTTTGGGTCCTATTGAATCCATTCCTCCTAACTTGTTGCTGTTGAAGCAGAGAGTTGAGTCAAGTGAAACTGGCTCTAGAGGGTTTGTGAAACAAGAAGAGTTGGTGAGACTATCATTGGAGGGACTTGCAGAGGTTTCTTGGTTGGATAAGCTGGAAGCTACTGGGCTTTATGACTGAGGATTCCACATCGAGAGAACAAGTCAAGGAAGTAGTAATTTTAGGTTATAATTAAATGCAGTTCAACCTTTAATTATATTTGTTTGGACTAGTTTATCAGGCCTTTCAGACGTGATCGTTCATTGGACTTGATTTATTAGGCCTAGCAAGTGTATATGTGTGTCATGTAAATAAAGGCCCCTCTAAATGATGGGCTTCCGAAGGCCCTGGGCGGCTGCCCCTAAAATCCAGCCTCAGGGCCGGCCCTGAACACTATATATATATATATAATTCCAACATTACCGTAAAGTAAAGTTATTAAATGATTTTTTTAAAATAAGCTATATTTATAAAATAAGTTGATTTTTTTTTTTAATTTATGGTATTAATAAATAAATTTAGAGAAAGGATATATTTAGTAAAATGTGGGGTGTAGTTACAAATATAATATTTTAAAATTTTAATATTATACTTTAAATATAATATGAGGTGTATACAGTTTTAAATATTGCCACTCTTCTCTCATCTGAGCCCAACCAATTCATTTTGTGATTCGGCTATCTAGGAAAGGCAATGGTCCCTTACCTTTAAGATAACGTCTTGTTTTTTTACCATAAAGATAATGTGTTCAATGAGTGCAATTTCGGCAACATTTACTAATGTTATACTTATAAAATTTATGTCGGCTTGATTATTATATGAAAATTATTCGAACTAATACAAAAAACAATTTTCAAAAAGTAATTACATTTTTTTCGCAGTTTCATTACATTATACTCATTTATAACATTTAAAAGAATTCATGCTCAAATTTTATAAATCATCCAACTTCATATAATTAGATCTAACTTTATATTCTTATTGTTAGATTACTTCTTCTACATTAATTGTAATATCAAGTCACTTTCAGAAATTAAAATAACACTTTTCATTAGAAGTTGTTCCTATCCTTTAAAGAACTATATTGATATGATGATGAGATCTTTTTTCTTCATAGACAAGTTAGAGCATCTCCGATCACTACAAGAAAATAATATATTTATTGATAGTTAAAAACTGTTAACAAAACCTTTAATGACAGTTTTTATAAGTGTCAAGGAAGCTAGTGTCAAGAAATGTTATGACATTTTTATTTTATTTTATTTTTATTTTGTTTTATTTTTTTTGTTTTTTTTATTTTTTTTAACAGTTATTTCTTGACAGTTTTAAACTGCCAAGAAAGGTTTAATAATATTTAAATAAAAACTGTCATCTATATTTAATTATAATATTTAAATAAAAAACATTTTTTATTTTTATAAACCATATACCCACCACCGGCCCACCACCTATCGCCATAATATTTAAATAAAAAATATTTTTTATTTTTATAAACCATATACCCACCACCAGCCCACCACCTGTCGCCGGCAGCCGTCCGACCACCTACCTACCTCCGGGCTGTCAGACCACCCACCTCCGGCCACCACCACCGCAGACCGTCCGACCACCAACCTCCGGCAGGCCAGCCCACTAATAATAATGCCAATTAATTATCATTATCATGTATTGAACTTGAGACCCAAGTCCAATGTTGCAAAATTTTACCACTTCACTACAACAGTTGATATGTTATCATTGGAACAATATTCATATATAACTCATAAGAATAAATCCTTATTACATAAATTTAAATTTATTCAACTAATCAAAATTCTATTTTCTACGACAAACATATATTAAAAAATATTTATTGAAACTCTTAATAAAATTATATTTTTTAAAACATATATAGTCGAATTATTAGTCGATATTCTATGGTCATGGGAATGAGAATGGGAATGTGAATGGGAATGAGAATGAGAATGGGAATGGAAAGGAAATGAAAACTAAGTTTTTTATTTGGTTGGAACTTTAGAATTAGTCTCTGAATCAATATTATTTTGTTTGGTTAACAATTTAATGGAATAGAGTTAACTGTATTTTGACCAAAATACCCCTAATTATGAATGTATAATAACAGATATATTATGGATAATAATAATAATAAAATATAAAAGTATATTATACATATAATTATATGTTATTACACTTGAGCTAGAAAAGATATCTTGTCTAGTTTAGGCCCAGTTTACCTTTTAATCCTTTCATATCTCCCTCTTCCCACCTAGGGTCCACCCAGAGTGAGTCATAGGAGCCAGGAATGTTTTGCACTCCCCAGGGCTCGAACTCGGCACTTCGATCGGACGCCAAGGCTCTGATACCACTTGAGCTAGAAAAGATATCTTGTCTAGTCTAGGCACAGTTTACCTTTTAATCATTTCATAATAATAATATATTATTATATGCAGTATATATATTAATATTATTATATGTAATAATATATAATATATAATAATATAATATATAATATATGTAATAATATATAATATATAATAATATAGTATATAATATATATATTATATATAATAACATAATATATAAATATATTATATTATATTTGTTTATATATCATTATATATATTATAATAATATAATATATAATAATAATATATATAATAAAAATATATATTTATATATCATTAATATAATATATAATAATAATATATTATTTTTGGAAAGGAGCTGAGGGCATTTTTGTAATGGAGTTGGGGCATATGAGGGTATTTATGGAATATAAATTTTAGTTTGGAATGTAATGGCTTTCCATTGGTTTTTGGATAGAATGCCCATTCTACCAAAATTGTGGAATCCTCATTCCAATGGAATCATCATTCCATTGCATTTTAACAAACCAAACGAATGGAATGGCTTTCTTTCCATTCCATCTAACCAAACATGGCCTATAAGAGACTCGTGACATCAATTGTAATAGATATGATTTGGAATACAACTCTCACTACATGAGAGATATTTCTTAACATGCATCTTGCAATTTAATGAACAAATGTAAGACTCAGATTACTAATTTATATGGGTAATTGGATTATTAATGCGTCTCTTAGTATGAAACAAGATGGTGCAAAATAAATAAACAATTTTTAAAAAATTATTTTTTTTGAATTTTTTAAAAGTAAATGATTTAAAAGTAAATTTATTAAATTAAAAATTTTACTTATCCAATATCGGTTTGCCCAAAAACCGAAATCTTACTGTAAAATAAATCCATATCGGGATTTTGTTTGGTGTTGAAAATGGGAAGTAAAAGTTTAAAAAAATTATTAAAGATAAATAAAAAAACTATATATTATGAATGTTTTATAATATAATATATAATATAGTATATTATATTAAATAATATATATTTATAATATTTATATAATATATATTATATTATTATATTAAATAATATATATTATATATTTATTAAATAATATATATTATATAAATATATTATTATATATATTGTTTAACCACGGAATGGAATTGAGTGAAATGCATTTTGACCAAAATACACCTAATTATAAAAAATTCATAATATATAATATAAAATACATGTATATTATATATAATACATATAATAATATATATATATAATTTATAATATACATATTATACAATATATATAATAATATATTTATAATATATTTATATAATATAAATATATTATATTATATATTATTACATATATATATATATAAATTGTATTTCTTGACAGTTAAAAACTGTCAAGAAAAACGTCTTCCTTGACAGTTTTTTCTTGACAGTTAGAATAACATATTCTTGACAGTTTTTAAAACAGTTAAGAAAAAACTGTCAACAAAGGTTGTTTTTCTTGTAGTGAATGTAATACTGACTTGTGAAAAAAAAAAAAAAAAGATGTCACGTAGGATTAATTGATATTATTATTATGGTTATAATATTTCTCCATGATTTGGTCAATCAATCATCCCCAAGACCATGGCTATTAATTACAAGATTATAACTGTCAAATATTTGTATAAATATAATCCTATTAGTTAGCCTCCAGTGTAGTTTCTTTCCTTATAAGTTGTACAGCTTGTATCCATATATACAAGGCTTGACCCCAAATGTAATATTCATTCAGTAATTATCAAATTCTTGATTCATTTTGGTATCAGAGCAATATCTTTGCATCTTTCATATTTTTTCTTTCTCTCTTGCTACTAATCATGTCAGACACAAATGGAGGAAATAATGAGGGAGGAAACAATGACAAGGGTAAGGCATCTACTGATGTTTCTGCTGAGTTCTCCAACCCTTTCTTTCTACATCACTCCGATAATCCCGGAGTTACACTCGTCAGTCAAGTGTTGGATGGTAACAACTTTACTAGTTGGAGTAGAGCCATGACCACCGCTTTGGGCGCTAAGAACAAATTATCATTCATTGATGGTTTTATTAGTGCTCCTGTAGTTGATTCACCAAATCATGCCGTTTGGAAACGGTGCAATGACATGGTCAAATCCTGGCTCCTTAACTCATTGAACAAAGAGATTGGGGACAGTGTCATCTATGCTGTTAATGCCAACGACATATGGAAGGATCTTCATGACTGATTTGCCTAAAGCAATGCACCTCGCATCTTTCAACTTCATCGAGATCTTGCTTTTTGCACACAAGGTACTGTTTCTCTTTCGATTTATTACACCAGGCTCAAGACAATTTGGGATGAACTTACCTTTTTACAGCCACTTCCTCAATGCTTATGTGGTGCATCAAAGGAGTTGCAGATCTCTCATAATGGGGAACAACTGATTCAGTTCCTCTTGGGCCTTCATGAATCCTTCAACGCTGCAAGGGGACAAGTATTACTCATGGAACCCTTGCCTTATATCACCAGGGCTTATTCCTTGATTCTACAAGAAGAGCGCTAGCGTGCTGTTGCTGTTGCTGTTGACTAGAATATTGCATTGCCAGAAGTTGCAGCCTTTAATGTTGGTGTCAATCATACAAACAATGCTCCAGTGACACCAATCAATATCGTTCATGCTTCTCCAGCAGCTAATGCTATTGTGACAATTGCAACCGTCATGGCCATACCAAAGAGAAGTGTTTTTTGTTGGTGGGTTTTCCTCATGGTCATCGATTGCACAAACCGAATGGAACACCTAGCACTAGTACCTTTTCTGAGCGACTTCGATCTGCCCAGAATTTCACCCAGGAACAGTTTCAAAAGATTTTGACTCTTCTCCAAGATGGTAATTAATAGCCTAGTGTGAATCTTACAGGTAATTCTTGTTTTTCTTCTACCCATTTAGGAACCTTTTGGATTATGGACTCCAACGCAACACACCACATTGTTTCTGATCTCAACCTTATTTTAAATGCTATTGAAACTAATTCTTTTCCTCCTGTTAAATTACCAAATGGTGATTATGCTAGTGTTACTCATATAGGAGATATTCAACTCACACCTTCCATTCGTTTGATCAATGTTTTATTCATTCCTTGCTTTGGTTTTAACCTCATTTCTAATAGCAAACTTACTGCTTCTCAAAATTGCCATGCACTTTTCTCACCTGATATGTGTCTTTTTCAGGATCGTGCCAAGAGGACAACGATTGGAGTGGCTAAGGACGTTGGAGGATTATATTATCTAGCATCTAGTAGTTTTAATTCAATAAACAATGTCTCTGCTACCATATGACATTGTCGTCTTGGTCACTTGTCTCCTAGACGTTTGCATTTTCTTTCAAATAAATACAATGAAATTTCTGGTTCCAATTTCAGTTGTACTTGTGAGATTTGTCCACTTGCAAAACAAACAAAATTGCCATTTCCAACTAGCATAATCACAACTACAAAACGTTTTGAATTACTTCATAGTGATATTTGGGGAGGATATACAACTCCCACTTTAAATGGTGAGAGGTATTTCCTTACAATTGTTGATGATTATACGCGGTGCACTTGGTTATTTCTTATGAGATTAAAATCTGAGTCTCAAAAATTTATCAAACAGTTCCTTGCTTTAGTCAAAAATCAGTTTCATACCAGTGTTAAAATTTTTCGTTATGATAATGGTTCTGAGTTTTTATCACTCAAGGATTATTTTTTTGACAATGGTATTTTACATCAAACAACATGTCCCTACACTCCTCAGCAAAACGGTGTTGTTGAACGTAAACATCGTCACTTGCTTGAGGTTACTCGTGCACTCAAATTTCAAGCCAACTTACCAACTCATTTTTGGGGGACTGTGTCCTCACTGCTGCTTACATAATTAACAAACTGCCCACCCCTTACTTGGTAATGTTTCACCATTTGAAAAATTGTTTTCTAAAGTACCCACTTACTCTTACTTAAGAATTTTTGGTACTTTTTGTTTTGCTACGACACCCTCTCAAGGTCGTACTAAATTCTCTCCACGAGCACGACGCTAAATTTTTCTTGGCTACCCATTTGCTCAAAAAGGATATAGGTTATTTGATCTTAAGAAAAATGAGTATTTTGTTAGTCGTCATGTTGTTTTTCACGAGTCTTCTTTTCCATATATCACTTCCGCACAAGAAAAATCCACTTTGACTCGACCACGTGACACTGTCATCCCAGTTGCTATTGACGTTGATTTTTCTGCTTATGTTCCATCTTCAGGATCTATGCCAAATTCCTTGGAAGCTACTGTGTCTCCTTATTCATCGGACAACACAGAATCTCGAACTAATTCTTCATTTTTGCCTAATTCTCCTATGATGTCATCAGCTCCAAATATCCCTCATCAACCTGAGATCACACAAATTAGCTACTTTAGTCTTCCAGTCAATACAATATCTCCATCATCATCTCATACAGAATCCATTATTTCTATTCCTCCAGAAAATTCCCTAATAACCCAAACACAAGATCCATCATCTTCTCAGTATCCAAGTAGAGACCGCAAACCTCCTAGTTATCTTGTAGATTTTCATTGTAATTCTGCAGTAGTTAGCCACTCCAGCGTCGTTCCTCGCATTGGCACAAGGTATCCTTTGTCTTCTTTTATTGATTATTCTAATCTTTCACCTCGATATCGTTCCTTTGTATTATCTGTTTCTTCATCTATAGAGCCCTCAAGCTTCACACAGGCTGTAAAGGACTCACAATGGATGACTGTCATGGACTCTGAAATTGCTACTTTGGAAGAGAATGGAACATGGTCTGTTGTCCCTCTCCCTACTGGTAAGCATGCTATTGGCTGTCGTTGGGTTTATAAAATCAAATACAGATCCAATGGTTCCATTGAACACCACAAAGCTTATCTCGTGGCCAAAGGATATAGCCAAGAGGAAGGTCTAGATTACAGGGAAACTTTTACACCAGTTGTCAAGCTTGTTACAGTGCGTGCTGTTCTTGCAATTGCTGTAGTTAAAGGTTGGGGACTCCACCAACTTGATGTACAAAATGCTTTTCTACATGGAGATCTTCATGAGGAAGTGTTCATGCAATTGCCTCGAGGATATTCAAAACATGGGGAGCTTAATGGTTATAGAGCAGTATGCCGATTACACAAGTCCTTATATGGACTTAAACAAGCATCTCACTAATGGTTCTCTAAGTTCTCAAATGCTCTTATTTCAGCTGATTTTTTTCAATCCAAGGCAGACTATTCACTTTTTATTAAGTCTACTACTGATGATTTCACTGTTATCCTTGTATATGTTGATGATTTGTTGATAACAAGATCGAACCCAGCTGCTATTTCAACTTTAAAAAAGTTCCTGCATTCTCAGTTCAAGCTCAAAGATTTGGGTCCGCTTTCTTATTTTTTAGGCTTGGAAATTGCTCGCAGCTCCTCTGGTATTTCAGTTTGCCAAAGAAAATATACTCTTGAAATCATTTCAGATGCTGGCCTCATTGGTTCAAAACCATCCCCTTTTCCAATGGATACCACCACAAAACTTTCTGTTGATTCAGGAGAATTACTTCATGATGCTACACCATATCGTCGCCTCATTGGCAGATTGCTCTATCTTACAATAACAAGGCCATACATATTATTTTCTATCAATCTTCTAAGTCAATTCATGAGTGCACCTCGTCACCACCATCTTGCTGCAGCTTATAGAATTCTTCGTTATCTAAAGGGCAGTCTGGGACAAGGGATTTTCTTTTCGGCATCTTCTTCACTTGATTTACAGATTTATTGCGATTCAAATTGGGCATCTTGTCCTACCAGTCGTCAATCAACTTCAGGCTACTGTTCTCTCCTTGGATCCTCACCAATTTCCTGGAAGTCTAAAAAATAGCCTGTGGTTTCTCGCTCCTCGGTAGAAGCCGAGTATCGTTCTATGGCTTCTGCTGTTGCTGAAGTAGTTTGGTTGTGCCAGCTTCTCACAGAACTTGGTGTGTCTCAACTTATCCCAACCACAGTATTTTGTGATAATCAAGTTGCTCTTCATATCGTAGCTAATCTTGTTTTTCATGTAAGAACAAAACACATCGAATTAGATTGCCATTTTGTTCGTGAAAAGCTTCAATCTCATGTCATTCAGACCAAATATGTCTCCACTGGTCACCAATTAGCAGATATGTTCACAAAGGCTCTTGGTCAACCTCTTTTCCAGTTTTTGTTGTCCAAGTTGGGATTCATTGACATTCATCGTCCAACTTGAGGGGGAGTATTATGGTTATGATATTTCTCCATGATTTGGTCATTCAATCATCCCCAAGATCATGGCTATTAATTACAAGATTATAGCTGTCAAATATTTGTATAAATGTAATCCTATTAGTTAGCCTCCAGTTTAGTTTCTTTCCTTCTAAGATGTACAACTTGTATCCATATATACAGGGCTTGACCCCAAATGTAATATTCATTCAGTAATTATCAAATTCTTGATTCATTTATTATGTTAATAAATCTTTTTCCAATGCAATTGTGCATATTCAACCTCAAGCTGATATGGCAAAAAAATATTAGTCATTGTAACATGAGAGCATCTCTAATGCAAGCATGACTTGTGAAAAAAAGAGATGCCACGTAGGATTAATAGACATTCTGTTAAAAAATCTTTCTCCAATGCAACCGTGCATATTCAACCTTAAGCTGACGTGGTCAAAAAAAAAAAAAATTAGACATTGTCAACATGGCAGTTTACTTTCAGACGGTCTGTTGCACAACTTATTTTTTGGTTGACTCAGCAAGTAATTAAAATTGACATTAATTTTTCATCTAGTTTTGGTAAGGAAATAAAATAACAAATAAAATAGGAAAAAAATGGACACGTCATTAAAAATATAGTGTTTTAGACGGAAGCATTGGAGACCAAATTTTGAGCTGATTGTCTATCAAGTCTATTTGTATGGCACATTGGGAGCAAATCTCTTGACATTGTTGCCATGACAACGATTATTGGTATGTAAGTCACTTTTGCATTAGAGATGCTCTGACCGTCTACTTTTAGACAGTCTGTCGCACATCTATTTTCTCGGTTGACTCAGCAAGTATTTAAAACTAACATTAATTTTTCATCTATTTTTGGTAAGGAAATAAAAAAAAAAAAAAGGAAAAAAAAAAGGATACATCATTAAAAAAAATGTGTTTTAGACAAAAACATTGGAGACCAAATTTTAAATTGATTGTTTATCAAGTCTATTTTTATGCCACATAGCTAGGAAGCAAGTCTTTTGACATTATTGTCATATAAATGATTATTGGTATGCAAGCCACTTTTACAATTGGAGATGCTCTTACTTGAGTCCCGGTGAAACTCTAAAACTATTTGCCTATTGATCGCGCTACAAATGTTCTGATTTAGCGCTCCATTTTCTTATCTTTTGTGTTCGTTTCCGAGCACTTTTATGTATATAATGTTTGTTTTAGCTTTGTGCAGGTAAATATCCCACATAGATGGTGTTTGTACCAAATGTGGGAAAAATAGGGCAATTATGTGTGAAGAAGAGTTCCAGCGGGTTCAGGACCGGCGAGAATGAACCCGTAGAACAGGGGAGCATGAAGCCGCAGAGAAGACCAGCTAGTTCATCACCTTCTGGTCAGCTGGAATGAACCTGCGGAACGAAGTCGCGGGATTCCACCGCTAGCTTGGACTTTTTGGCTGGCTAGCAAATGCCTGCCAGACTAAAGTCGCCAAAATCCTTGCTAGTTCGTGCTGCTAGACATTTCCTGCGGAATGAAGTGCACAAACCTGATAGCTAGCTTGTACCTTCTGTGTGGCTGGAATATTCCCGCGGCACGAAGTCATCGTAACTCTAGCTAGTTCGTGTGGCTAGACATGTCCCGCGGGCTGAACCAGCCAGACCCCAATCAGCTCCGAATTCATGATATTTTACAGGGCTAATTTGGTCTTTTCACACCCCATTCAGGCCCAAATCTTGCCCAATCTATAAACACACCCTTTGGCCTCTCTTTCTAAAAAAAAAGGTGAAGAAGTGCACCACCCAACCTTTGCTCCAAGAAAACCCTTTCTTGGATTGAACATCACAAAAGAGAGAGAGAGCAACTCCAAGCTTCCATGGGGGATTTTCCTCCATGGAAAGCCTTCCACGGAGAGTAGATATGCAAAGATAGGAGGGCTTGTTTGTCAAGCCATAGGAGTTCATTGTATATGGAGAGCTTTTGTAGGCTTGTCTTCAAGGGTTATCTCTTAATTCTCATCTCTTTGTATGTCTATTGATGTGTAATATTATGTGGGAATATTTGTAACCAACACTTATGCTATAATATATGTTTGTATTGTTTCTTATATTTGATTCTAGTATTGTTCTATTCTATTGCTATCATTTACAATCTCTTCTTATGATATTCATGAGTATGAAGAGTTAGATATTGATATGTATGTATGGATGAGATTAGGAGTAGATTAACCAAATGATGTAGGAGTAGCTCTAATCAAATATCTCATCTATGTATGTATGTTGTTAGAAGACCTAACATGCTATGTTTGGAATGATTAGAGTGTTTAAGAGCTAGGTTTGTGCTTGGATTACCATTCCAAGTATGAGCTTGGGTATTAGCTCAATAGAATGGAAAAGGCTTATGCATAACCATGCCATGATAGCTTTGGTTCAATGTTCTTGTGCTTAATGGGTCTAAACCTAGACACAATTACTCTTCCGATTGGAGAGTGATGAATTGATTTCGGTAATTTCCTTAATCAAGAGAACGAACCCTTACTTGAATTAAATGGAATTCACATGATTAACAATCTACATGTATTGCATATTGTGTTTGGTAAACCGATGTCCCATATGTGTTTCATATCTTATCTCCAAGCCACCTTTGTTTTCGTAGTTAGGGTGTCTTGCCTCTAGGAGTAGATTAACTTAATTATGAGTAGATTAATTAGATAGCCAAGACACCCGGCTACATTTCTACCTTAGTTAATTAGTTTACGGTACACACACACACACAACCACATTTCCTTTACTTGCTTTAATAAACACTAGAACTAAATACAGTTAACGGATTCCATCTCTCTGTGGGAACGACCCTTGCTTACTTGCTATACTTGTCCTTTGACTCGTTGCATTTGCGAGGTAATTAGAATAGATAAATCTTTTCTCGATCGGGGAACAACGACGCCCCGGTCATCTATTGTTAATAAAATTTCATTATTTGGTTATTGGTTTCAATGATTATGGTGTTTGTTTATCAGGTAAGTGTTGAAAATGTTCATCAAAACTAGTCACAATTCAGTTTTTTTTAGTTCTTTTACCTTCTTGCAATTTCCCTATAAATTGTTTGAGAATATTTTGTGGATATTTTGTGATGAGAATCGATTGAGTTTGATTGAGGTTGTAGACAGAGACTTAGAGAGAAAAAAAGTCATGTTAGTTGCCAGAAACAAAATTTGGGTTTCATGGTTAGTTGTTACCAGAAACAAAAGTTTGAGTTTCAGTAAATTAGATGAAAACTCATGTGTTTGCCTTTGATGGCAGATCAGTAGTTTTGCAATATAATTCCAAACCCAACTATTCAAGTGGCCAACAAAATTATGAGTCATAACTCATAAGTTTGATTCATTTATCAAGATTGGAAACATCTATGGACTCAAATCCTTAAGAAGTATTAACTTGGAGATGATATATATGAAAACCACTAACAAAATACGTATTATGTATTATGATTCAAAAATCATGCATGGTTTACTATATAATCAATACCTAGCACAACAGTTTAGTATACAGAAAATAACATCTCAGTAGACATTTGTTAAATAAATACAGATAGTTATGAATAAACAAAATATCAATTTGATTTGACGATTGATAGATAAAGTTCTATCCAATCAAATACACAACTGCGAGTTATACTCGGTATGATATCAAGGATATTCTATCTATCTATCTATCTATATATATGACACGGGTCGTGTGTTAAGAATACGTGTACATAATAAATGATCAACCTTTATACCATGAAAAAGGACATAATTACCGATGCCAAGTGCCAACTGTGCTTTAGTTGTAAAAAGACGTCTATTCAACCTTTGGCTAAAAAAAAAAAGAAAGTAAAATAAAACAAAATATAAAAAAAAAGGAAAAATGACAGAATTTCCATTAGCAGACTATCTGCCGAGATTGTGATAATGGACTCCACCGATTGAGGCTTGTAGGCAGGGGCGAAGCCAGAATTTTGACTTTAGGGATCAAGATAAAAACTAATATTATAGGTCATGCAATCTTTAAATAATATCAATAGGAATCTCGTACAAGAAAAAGTGTGGAATCCCGCACCTGATACTTTTCAACAAATTAAATGTGATACCGTTTGGAATTAAAAGTAATGATATACAAATAAATAAATAAAATAGATATTAACTAATTAAAATATAACATATCTATTTTATATATAGAAAATTATTTATAACAAAATCAATCTAATTTTCTTCTTAATGTTCATTTCAATTACATAATCAAATAGTGTATGAGAAAACATCTTTTATTTTATTGTAAAATTTATGCATGTTCTTAACGGTATGCATAACTGGAAAAATATATTTTAATAGTTCTTAGCTTATAAAATATAAATTTAAATAGCTTAATTAAAATATCATTATACCATTGATATATTTAAATCACAATTATTTACATACTTGTAACTTAATTTTATAATATTCATGTCAATCCAAATTAACTTATAATAATTTTGAAGAAAATTTAAATAATAAACTAATAAGGTAAATTTATCAAAATCAAATTAATATTTAATCTAACAAAATAAATAATAAAGGTAATCGCTATAACAGTTCAATATTTACTTAGTTTGTTCTAGTAAAATCTATAAAAAATATATATATTATATATACTGTTGTATGTTAGAATTCGATCAGAGGACACGTCATCAGAAAGAGCTAGAAACATGGAAAATCCCTCCACGTCACCCAGCCATTAGTCAATGGAAGAAAGATCAGTCATTCGCCGCAATATCGAGCCACGTCACCAAGGTTGAATAAAGTCAAATATGTACTCGCCGCAGGATAGTCGGCCTAAATAAGGAATGGACTCGCCAAAATCTCCTGGTCAGCAGGAGATCATTTGGCGAGCACGATATTAATGACCTCATTCCAGAAGATCTCATCCAGCAAGGATTCAGCCAATGATAAGGCTCTCGAAGTTATATCCTAAAGGGTAAATTACACTGCACCCCTTGAGGTTTGGCCTTAAGACATTAAGATGGAAAAGTTTCGTTATTCTACGCTAACACCCCTGTATTGTCGAAAATACCCTTGTATAATAATAAAAAATAAAAGTTTTTTTACACTCACACCCAAGGGCATTTTGGACCTTACAATGGTCAAAAAGGGGTGCTAGTGTAGAATAACGAAACTTTTCTATCTAAGTGTCTTAAGGCCAAACCTCAAGGGGTGCAGTGTAATTTACCCTATCCTAAATACAAGGGAATTGCCACTTTCGTTCAGAAGAAGTCATAACAGGAAAAGAAGTCTTAATTAGTCTATAATGTAAGAATCCTTGTATATATTACGGTCCAAACTTGTTCCGGTTGCTTCCAATTCTTCAAATCTTCATATCTTCGATACTTGAATATATTACAGCAGTGTATTTACATATAAATTACTGTAGTTTTTTTTTTAATTAAACCTACTGCCGAATTTTTAATAAAAATAGTGTAGTATTTTTTAATACAATAAAACTGCAGTATTTTTATTTACAATAGCTGAAATAAATAAAAAAACTTAGCAACTACCAAGAAGGAAATTGTGACGATGATAGACCACCCTTCTTGTTACAATTCCGAAACAAAAATACATTGAAATTCTAGGACCAAAATCGAGTAATAACAATCCATATAAAAACATATATAAATCTATACATTCCAATGTAATTATATATGAAAATACCTAGAGTGCCAGCTCTTTCTAAACATGCATAATCACAATATAAAGAAATTGAATCACGTATATATACGTTAATTAATTAAAGGGTACAACCAGGCTCTGATACCAATTGTGGGGAAAAACGATTGCACGCAGTGGAAGCGAGACTAAAATAGGTTTAGTATATTTCAAAAAAAAATTCCTTTTAAAGATGAACCTTAACCCTCTAATTAATTAAACATATATAATTAAACATATATAATTAAAAGTATCATACCTTTGTCGCGTGATCTGATTGACGTCGCGTCGATGGTAATCTGCAAGATCTTCCATTCCAATCCAATCATGAACGTGAATCACCTAGAAGCGTGGTCTCCCTTTTCTTTGAATTGTGTACCTGAGGATGGATAACCAAAACTTTTTCTTTTCCGTTAGTCACAATAAATTCCAAGAGATTACAAAGAATGTTCCGGTCACTTTTGAATTCACAATCGTTAGATCGAAACTCGTGTGAACCTTATTCGAAATTGTGCACAAAACCTTTTGGTGTAAAAGTTACTAATGCACTATCGAAATAAGAACAATCTTTTCTCACTTTATCTCTTGGTTGAAATTCACACTAGTCTAAGAGATGGATTTGATTTTCAAGCAAAAGAAATTAACTCTCTCAAGCAAGAAATAGGGTCGCCAAATTCCATAAACTATGGCGGCCGAATTCCATAGTGCCAAAAATTATGGTGGTTGAATTCCATAGTGCCCACAAAAAACTATGGTGGCCGAATTCTCTTCCTAGAATATCATTAGGGTGGCCGAAAATCATCTCCTAAATAGGATTTATGTCTTTTGACCTAAATCCTATCCTTAGGTAGATTTCCTTTAGAATTTCAAACCGTAATCCAACTCTTTAGTGTATTTGTGACTATATCAAAAACTTCCTTATTTGACTAGATAAATAAATACCTTTTATTTATCTACTTACCAAATAAAGTCTTTGATATCTATTATACTACCAACAATAGTATAATAATAAGAAACATATTTCCTAGTCAGAAAAAGATTTTGATTCTTAATTACATAATTAATTAATTTTCATTTAATTAAATAATAAAATAAAATAATATTTTAGACTATTATTATAGTCTTGCCGCCCAAGTACCATACATGGGCTATATATTATTTTCTTATTTTATTTAATCCATTAGACTTTAACTAAAAAGCCCACATGTGAACCAGACCCATTCTTACTAAAAGAAATAAGCCCATATGCCTTTCATTAATATATTAATATAATTTAACAGCCCATTAAATAAATAATGTGCAAATTATATTCTTAATATATTAAACACAATTCTATATGGACCCATAATTAGTCCGGTAGAATATATCAAGTGATCTATGCAAGTCCGTGTGGATTGGGGATCATGGCGGGCTATCTAAATTTAAGCTTCAATAGACATAACACGATCACAATCAACAAATGATTCACTTAGGTTCGATCTATTAATTTTAGCTCATTCCACTAAAAAGCTAAAATTGAACTCTTAAATAAAGATAGAATAAGTAAATGATTCTCATTCATACCCTAGACAATCTTATAGGAGATAGTGAATCCTCGTGAAGAATATCAGTAATCGCCAAGAGCTCATAGACCGCCTATAGCTCTCCAAGTTACCATATTTACTCATATGACCACATTTTGAACTTGGATATATATTATGACTTGTCCAAAAGTCATCTTTAAATAGTCACTATTGAAAACTCAACGTTAAGATTTAATATCCAATACCTCAAAACATCCATATGATGATATTATACTAACATTTAATAAATGGAGCCACAATGTCCATATCTATAAATGAAGTCCTCTATTGATTAGCAAATGAATACCACCAAACTATTGAGGATAGACTATGCTATATAATCGTACTCATTGATAGCTTAAATGATAACACTTGTAACCATAAGTCCATCATTTATCTCAGGATCGAGATAGACTCTCCGATTGTCCTGATAATGAAAAAACTTTTATCTACTGACGGTTCTAGATAAAGTATTTCATTGCGATCATGTTCAATGCACCCAGTGCACTAGATTCTTTTACTCGAAGCCCCTTCGATGATTTTAGACTCATCATAATACATTTGATCCCACTCAAATGATAGCAAAAGAATTCTACAATTTTATCAAGATAAAGGTGCCCAACCTTTAACTTAAGTTGTGAACGTTATTCAAGACTAACTAAAAAATTGTGTTCACCTCATACATATCCAGATGCACGAACAATTCTTCTTTTCTCATAGTCTTTTGACCTTATGATTATTTACTTTTGACAATTATAATAATTAAACTATAAATGCTATAAGTTTTGCTAAACCAGAAATCACTTTATTAATATGAAAAGATTGTTAAATACAATATTACACTCTTGCTATTGAGCATAATTCTAACATTGCCATTATTGGAGAATCACTACCAGGAGATGGAGGAGAAGAAATATCGGGGGTGTTAGTTTCATCAACAGTAGGAATATATATAGAGATAGGAACAGGATGACTCGGATTGAAGTTGCGTAGATACAATTCGATTTTATCCGCAGGAATTTTGTCACCAAGTTCCAAGGCCCTCATCATTTGATTAAAAAGTAAACAGTGATAGGATGGATCCATGAAAACTCACTAGAAAGTCAATGGAACAGGAGGTTTGAGAAGATGAAGTGTGGTTGGACTCCTCGGAGTAATCGAGTCAATAGAAAATGGAGGTACTGAAGAAAGGATGACGGAGAACTCTTGATGGCAGAAATCCAAGAAGAAAGAAATCTAAAAACCGCAACCAGAGTTTCTTAAACGTCTGATCAAAGAGAGGAAGAGGAAGAGTTTTTCTGCAAAAGTAAATAGTGGGAAGCGGAGCAGCCGCTTAAAAAGGGGAGAGATTCAAAATTTAAAAAATAAATAAGGAGTTTGATAAAATGAACCGTCTGTGTACAGGGCTGTGACAAAATCGTCCACCACTTAATGGACACATGGCACTGCAAGACACAATCCACAGTTAGCGCATCAAATCGTCGCATCAAGTCAGAGGCGAGGTTTTGAATTTAAGTGGCCAAAAATGAAAGCTTGCAAGAGAAGTCTTTTAACATTGGAACTAGCAAATAAAACACGTGGATCAAAAGCAACGAGAAGAGTAAAGTTGTTCATGAAAGCAAAGATGATTATAAATGCTACTCGCTGCAACGAAGAAACGAAGGGGTTCATTAGCTTGTTCAACTCAAAACATTTATGGGGGTATTGTTGTATGTTAGAATTCGATCAGAGGACACGTCATCAGAAAGAGCTAGAAACATGGAAAAATCCCTCCATGTCACCCAACCATTAGTCAATGGAAGAAAGATCAGTCATTCGCCGCAATATCGAGCCACGTCACCAAGGTTGAATAAAGTCAAACATGTACTCGCCGCAGGATAGTCGGCCTAAATAAGGAATGTACTCGCCAAAATCTCCTGGTCAGCAGGAGATCATTCGACAAGCACGATATTAATGACCTCATTCCAGAAGACCTCATCTAGCAAGGATTCGACCAATGATAAGGCTCTCGAAGTTATATCCTAAATACAAGGGAATTGCTACTTTCGTTCAGGAGAAGTCATAACAGGAAAAGAAGTCTTAATTAGTCTATAATGTAAGAATCCTTGTACAAATCTAATTAGTAAAACCGACTCCAACTCAAACAAGGCACGGGAAACCCTAGTCCACTAGCTATAAATAAGACTCGATAGCCCACAAGAAGAGGGTTCTGAAATCTGGAGAGTTGAGAGTTATTGTATGAGAGAAGAAACAAGTTAAAAGAGTGAAACCTAACGAATCATAGTGATATTTTTCCTGTCCTCAAGGGACACCGTGGTTTTTTTTTTCCCTTTTCTAGGGTTTTCCACATAAAATCTTGTGTTTTGCATGTGTTGATTATTATTTCTGATATTCATTAATTGTTGTTATTGTCTGACGTGTGACAATCCAGAAATCACCGTTAACATATACAATGAGTAATGCTTGGCTTCCCATTTTTTTTCCTAAATTCTTTCCCAAATGTTTATAGAATGTGAGGTGTCAACATTACATAATTCACCACATAATCTCACGATTTACAAAATGTTAACACCTCACGTCCTACATACATTTGGGAAAAAATTGGGATACCTAGCATTACTTATATATAATACACACTAGATTAAATAATAATGTTTGAAATAATAGGAAATTAAAATATTAAAATGGATTGATTTTATCACCTATTTTCATGGTCAATAGAATTATAGAAAAAAAAAATATAAGTTAATTTATATTATTAAAATAATAAAAGAATAAGGGAATATTATCACCTACTATATATATATATATATATCATATTCTATGTATAATAGTTTATTATTATTATTGTTTAATTTGATGTATAATATTTTTTTTCTTGGGGGGGGGGGGGGGGGGGGGGGGGGGGGGGGGGGGGGTGAGATAAAAAGTCTTATTTTTAAAATGTCACACTCATTAAGTTTATGTAATACATTTTTTTTAAGCATTAAATAAATTCAGGATTTTTTGGATGGAGATGACTCGAACCCACAACCTCGTGGTGTATATGTGAAGAGTTTACCATCGAACCAACCTCATCTCGTCATAAATTTGTCTTTTCCTTTTCTAGTTTTATCACCCATAATTTTTTGTTTTGTTTTTATCATTTAAAATTAAATCAAAACTTACTCTCTAACTATAATTATGTCAAACTTCAGGGGTGTTATTGTATTTGGTATATTTGCCCCTGAAGATATGATTCTTTAATTCAAATCTAGCTAGTAGATGAAGAGTTTTATATTAGAAATATTTTTATTGAAACTAATAATAATTCGATTGAATTGTATATAAGCAAAACATTTTTCATATAAAAAAAAATCTTAAGAATTAGTTCAACATTTGAAAAACTAATAGAAAGAATTTTTTTTTTGTTAGTACTAGGGGTGGGCGTTGATTGGTTCGGTTCGGTTTTCCGTAGAACCGATAAAAAACCGATAAAGTCCGGTTTTTAAAAAAACGAACCGATCCAATCAAATTGACATTTGTCAACCGATCAAAAACCGATCGAATTGGACCGGTTCGGTTCGGTTCGGTTTTTTCGGTTTTGGGCCTAATGGGCCAAATTTCTAGACTTGTTCAATTACAAAGTTTTTTCCATATATTGGGCCCATTGAACCGAATTTGACTAAAATAAAAAATAAATACCAAATATGGGACCAAATTATATAAAAAAAAAATTGATGCAAATTGATTTTGAAAATATAATAAACAGCTGATTGATGATATTCATTACAAGTTTAAAAACAATACTTCAACAGCATTACACTGTCCACAGCATGCACGGCCTGCAACATTTAGTCAATTTAAATAAAAACAAAGCATTACACTGTCCACAGCATGCAGTATGCACAGTCCACCTGCAACATTTGGTCAATTTAAATAAAAACAACACTCCACACTGTCCACAGCATGCACAGTCCACACTCCATAGTCCATAACTGATTGATGATATTCATTACAAGTTTAAAAACAGTAAAAACAGCACTCCACACTCCACACTCCACACTCTCACAGCTTCATGGTGATGACTGATCATTAGCCACAGCATGATGAGCAGCAGCCTGTGATGAACCAGTTCTCCACCTGCAACATTGTTAATGTCATTAAATTAACTTCATTATTCATCATACACATATGAAATCAAACATAAATGTATTAATAAAAGCATCCCAACTACTAATTAACCAAAAATGCACACTGCAGCTACCACCCTACAACTCATAGGATTTAGAAAAACAACGAAATACATATAGATTTCTTAATGGGCTAGATAGCAGATAGCTGCATAAGTACTTGCTGGGTAAGGTAAGTTTTATGCGTTTATTAATTGCAAAACTAGTGGTCCAAACCAATATATCATTATCCAGGACAAATTATCAAAACAATGGATATTCTATTCTACAGTCTTTATTCTTTGTTCACCGTATGTACAGTATATAGCCAGAATTTTGACCAATTCAGAGTTTCAGTTTCAAAACGAGACCATGTTATATACTAATTATAAAAATTCCAGTAATTAGGCAATAATTATATGATGATAAACTCTGTGCTCAGACTTGGATCTAACCATATGAGCATATCACTTGCAATCCAAGAATATGAACACTGGACAGGCACAGCATCAAAACTTTTCTCATGGTGAGCAATTGGGCATGCAATCCCAACTCTTCAATCAGATAATACATTTTTATCATTATCAATCAATACAGGAAAAAAATCTCTACCAAATCGGCGAAAATGGAAGCATCAATCAAAATATATTTTCAGCCAAGAATCAACCATGGATGGATTTGTACCTGAGAGGCTGAGACCCACGATCTGTCGAGAGATGTGTCTTCTGCGGCAGTTGAGGTCTGAGAAGTGAGAACCCACGATCTGTTGAGGAAGAATTAAACAATTATGAAACAAGGAAGAGGTTAGACTTGAATTAAACAAAAAAAAAAAAAAAAAAAAAAAAGAGGTCGGATGGATTTGTACCTGAGAGATGAACGAGTGATGACGAACGAGTGATGACTGATCGACGACGACCGGCGGAAGATGGTTGATCGACGACGAGCGGCAGGCGAAAGTGGTTAAGGCTTTAAGTGTGTCTGTGTGTGGGTGAGACTGGGTGTGGCTGCTGTCTACTGAAACGGAAGAGTGAAGAATTAGGTTTTTTTTTTTTTTTTTTTTTTATACTATGTATACCGGTTCGGTTCTCCGGTTTTAGGCACCAAACCGGGAAAAAACCGGTTCATCTGGTTTTTTTAAAAAAACCAACCGAACTGAATCGGTCACCCAACAAGAACCGAAGAAAAACCGGTCCAACCGGTTCGATCCACTGGTTCGGTTCGGTTCGGTTGGCCGGTTTTTTGCCCACCCCTAGTTAGTACTAACTTGCTTAAATAATATAATCTCTTATAGCTATAGGAGGATTTGAAATCAAACCCCATGCACACCAAAGTTTTGTTGAATTGATTTATTCATGTAATTATAAAGAAAAATTAGAATATATATATGGGATAATCTATAAAACACCGGTGTACCTGTACACTATGTAGAAAATATTGCGATTGAAGCTTGGATCACACATTTTCAAATTACGATCACAATATTTCCTACACGGTGTTTGGAAACACCTGTGTTCTATAGTCTAACTATATATATATATATATATATATATATATATATATATATATATATATATATATATATATAGTCTTTCTACTGTCAATTCGTCCTGATATAAAATATATCAGGACGAAGAATATGGAGAAGTTTTGACAAGTGCATACACTTCCATGACGACATGTCATCAGATAGTTAGGACAGAACTTGCCACGTAAACAGAAAGTCAAGAAGCTGGTAAAGGGACCACCACTCCACGTAGACAAACCACGTGGTATAGGTAGGGATGGCAATGGGTCGGGTTTGGGTTGGGTCCTACTAGACCCAGACCCAGACCCGTCAAATATTTAAAGACCTAGACCTGGACCCAAACCCATATATTTTCACGGGTTTGGGTTTGGGTTTGGGTTTGGGTCTGGGTCCGGGTCTAGACCCGCGGGTCAAGGTCGGGTCCGGGTCTAGACCCGCAAACCCGTAGAGCATCAATCGATCAAATAATGGTGTTCATATTTTTTTTTCATTGATCAGTTTGCAGCTCCCAATCTCATTCTTTTCATCAGTTCTAAAAACAAATTGGAAAAAAGAAATCTCAATATACACAAACACCAAAAATCCCAATCTCATTCTTTTTTTCTCATCAAGACAGTACCAAATCTGAATAAAAACAAAGTTTGAGATCAAAACACTACAAAAAAACCTTCAAGATCTCCATCAAACCTGAATCTAAAATCATTCAATCACCAAGCAACCTTCAATTAGAAAATAAAAAAAAAATTGAAAAAAATATATCATAAGCCGATGTCACCAGATTTCAAGCAACCACTGAACCACCAACCCTTCTCACCAAAAGCAAAATTAATAAAATAAAATAACACCCTTCAATCATCTTCTTCAACATCATCGTCTTCAGTCTCTTGAAGCCACATCATCATCCTCTTCACTCTCTTGAAGCTGATGCCCTCCTCTGGTGCAAACCATCCAAATTCCAAACAAAAGATTTATAATGAGATGGGTTTGGATAGAATAGAGAGGCATGAAAGCGTGAGAACTAGAGACGTGATAAGCCACGACATCATCCTCTTCACTCTCTTGAAGACGTGATAAGTCGATAGGAGAGTGGAGGTGGAGATTTCAAAATCGAGAATGGAGGTGGAGAACCAGAGATGTCAAAATCGAAAGGTAGAGACTGGAGAAAGGAGACGTCTGCAACTTTAGGTTTAGGGATTTGAAAATACATTATATTATATATATATATATACCATGTAATCTAGTCGGGTCCATGGGTTCAGGTTCGGTTTTTTATCCAGACCCGGACCCGACTCGAACCCGATGCGGTTTTTATATTTTGGACCCAAACTTGACCCGTGACTCAAAATTGAGGACCCAGACCCGACCTATTCGGTTCGGGTTTGGTTCGGTACTCGCGGGTCTGGGTCTAATTGCCATCCCTAGGTATAGGCGTTGTATAAAAGCGATTGACAAAGTTTAATGTCCCGAGCAAGCCGAGCAGACCAGTGTCCGACCAATTCTACTCGGCACAAAGAGAAGTCAGGGTTTTTCCACCATCTACAAGCAATGCAATACAATACAACTACAGAGATCAATCACAAGTCAACTATCATGCTACAAAGAGTCCAACAAGGAAACAAACAGATCTCCATACCTACATATCCGGATCCTAAAGAGATATGGATTCAACCGCATTAAATACAAGATAAACACCAATTAGGAAAGAATCCTAATACCAATTCCACAATCTACTACTTGTATGCCACAACTCCAAACCCTAGCGGTATCCAAGAAACCCTAGTATTACCAGGTATAAATACACCTGTAAAACATATCACATATGACATTATGATCTAGCAAGAAAGAGAGAGAAATAGAGCGTGTATTCTTTTCATAAAATAGTGGATTTGACTCAGTTGCTAAGGCAACAACCCGTGGACGTTTCTCCGATCATTGGAGTTTTACCACATATTTCTTCTCTTTGATTTTTTGCTTTAATATTCTTGTTGTTATGTTCATGCTTGCGGGTTTTCACTAACCTAATGCGTTGACCGATTGACCATCCAAAAATTACCGTCAACAATTGGGGTTAGAAGGAAGGGCTTGCTGTTATTTGACTTTTGAGAACCCTTGTGATATAAATATATAATGACTGGTGATGGAGATGGTAGTGGTTCCAGAAACGTCCAGGATCCACCGGGGAACTTACTAGGGGTAGACACCACCGCAGACGTTGCCCTAACGATGGAAGACCAATCAGTGGCCGCAGCCAACCATCGACTACTCCCTTCCACAAGCGAGGAGATAGCTCAACGATTCCGAGAGTCCTTATAACAACTTGTGTCTGATGCAGCTAAACATAGGATAATCCTTTTCCCCGCTGATCAGTTCATTTCTATACATGTTTTAGGCCCCGAATTCCTATTATTTATGCTTTGTTCTCGAGTAAATTAGGTTGTTTAATGTGTTTGTTGAGCATGTGTAGGTCCATTCCATTCTAGTGGTGTTAAATCTTATTTTGGAAGAAAAGGAATCAAAAGATGGAGAAAAGGAGCAAATTGGAAGAAACAATGAAAAGATGATTTTCGGCCAGTGCAGAACCTCTATGTTGCGGGGCCCATATCTCTTAGCTCCGATCAAATTGTGTGTCCTACTACCTATGGATTGAAAGCCCCGGAAGTCTAGTTTCCGGCGCACTTTTCAGATTGCAATTCCGATATTCCTAGAAGAGGTTATGACTGATTTAGTAACCGAATGTCAGAGCTGAAAAGAATTACCGCCGCCCAAACCGCCCCCGTGCAACTTGCCTAGGGAGTGGCCTAGGCAGCGACCCAAAACAGAAGAATTTCCGCTTGACATGCAGCTACCGAGGCAACATGCCTCTGGAGTGACCCAAGGAGCAGAATTACGTATTTTTGGCGGATTTCAACTCCGAATTGGTCTAGAACTGTTCCAAAACTTCCCAAATCAAATCCTAATAATTTTAGAAGATCAAAACATGTTTGGGAAACTTCCTAAACTCAAATTAGGAGTCAATCATCAAGATAGGAAAGGATTCTCATTCCTTGTTTCATTCTACTTTCCCACTTTATGGATTTCCTAAACCTAAGAAGAATTGGGGGTTCACAAGGAAACATCACCTATAAATACTTCATATTCTTTTCAATTCAATAAGGAGGAGCCAAGGGAGGTTCCAAGCCACAGAAGGGGGCCGTCCCCCATCACTCTGACCACCACACATCGGGTTTTCTCTACATCTCTTCTATGCTTTTATCTTTTCCATTGATGTGTAACTAGACCTCTAACTAAGGGATTGATGTAACCGATTTTGGATAACTCTATATGAACAATTAGTCTATCTTTTGTTAATCAATTGGGTTTTAGTTTTGTTTATTGAATTAATTGCTCTATTCTACTCTCTCTGATTATGTTATGACCGCAAGTGATTTGAGTTTGTGGCTTAGTTTATCCATGAGATTAGGGTTTAGATGTGGTTGACCGTTCCATTTAAATCTGAATCAAAAGCTTAATAAACAAGAAAATTGATGTATGCATGACCGTGCTATGTTAATTTGGCTTAGAGTTTTGTGTAAAATATGGGTTTTGACAATTGCTCATTACATGACCGTGTGTGAGTAATAGGAAGAACCCTAGATCATTATTCCGTATTCGTTGCATGATCGTGTGCGAGTATTGGAAAGGATCTTTGAACCTAATTGAATTATCTTGAAAACAAGCCCGTAAACTAGATTGAAGTGTTTAACGAGACTAAGTGTGAGCATTGAGTGTCTAAGAAAGGTGCATCGATTCCTTAGTATTTCTCTCCATATATTCTTCTCTTGTGTGATTTGATTTAATTTTAGTTTAGATTCTCTTAATTTAGGTTAAGTTTAGATTAAACAAACTTCCAAAGCAAAGCATTATGCAATTTAGTTTTCCGCACTTAGAGTAATCCTTGCTAGATTAATTGGCTTTGACCAATAAAATCGTCGATCCCAGTGAACGAACTTTCTTAGTAAATTGAACACAGATTTTACTACATCACCCATCGAAAGCCTAGCTTCACCCTACAACCTGCACACCCCAGAACAGCAGCATGGTAAGTTACATTCCGTAGTGGTTGGTCCAACACCGGATGCACCACTAAAGATGGGCTGAGACCCAACTGACTGGCCCAAAACCTTATCAAAGAGACAAGCCCGTGCCAGTGAGGAGCCCCGATAAGATAAACGTCCCCAAAGAAAGTACAATTCTGACCAAATGGAGCTAGGTCAGAACCAGCCCAGTTGACGTGTCCGTCGAAGGGATCGATCGTCATCATCCGATGGAAGTGATTAACACCGTCGTCGAAAATGCCAAAGAGGGACAGTCCGACTGCATGGCTTGAACCGTGAAGACCCCAAGCAGAACATAGAACAAGGGGTGAGCCTGACTATCTGCCAGAGTTTTGATCCCTATGGAGAGCCAGAAGGGGATATGGACATACTCATCCAAAGTCTGACCCAAGAAGTGCAGAACAACAGATGGCAGATGGATGCGTTAGTCAAGTGTTATGGATGCAATGAACTATCAGATGATGAATTAGGCAGTCCCTTTACTAATGGTGTCCTACGAATGCCATTCACGGAAAGGTTCAGGATGCCGCATATGAAGCAATTCAAGAAGGACACAGACCTTAAGGAGCATATGAGGAGGTACAAGAGTGCCATGTCCCAATACATTCATAACGGTGCTTTGTTATGCCTTAATTTGCCCTAGACACTAGGAGATTTAGGGTCTCAGTGGTTCGGGAGATTGTCCACAGCAAGTATAAGGAGCTTTGGTGAATTGAGCAGAGCATTCACAGGATAGTTCCTCGGGGAATGTACATAGGAAGAAATTGGTGGCTCACATTTTACAACTAAAGTAAGGGAAGGATGAGTCGCTCAAAAAATACCTAGGGAGGTTCAGCCAAGAGGTATCAGAAATAGGAAACGCGAATGACGAAGCAATCATCACAACATTCATCAACAACCTATAAAACGGTCGATTATCATTTGATTGAAGAAGAGCCCACCTGACCAGTTATGTAGATATGATTTACATGGCTAGGGTTATGCACTGGCCGAGGAAGAAGAAATTGCAACATGGGGTAGTTTTACGCATGGTGGATGTCCCGAAGGCCCTAAAAGCAAGGATAGCACACTAAAAACTCAAAACCAAAAGGAGAACAAGTAGAAGAATAAGTCCCGAAATGGATGGAACGGTTGGGGTGGGTGAGATGGCCGGGAAGGGCAGGGCCAGAACAACAATCAAGCAAAGGAGAAACATTAGTGGAAGTTCACGAATTATGCCCCGTTGAAGAAAAAGTGGGATGATGTTCTCGAAATACTAGAAGAATTTTTTTTTTATCAAAGGAACCCCCCCAGGCAGTCGTACTTTGCCTAGAAAGACACAACAAAGTACTATCGGTTCCATAAGGATAATGGGCATGACACCTCCAAGTGCTTTCAACTTAGAGATCATATAGAGACCCTTATCTGAGAAAGACATTTGAAGGATATTGTCCTAAAGAAGACAGAGAAGGCAGAGGGTCCTCAAGATAACCAAGCAGAGAACCGTGGAAGAAAGCTTAGTCCGAAGAGAACTAAGGACGAAGGAGCAATAAACACCATCTTCAGCGGACCAACAACTGTAAAAAGCAACAGAGAAAGAACCCAAGAATTTGAGAAGCCATGGAGGCTAGGAGGGACCTCGACGTGAAATTAATTGAAATAGACCCGAAAAGGATCAAAAAAGGCTAGGATCCCATAATATTCACTGAAGCCGACTCACACGGCATGGATGTCAAACCAAACGACGCACTTGTCATAAGTGCTCAGATTGGTCATAGAGAAGTACACCGGATCCTGATTGACAATGGGAGCTCGACGGATATCCTAAGTGCAAAAGTATATGATAAGCTGAGACTAGACTGGAAGGACCTGCAACCTTTTCATACCCCGCTCTGAGGCTTTGACGGTGTGGGAGTTAGGTCACTAGGCATAGTAAAGCTGCCAGTTAAGATCGAGAAAGCCCTATGCCAGAAAACAGTGTTGTTTAATTTTATGGTGGTAGATACATAAAATTAGCCCTACAACTCCTTGTTAGGCCGACCATTCTTAAATAAGACAAGGTCGGTCATAGCTACTTACGCCTTAAAGATGAAATTCCCAACTGAGTACAACGTTGGCGTGATTAAGGGGTCACAAGAAATGGAGCGGAGAGCAAACCTTTCAGTCTACAAAGATAGGGAAGGAAAAGAAGTACATCAGGTGTACATGGTTGAGGCAGTTGAGCAGGCTATGGACAAATCTGAAAGTCAGGCAGAAATACCAAAAGAATTCAAGCTCGACCCAAGAGAAAAGCCTGAGGATCAGAAAGATGAGCCGACTGAGGATGTGGCCCTAGATAGCACCGAACCTACCAAGGTTATCAAGATAGGAGCTACCTTACATGAAGGTATTAAGGCCAAATTGACAAGCTTACTGAGGGAATATAAAGATCTTTTCGCTTGGAATCATGAAGATATGCCCGGGATAGACACGAATGTGATATCACAATACTTGGTAGTCGATTCTGAATTCAAACTAGTAGTCTAGAAAAGAAGACTATTTAATCCGGAAAGAAGCGCGACAATAAAGAAAGAGATGGAAAAGTTGATAGCCGCTGGATCAATAAGAGAGGTTAAATACCTACAATGGGTAGCCAATGTGGTGTTAGTTAAGAAGAAGAACAATCAATGGAGAATGTACGCTGATTTCACTAATTTGAATAAAACTTGTCCAAAAGACAACTTTCCATTTCCAAGAATAGACCTATTGGTGGATGCTACGGCAAGGTACGAGCTGCTTAGTTTCATGGATGCCTACTTGGGGTATAATTATATCCGGATGAACAAGCCAGATGAGGAGAAAACAACATTCACAATCGACTAAGCCTTATACTGTTACACTGTGATGCCTTTCGATTTGAAGAATGCCGGGGTGACATATCAGATGCTAGTGAACAAGATATTTGCTCGGTAAATTGGAAGAAACATGGAAGTTTATGTCGATGACATGCTGACTAAAAGTGTCCGAGCAAAGGAGCACACGTCGGACCTAAAGGAAACCTTTGACGTACTAAGAGGATACAAGATGAAACTCAACCCGAACAAATGTGTGTTCGGCGTGCCCTCGGGAAGATTCTTAGGCTTCCAGGTCCATTAGTGAGGAATCGAGGTGTATCCTGAGGAAATCAAAGCCCTCACGGATATGGTGTCACCAAAGACGTTGAAAGATGTACAAAGACTAACCAGCTGTCTCGCTTCACTTAATCGGTTCATATCCAAATCAACTGACAAGTGCACACCGTTCTTCAAAGCAATAAAAAAGGGGAAAAGGCTAGAATGGAGCTAGAAGTGTGAAGTAGCTTTTTAGAAATTGAAAGAGTACTTGGGAAAGGCACCGATCCTGTTGAAGCCTATGGTTGGGGAAACCTTATATTTATACCTATCCCTCATAGGAGTAGAGGCCAGTATACTACACCAGCCGAGACATATGTGTGTCCCTGCATCATTGAGAAAACTGCACACATATACATTGCATTTATATGTGTTCATGCATCATTGTGTGAATTTGGTATAATGCATTCACACACTTCATAAAGTATGCACATGCATTGATCTTATATTGACAAACATTGTAAAATTGCATGTTCTAGGACTATCTCTAACAAATGACATACCTGTGTGACTTTGTGTTTATTTATTTGTGTTTATAGTGTTTTGGACTTGAACATAATCTCTTATGATTTCTTATTGAGTCCCGATCATTTTGGTTACTCATTCTTTAGGTTTCGAGTCCAAACTAGGAAGCTACGTTACTTTACGTTCTCATACATTGTGTTGTCTTTGTCATCGTGTATCGAGTCAAATTCTCAACCTTTTATCAAAGTTTTATAGTCTTCCTTATGCATGAGGGATTCATGGTTCATAATCTGAAAATGGATTCGAATTCAGAGTTCATAGGTCGGAGAACGGTCAAAGAACGCGAGATGAGCACGAAGGAGCGCCATTTTGCACCATCTTCTTGTGAGGGCATGTGACGCTCATGGCCTCAACACCCTTCTACTCCCATGAGGCTCACACACCTCTCACAGGAGACTGATGTGGCAAGGGGTCATTGGTGGTCGAATTCCTTCTCTTCTCCAGCTATTTTCCCTTCATTTGTATTCGAAAATTCTGCAGAATTCTTCACAACTTTTGCAATTTACATTTTGTGATATCTCTCTCATTTCAACTCCAAATCAAGTGATTCAAAATCCAAAATCATTGGTCTTGAAGAGAGGAACAAGTTCCAAGAATTTTCAAGGTCAAACGATGTCAAGAGTATTCACAGTAATCTGATCTTTAGTTCGTGATTCATCTTTTGTATGTGAATCATCTTCTCTACATTTTTCTTATGATCAACTACATGGATCTACTTTATTGATTGATGAAAAATGTTTAGAATGTCTTTGATTCCATCTTTAGACTTGTTTGATTGGTTTTTGAGTTTATCCTTTGTGGCTTCATATGAACATCTTTTTGATAAACTTGAAGAACATGAACTTGATTCTAGAAATACTTTTTGTTCTTGAGCTTGATTGTTGATTTCTAGGTTTTTGTCACATGTTCATGAACTAAGATTTTTGATTGAGCTATCTACCATTTAAATCTAGTTCTTGCTTGGATTGAATATGTTATGGATTTAAATGTTAACTTGTTCACTTGATTTCAAAGCTAGTTTTGTGATTTCTATTTAAAACTTGTTACTCTAGCTTTGATTGACATGTTTAAGTTTCTAGATATTTTTGTGAATGATTTTGACTGTCTAATCTAGATCTCTAATCACATGTTCATGAGAATTAGCTACATTTTCTTGTGAGCTTGATTTGTGCAAATCTGATTCTTCATAGAGTGTGTTTGATCTAATTGCTCTATTTGCTTGTGTTTGCATCATTTGCATCACTTAGATCATTTTGCCTTGTAAAAGGTTGAAGTTTCTTGCAAAGTGAGTGAAGCTTTGTATTGAGCAAGAAGTCTTGACTAGGACATGTGGTCCGGATAGTCAAGTAAGAAGTCTTGGTTAGGGTAAAGGGGACCCGAATAACTAAACATGAATGGGAGGATCCGGATAGATAAGCAAGGAAATCTTTCTAGAGAAGTGAGCGTCTTGGATAGGAAGTCGCTTCCTAGAGGTGTATGATACATCTTGGATAGGAAGTAGGCGTTGTGGTTCACTAGCCCGAGGGTAGACTAGGGGTTGATAGCTTAGAGCGGATATCAAGTGTTGATTGCTTTGAGTGTGTAAGTCATTTTCATATAGTGGATCGCTTTGTTGGTGGTTGTGGTATCAACCCGTGGATGTTTCCTCTTTGAGGTTTTACCACGTAAAAATAATTTTGTCCATTTTTGTTTTTACATTTTATTATCTTCCATATCTTGTATATTGATTTCCGCATGTGTTGATTAAAATAATTCATTTTTTAAGACACATTAAGTGTGCATTTCATTGTTGTATTCTGTATAATCGAATTTGGAAGAATTTGGGCCTATACCTATTCACCCCCTCTTTAGGTATATATTACACTATATTGCTTAAGGGAATTTCAATTAATATCAAAGCGGGTGTCTAGAAGTAATTAGATGGATCCATTTTATAGTGTTCGTGTTATGGTTTGTGAATTGTTCATTTTTGTTACTATGGGTGAGTTGTTGCTGGAAGGTACTTTTAGAGCTAGACCTCTGATCGGTCATTTATTGTATATGTTTTTGATCCCCATTCCTCCTATCAATTGCTTGTTTCTTAAGTCTTTTTGGGATTTAATGTGTGTGTGTGAGCATTTTCAGGATTTTGGATCCAGATGAATAAATCGAAGAATATCGGGTATAAAGTGCTATTTTGAAGACTTCAGGGGCTTTCATGCAATTATCCAATAGTGCAGCTGAAATCGCTCCCAATTGTTTAGCAGCGATGCAGCAGCGCTCAGAGAACAGTAGCTGCCGCTGCCGAACCGCTGCTGCAGCGGTTCCCCGTTTCTCGTCTAGGGCGCTGTCGCGCCGCTGCCACACTGGCAGCGGTCACGGCAGTTGTTTTGTGATAATATCAGGTCATAGGAATCTTTTCGTAGACAGAGGGAAGAGATTTCCTTGTTGTTTAAGGGCATGGCATTGCATCTACACCTATTTAAACCCCTTGTAAACCTAATTTCAAAGGGAAGCTGGAGAGTCAGCCAAGGGAGGTCCCAAGCCACCAAGGGGGCCGTCCCCCATCACCATCATCCATCATCCATCTTTACACATCGAGGGTTTGCAAGACGAAGAAGACTCACTATGGAGGACGGGAAGAAGTCGTTGAAGGCCTCAATGGGTTTTATCTCCTCTATCTCTTGTCTTGTTATTTTCATGATGTGTAACTAATTCCATACTAGGGAGTCAATGTGAACCGCTATGAATACTCTTTGTTAGAATTGACTATATTTCCATTAATTCAGGTTTTTGATTCATTCAATTCATCCTATAATTTAATTCTTTATTCTTGTTGATGCATAGTTTTATGCTAGGTAGGAATTTAGGGTTTTTAATTGTGATTTATATCTCATGTGTTTGAGTTAAATTAAATTATAATTGAGAGCTAATATTTAATTGAATGAATAAAATTAGCAACCCCAAGTGTTTGGGACGCAATTTTGGTTCACTTGTTCTTGAGCTTAATGGGTTTTTGGTTGTGATTCATATCTCATGTGTTTGAGTTAAATTGAATTACAGTTGAGAACACTTGATTCATCCCAGGATCATACGGTAACAATCATAAATAAGATAAGAACGAACCCTTAACTTGAGTTACATCTTTTATCAAAAGTCAATTCGAAGCATTGAGTAGACATAGTTGGGGAGCATTGATAACCTAGTCCTCTCACCTCTTGATCACATTCACATATTCTTTTTAATTGTTTTCTTAGTTTAATTTAGTTAATCGATACTCAATCAATCAATCACTCAATCAAATCTCTTAGATACTGTTAATTGCTTAGCTTTAATTAGAATTAGTTATAACTAGTAAATCACTTTTCCTCGTGGGAACGATCCCTACTTGTCGCTGTACTTGTCTCACGATTCGTGCACTTGCGAGTTAGGTTTTTATAACATGATTTTACACATCAAGTTTTTGGCGCCGCTGCCGGGGAATAGTTGAATTTATTGGTTATTTCTAGTTTTAGTTTTAGTTAATAGTTTTAGTTTTTTTTTTTTTTTTAAGCTTTTAGATTTTGTTTTCTTTTTATTTTCTTTTTATTTTCTTTCTTTTCAGGAACAATGGACTTCTATGAGCAACACACTTATGATGAGGAAAGTGAAGTAGGAGTTGTGGTTTGCATGCACTGTGGAATGGTTGGGCATTATATGTGGAGCTGTCCTTCAAGAGAACTAGACCAAGCAATGAATTCCTACCCTCCATGGCATATCAATGAACCATATGGAAATTCCCACAATCAGTGGTCAAGTTATGAACCATATGACAATACTTACAACTCGGAGTGGAGGAATCATCAAGACTTCTCATGGAGCCACAATGAAGTCAATACCTATGAGCAGTCGGTCTCACCGGCAATAGAAGATATGCTCCAACAAATGCAACAACAAATACAGCAACATACACAACAATTGCAGCAAATGAACCAACGTAATGAGGAACAATTTCATATCATTGAGGGTTCACTGAGGAGGATAGAGGTGAAAATTAGGCAATTGGCCGAACTGAAGCAAGAAGACGTTGCCACCATCCCTTCTTATGGTAAGATTGTCGAGAGATATGAATTTTCTGATGATTTTTCTAGTGTTGCAGATGAAGAGGAGGAAACGGAAGAAAAAGTTAAGGAAGCGAAAGATGTCCCTTTCGAGGAACCGCTCCTATACAAGGAACTCAAGCCTTATGTTCCTCCCATTACTTTCCCGAGCCAATCGGAGCAAGATGAGGCTACCACCATCCCTTGTTATGTACAAGAAGAATTGTCAAGTAGGGAACTCGATGAGCTGCTAGATTGGGTCCAAGATGTTTTTGGGGATGATGAAGAAATTCAACATGTTGAGGTTACAAAAGCAGATTCTAATGATGAAAAAGTAGAAAAGGAGGAGACGGAAGAAAAAGCAAAGGAAGCGGAAGATGTCCCTTTCGAGGAACCGCTCCTATACAAGGAACTCAAGCCTTATGTCCCTCCTATTACTTTTCCGAGCCACCTACACAAAAGCAAGTGGAATAAGTGGTTTTCTGAACTTATTTCATCACACTTAATTGTGAACATTTACTTGCCTTTGCTTATTGTGTGTAGGAACATGCCGATGCGCGAAAAGTTTTTCCAAGACCTAATCACATATAGGCGCAAATTCGAGACATTGGAGTTTGGATAATTTGTCCTTGCATCCGTCTTGCCGAGACGTTAAATTAAGCGCTTGGTGGGAGGCAACCCACCTAGGTAATTTATTATTGTTTTAGTTTTTAGTTTTTAGTTTTCTAGCTTGTGTGTTTTGTGTTTCGAGTTCTTGCCTTCCATGCTTTTTCTTCATGCTTTTAATGTCATACAAACATTGAGGACAATGTTTAGATTAGGTTTGGGGGTGTGAATTCGTGTTTGTTTTATTCTTTGAAAAAATCTGTGAAGAAAAAAGTGCTATGTTTTGAAAATTTTTAAGGCAAACGTTTTGTTAAAACTGTATTGATTGGTGAGGAAATAATTTTTTCTGTCCTCGATGGGTTCTTCGATTCTTCGATATGAATCCAACGGTATAAAGAACGTAAATTTCTGGGCGGTGGTTTAAAAGTTATGATTGTTTCTTCGACCAAAGGTCATGGGCAATGCCCTGTTGAGCGAAACGGTGCGTGCACTGTTTTCGTCATCTGTTTTCTCACTTTTCGGATTCGAATTTTGTAATGTTGTCTAAATGAAAAGTGTGAGTTTGCATGTCTATTATCTTGTACTAAAATTTCGTTAACTTTTGTTAATTTATTTGAGAGATATGCATTAATGAACAGACGTAGGTCAATTTTGAAAGTCATCAGTTTGTGAATTGTTGTCCTCCATGTTGAGATGCTTCTTTTGTGTGCTTTAAGAGCCGTAATATATGCTTTATTCACTGAGTTTAAACTAACTTCTTGCCACTTAGAGTAGTGCATTGCATTTTTCAAAACTTATGACATGCTCTTGATATGATGGTGGATAGGAAGCTTAGTTGGATTGTCATGATTAATAGTGGAGACTACCCTTGTGAGTTCACTAAACCAAAAAGCGTACATAAATGACACACTATGAGGGTCCTGTTGTTTCTACTCTTTAAACACTCAGTAGGTTCTTAGCATTAGATTCGATCTTTATAGGTTGTACATTGAGCATTAAAGAACAATTCTCATAAAAAGATATCACATGTGGACTTTGCTCTTGATTTGGTTGAACCATTAGAAGTGATATAGGCAATGTGTGTTTGAACTCACTTAAAAGGCCTTCAATATTTCCTACCTTATGTGTGTGCTCCATAGCCCTGTTTGAAGCCAAACACAATGAGCCTTTTTCTTTCATCACCCACATTAACTTAACCCTAATAACCATAATTTAGCCATACCTTATAGTTTGGGATCATATAGAGAAAGTGATGAAAATGATTGAAGGGAGTTCGAAATGGGTGACTCGTGATGTGTACGTACCAAGAAAAAAAAAAAAAAAGCAAGAAGACAAACACCAAAGTGGTGTCAAGAAGAAATGTATTGAAAAATTGTTGTAAAAAAAAAAGAAAAAGAAAAAGAAAAAAAAAAAAAAAGAGAATAGAATGTTAATGAGTGGAATAAAGTCAATTAAGATTGCAAAGCTTGTATCTACTCAAAAGGAGTTTGACAAAGAGAGAAAGGTGAATTTTGAAGAATTGGACAACAACAAGTGGCATCATCCCACTTGTAAAGGAGATCAAGAGACTTGTGCGAAGCCGAAAAGGTAATGGAAGACTCTCATGGTATGATCCTAGGTTTTTGAATTCCAATTTTCCGTTCTTTCGTAACCTTCACCCAATGGCCCCGTTACAACCAAAGAAAAGACCTAATTGATCTTTTGGGGATGCTAGCTCAAGAGTAAGGTAAACATGTGCTCTATCTTGTTCTTAATGTTTGATTCTTTTCATGAGATCTTTTGCATACAAATCAAGCGTTCTTTCAATGATATATTAATATGCGATAATAACTTGAAATTTCTTATGCATAAATTCCATTCGCATATGCTTGATGAGTGTATTTGCCTAGGTTCCGTGTGAAAATATGAGCGATATCTTGTAAGAATTAGAGTCAAAGCGAATTATATCTATGGTGTTTGACAATGTGTCTTTGAAGCTAGAATATCTTGAGCATGGGCTTTTCATTCAAACTAGCAATGCATTCAGTTTTGTAACTTAATTTTAGTCTTTACTTATTGGCTCTAGCATGCATTGGTTTTGAATGGTACATGTGAGTTTGCATCTTGATTATTTGGTTCTTCGCAGAAATATGTTTGTGGGTAGCATAGCTGTAAACCCTCAGGAGACTAAACTCCTCCTACTAGGGACACCTAGAGGTTTAAAGGCTTGTAGCATTTGCTCAATGCTATCGTGTTCCCTACGAAAGTGGCATAGTTTAATATTTTTTTTAGGTTTTTAGGTTTTTAGGTTTTGTTTTTGTTTTAGTTTTGCTCGAGGGCTAGCAAAAGATAGGTTTGGGGGTATTTGATCGGTCATTTATTGTATATGTTTTTGATCCCCATTCCTCCTATCAATTGCTTGTTTCTTGAGTCTTTTTGGGATTTAATGTGTGTGTGTGAGCATTTTCAGGATTTTGGATCCAGATGAATAAATCGAAGAATATCGGGTATAAAGTGCTATTTTGAAGACTTCAGGGGCTTTCATGCAATTATCCAATAGTGCAGCTGAAATCGCTCCCAATTGTTTAACAGCGATGCAGCAGCGCTCAGAGAACAGTAGTTGCCGCTGCCGAACCGCTGCCGCAGCGGTTCCCCGTTTCTCGTCTAGGGCGCTGCCGTGCCGCTTGATGCAGTAAAATCTGTGTTCAATTTACTAAGAAAGTTCGTTCACTGGGATCGGCGATTCTATCGGTCAAAACCAATTAATCTAGCAAGGATTTAATCTAAGTGCGGAAAACTAAATTGCATAATGCTTTGCTTTGTAAGTTTGTTTAATTCTAAAGTTTACCTAAATTATGACTACTTGAACTAAAGACTAAAATCAAATCAAATCAAATCAAATCAATTATCCCACAAAGAATGAATGTATGGAGAGAAATACTAGGGAATCGATGCACCTTTCTTAAACACTCAATGCTCTTAATTAGTCTCAATAAACACTTCAATCCAGTTTAGGGCTTGTTTTGATGATAAACAATTAAGAACGAATCTCATTCTCACCACTCGCACAAAGGCCATGTGTCAAGTGATGGCAACGAAACCCTTTAGAACAAAACTCTAAGCCAAATCAATGCAACAAGGCCATGCAAACATTAATTTTCAAGTCTATTAAGCTTATGATTATGGTTTAAATGGAAAAGGCCATTCACATCTAACCCCTAATCTCATGGATAAACTAAATCACAAACCCATATCAATTGAGGCCACAAAATAATACGAATAAGTAATGTAGAACAATTAATTCAATAGACAAGACTAAAACCCAATTGATTAACAAAAGATAAACTAATTGATTACATAGAGTTATCCAAAATTGGTTACATCAATCCCCTAGTTAAAGGTTTAGTTACACATCAATGGAGAGAATAAAAACATAGAAGAGATGAAGATAAAACCCATTATGGCGAGATGCTTCTGTCTTGAAATCCCCGTCGTCTTCTTGTTTCCAGTAATCTTCTAATGATGGAATGAATGAAAGAATGAATGGAATTGGTATCTGATGGTCTCTAAAGGTCGGCACTCTTTTAGCTTTTTCCTTTCTTTCTTTTTATAGGTCTTCCGCAGCTTTGAGAAAACGAAGAGGCGGACCACCGCTCAACGTGTCGCTGAGTAGGCATGTGCATGGGCAGCGGAAATTCCAACTTCAACATTCTGGAATGGCTCGCTTGAGGGGTCGCTTGAGAAGCATTTGCCTCTTGAGCGGTCTAGGCAGCGATAAATCACCCTTCTCGACCGCCTGGAGTGCCGCCGATGGTGCAAATGCCTGTTGAGCGGCATGGGCCACGGTAAATGACAAAATCAGCCTCCTTCTCATCTTTTTACTCCATCTTCTCCGAAATAAGATCCGATCAACACTTCTATGGAAAGAGATCTGCAAAGACTTAACAAACACATCAACCCACCAAAAGGACCCAAGAAACAAGCATAAACATAGGCAAAATGGGCAAAATATAGGCATAGAATTAGACTGATCAAATACCCCCAAACCTATCTTTTGCTCGTCCTCGAGCAAAACCAAACATTCCTAAACTGAAAAGTAAACTAAATCCTAATAAAGCCACTTTCGCAGGGAACGCGATAGCATTGAGCACATGCTACAAGCCTTTAAACCTCTAGGTGTCCCTAGTAGGAGGAGTGTTGTCTCCTGAGGGTTCTCAGCTATGACACCCACAAACATATCCCACAAAACCAATCATTCGAGATGTAATCGATTAATGCCCAGATTGAAACAATGCATGCAAAAGCCAATAGGTAAAGACTAACATTATGTCACAAATTTGAATGCATTGCTCAATTTAAGATGAAAAGCCCACACTCAAGATATTCAAGCATCAAAAACACTTTCGCCGAATGCCATAGATGTAATTCGCCTCGACTCTAAGCCTCACCAGATATCGCTCATATTTCTCACAGAACCTAGGCAAATTCACTCATCAAGCATATGCGAAAGAAGTTATGCACAAGAAATTTCAAATTATAATCGCATATGAATACATCATTGAAAGAACGCTTGATTTGTATGCAAAGATCTCATGAAAAGAATCAAACATTATGAGCAAGATAACACACACTTCACTTCTACTTTCATAGCAAGGATAACCAGCAGATCAATTAGACTTTTCATTAGGTTGTAATGGGGCTATTGGGTAAAGGTTAGAAAGGAGCGGGATGTAGGAGTTCAAAAACCTAGGATCATTCAGTGAGAGCCTTCAGTTACCTTTACGGCTTGGCGCAAGCTCTTAGGTCTTCATTGACTTCCTTTGTTAGTGGAATAATGCCACTTACCATTCATTGATGTCCCCTTAATTCACCATTCTCTTTTGCCCACTCCTTCGAGAGTAGATACAACACTTAAATCCTTTGACATGTTGTGTTCCTTAGATTCTTTTCCCTGGCACATGCAACTCACCATTCATTTTGGTGGCAAAACATTCTTTTTCTTTCTCTTTTTGATTTTTGTTTTCAATAAACATAGATATAATAATACAAAACCAGACAACCTTTCCTCTTTCATTTGGATTGAATGCAGCTCCTTCTTTATTTGACTCATATCAATATCGCACAATTCTTATGCGAACTCTTCAACCTTCTTCACAATCTCAAAGCATGATCCCAAGTTAACAGGTATGGCTATAATATGGCTTACATGGGTTACAGTAAATGTGGTAAAGAAAGAAAAGGCAATCAGTGTTTGGCTTCAAACAGGGCTATGGAGCACACACAAAAGGGTAGGAAATATTACAGGCCTTTTAAGTAGTTCATGCACACATAGTCTAAAATCACTTCCACAGATTCAACTTACTCAAGATCAAAGATAACATGTGAAATCTTTTTATGATGAATGCTCTATAATGCTCAATGTTCAACATATAGAGATCAAATCTAATGCTAAGAACCTACTGAGTGTTTAAAGAATAGAAACAAAATAATCCCTCATATATGTCATTTATGTACGCACTTTGGCTTAGTGAACTCACAGGGTAGTCTCCACTATTAATCATGGCATCCAACTATACATCCTATCCACTATCACATCAAGAGCATGTCATAAGTTATAAAAAATGCAATGCAATACTCTAAGCGGCAAGATGTTAGTTTAAACCCAGTGATTTAAGCATATCATTTCAAAGTCACATACCAAAACATCTCATCAAAGTTAATGCAGGAACGACAGACTCAAAACAACGACACACCCCCAAACCTAAACTCGACATTGTCCCCAATGTTGACAATCAAGAACAGACAGGAACGACAGACAAAGAAAAATAAAAGCAAATAAAAGTTCAAAAAGAAAATCCATAGCCTGCTAATCTCCTCCATCCGCATCTGAAAGCTGTAAGATCTCGGTCCCCTGGTCGGAGTCTATCTGATCATCCTGCATCAGCTTCTCGTCATCAAAGTTCAAGATCGGGGTCCGCTGGTCAAAGTTCTGCGGCTCGAGACCTGATCCACCAGCTGCAAAAGGATCCTGAGTAGGAATAGGGGTCTGAAACGGCATTCCACTCCCACTAGCCACAAAAGACCGGCTAGCTATCATCCCGCGCAGCTCCTCTATGTTCGTCTCGATAGTGTCAAAACGAGCATCCATCCGTCCCTCTAACTGCCCGAAACGCAAATCCATGTGAGTCTGTATAGCCTGCAAAAGAGTGGTAAATGGATCACCTCCTGGCTGAGCTCCGCCTATCTGAGCGGCATATGGCGCCCCTTGAGGCTGGTCCTGTAAAAGTGCTGCCGCCTCAGCCTCTCTTGCCTCTCGCTCCTCCCGGCGACGTCTTCTCTCCCCATAATTTCCAATAGGAGGAAGGCCCCTAAGGACTAACTGTTGGCTCCAGTTCGTCGAGTTCATCATACTCGGGTCATGATTCTCTAACCCTACACTCACATCAATGCCTGCCTGTCTACAGAAAGCAGTGATCAAACACGGAAAAACCATGGACTGGTTATCGTGCGCACTAGCGTCATGAATGGCATTGAAAATCACCCGTCCTATATTGATAGGGCCACCTGTCCTTAGACGGAGCAACACACGGGCCTGGTCATAAAAGATCTCTGTACGGTGCTGGGATGGCATCAGTGAGTATGTCAGGAAAAGATTCCAAAAGGCAACATCGGCATGCGTGTCACGCTGGTATAGCTTCACTAATGTACCCCATTCCTCCTGTCCATCCATCCTAAGGCCTGCAGCCACTCTCCCTCTGTAAGGGTCAAGATCTGCAATATATTCTATTCCTCGACCATTACTGATAGCCATTTCCGGAGCGTCAAAGTACTGATTAATGGCCTCCGGAGTTATAAGAACCTCAACACCCTGCACTAAAACTGGGTCTCCAACCAACAGTCTCTCTGGTACAGCACTAGCATAATATTCCGCCACAATCCCCCTGTTCGGCCTTGGTAGGCGTGCAACATATCCACCCCATCCGCGGTCTGCAACCATCTGTGGAATAGGTGTCTGTACCAAACTCTCAACATCAATACCCCTCTCAATAATCCAAGGTCGCCTGAGGAAGTTGCTGAAACAATTCTTAAAGTCCTTGTTTTGTGCTTGCTTTGGCAATGCCTTCTGTTTCCCCTTATCGGACGTACTGACCCGAGGACGCTTCCCTATAACAGTCCTTGCCATCTGCAGATAACACAAGCCAAAATTACACAACAAGTTTCTACCAAAAATTCGGCAGCATTTTGTTTCAAAATTCAGCTCCAACTATGTTTACAATGCCATATAAATCACATGGAACACCAAATAATCACATGCAAGGTTCATCTAAACCAAATCTATCCTTCAAATTCAAGCATGGCAACCATTATTCAACAAAACACCAAAATCTCTCAAGAACACAGAATTTCGGAATTCCCTAAATACCAAGTAAAACACACCACAATAAGCTTAATCATGCTAAATAACTCAATATGAACAAAACCCATTGATCAATAAAACTTGGAAACCAAAATTTGAGCACTAAAAACTCTCAATCTCTTCATACCACATTGTAGAACCAAACTTCATAAGTTTATGCCATTGAAGCAAAATAGAAGAGAGAGAGAAGACATACCTTGTAGCCGAACTAGGAGAGGCGGAACCTTGGAGAGAAATTTAGAAGAGAAGAAAAGAAAGTGGAGGGAAGAGAGAACAAGAGAAGACGCAGCAGCTGTGGGTCAAATGAGACCCACCAGACTGCTCGTCAGTTATAAATAGTAGGGCAATTTTTTTGCACCTACCGCTGATGAGACACGCTGCATGCGCAGCGGTCCATCCAGCGGTAAGGCGTAATATTGCTTACCTGGATAGTCCAAACGCACCGTTCCATTTACTTTACCGCTGACCATGCACCAGCAGCATAATCGGTCTACCAAGCGAGCCATTCCAGTGTTGTCAACTTTCAAAGACCGCGGCTTGTGCACCTGTCTCTTCAGCTGTATGGGCGGCGAACCATTCCAGTGTTACTCACGCTGGAGTCACCGCTGTCCGTGCATGTTCCTCCTCAGCGGTATAGGCCGCGGTAATTGCTGAAAACGTGACAGGCCTTATTTCATCGCTGGCTGGACGAGAGCCTCTTGAGCGGTCCCTTGAGCGATCTATTTTCTAGGAAATCAGGTCTCTCATTATCGCGGACTGTGCATGTGCCTCCTCAACGGTCTAGGGAGCGAGCCATTCCAGAATGTGGAAGTTGCTCGTACCGCGGCTCGTGCATAGGCACCTTGAGCGGTCTAGGCCGCGTTAATTCCCAAAAATGTGTAGTTCTAACCTGGTTTGATCAAGGCAAACAAACACACACATGAAACATATCTGCTCACAGCCCAACATAACTAGAAATTCCGACTCCCCCAAACCTGGATTGAATAATACTCTTCACTAAATAGACGACTCACCCTAATTACTGACTCAAATTAATCTAAAGAAAATAAACGAAATGGAAAAAAAAAAGTACCTAGGTGGGTTGCCTCCCACCAAGCGCTGTATTTAGCGTCTAGGCAAGACGTGTGAGAGCTCTACGGCTCTATAAGCACGGAATCCTCCAATCGAATGACAGTTCCAAAATCCGTAATGTAAGGCTTTACCCTATGCCCATTTACCTTGAACTTGTTGCCATTCGTCTCGTTTTGCACTTCTACAGCTCCGTGGGGAAAAACTTGTGTAACCCTGAATGGTCCAAACCATCTGGACCTCAACTTACCGGGAAACAGCTTCAGCCGGGAGTTGAACACCAGCACCCGCATATCGGGACGAAGGTCTTTATGCACTATCATCTTGTCATGTATCAACTTAGTCTTTTCCTTGTACAGTTTTGCACTCTCATACGCCTCTAAGCGAAATTCTTCGAGTTCACACAGTTGAAGTTTCCTCTCCTCACCGGCCTTGTCATAATCAAAGTTCAACTTTCTGACTGCCCATAAGGCTCTATGCTCTAGTTCTACTGGAAGGTGACACGCTTTCCCAAAGACCAACCTATATGGACTCATCCCAATAGGCGTTTTGAAAGCTGTCCTGTAAGCCCACAATGCATTATCTAACTTCAAAGCCCAATCCTTTCGAGTGGAATTAACAGTCTTTTCTAGGATACACTTTATTTGTCTGTTGCTGACCTCAACCTGTCCTGAAGTCTGTGGGTGGTATGGTGTAGCAACCTTATGCCTTACACCATATTTCTTCAAAAGTGCAGCAAAGGATCTGTTACAAAAATGCGTACCTCCATCGCTAATGATGGCTCTAGGGGTCCCGAATCTTGCAAATATCGTCTCCCTCATAAATTTCACCACAGTTTGACCGTCATTATTCCTTGTGGCCTTTGCTTCTACCCATTTTGACACATAATCAACCGCTACCAAGATGTAACTATTACCACACGATGGTGGGAATGGTCCCATGAAATCTATGCCCCAGACATCAAAAAGCTCTATTATCAAATCTCCAGATAAGGGCATCTCATTTCGCTTACTTATACTCCCTGTACGTTGACATCTGTCGCATGCCAAACAAAACCGGACTGCATCTTTGTGTAACGATTCCCAGAAAAATCCAGATTGCAACACTTTCAACGCTGTCTTTCTTGCACCAAAATGTCCTCCACAGTGTAGCTCGTGACAAAATTTCAGAACGTCTTTCTGCTCTGACTCCGGAACACATCTTCTTATCACAGAATCGGGGACCATGAGTGTACAAATAAGGATCATCCCAAAAGTATTTTTTCGCTTTTGTAATGAACCTTTTTCTCCCTTGTGAGTTCAATTCCTCTGGTACTACCCCACTTACCAAATAGTTAACCAGATCAGCATACCATGGCTCACTATCTTTCACAGCCAACAGTTGTTCATCCGGAAACTTCTCATGCAATGGCAATTTGTCTACCTCATCCGGATTTGCCTGTACTAACCTGCTTAGATGATCAGCAACCACGTTCTCACTACCTTTCTTGTCTCGTATCTCCAAGTCAAATTCTTGTAGTAGGAGGATCCACCGAATCAATCTAGGTTTGGCATCCTTTTTCTGAAGAAGAAAACGAAGGGCTGAATGGTCTGAATATACAATGACTTTGGCACCCACCAAGTACGTCCGAAATTTCTCCAATGCAAAAACTACTGCTAGAAGCTCCTTCTCAGTTGTTGAGTAATTTAACTGGGCGTCATTTAAGGTTCGAGAAGCATAGTATATCGCGTGCGGCACCTTATCTACCCGCTGCCCCAAAACTGCTCCGATGGCATAATCTGAAGCGTCACACATTAATTCAAAGGGCAATTCCCAATTGGGGGGAATTATCACTGGCGCGGTGGTTAATGCACTCTTCAAAGTGTTAAAAGCTACCATGCACTCCTCACTGACCTCAAAATCAATTTCTTTCTATAGGAGCAAACACAAGGGCCTCGTTATCTTCGAAAAGTCCTTTATGAATCTTCTGTAAAAACCTGCGTGCCCAAGAAACGACCCCACATCCTTCACGGATTTTGGAGGCTGTAAACTACTGATCACCTCCACCTTAGCTTTGTCCACTTCAATTCCTCTTCTTGAAATCACATGTCCGAGAACTATCCCTGTTGTACCATGAAGTGGCACTTTTCCCAGTTCAACACCAAGTTGTTCTCTTCGCATCTCTTAAGGACCAAGGTAAGGTTGTGCAAACACAAATCAAATGAATCCCCAAACACCGAGAAGTCATCCATGAATACCTCAATGATTTCTTCCAACATATCTGAAAATATTGACATCATACACCTCTGAAAAGTACCCGGAGCATTGCAGAGACCAAACGGCATTCTTCTATATGCAAACGTCCCAAATGGACAAGTGAAAGTAGTTTTTTCTTGATCTTCCGGTGCGATAACTATCTGATTGTAACCTGAGTACCCATCGAGGAAACAATAATGACTATGCCCTGCTAATCGCTCAAGCATCTGATCTATGAAAGGAAGAGGAAAATGGTCTTTTCTGGTAGCAGTGTTTAGCTTCCTGTAGTCGATACACACCCTCCACCCTGTCTGAAGCCTCTGTGGAACCAACTCATTCTGCTCATTGCGAACCACGGTAATACCTGATTTCTTAGGAACCACGTGAATCGGACTGACCCATTTACTGTCTGATATGGGATAAATTATCCCCACTTGTAGAAGTTTCAGGACCTCTTTCTTCACTACCTCTTTCATTATCGGATTTAATCTCCTCTGAGCCTCTCTCGACGGTCTAGACTCTTTTTCGAGAAATATCTTGTGCATGCAAATTGTTGGACTGATTCCCTTGATATCTTCAATTGACCATCCTATAGCTGACTTGTGTTTCTGTAGAACCCCAATGAGCCTTTCTTCCTCATTACTCTGCAATTTTGAAGCAACAATTATCGGATATGTCTCATTCGCACCTAGATACACATACTTCATAGTTGTTGGTAACTCCTTGAGTACCAACTTTGGTGGTGGATCATTGGCAAAACTGACAGTTGAAACTTGGAAGTCTTCAACTTCTTCTTCAGCTAGTTCAGAACTATCTTCAGTCTTGTCATCTTGATCGTCCCAATCCCAATCCGCCAAATCCTCATCCTTGAATATTCCATCAATCCCAGGGTCTAAAACCTCAATGAATGAACAATCATCAGCTCCGACAGGGTATGATGATGCTTCAAACAGTTTGAACTCCACTGTCTCATCTAACACTGTCATTGAAAGTTTTCCATTCTGCACATCAATAAATGTCTTTGTTGTGGCCATGAACGGTCTACCCAGAAGAACAGGTCTCATGTTAGTCTCTTTACTTACGTCCTCCATGTCTAATACCACGAAATCCGCTGGAATAATAAGCTTTCCAACTTGGACCAGTACATCTTCAACATTCCCTCTCGGATATCTTACTGAACCATCTGCTAACAGAAGTGACATTGTGGTAGGCTTCAACTCATTCAAACCTAACTGCTTGTAAATAGAATAAGGCATCAAATTAATACTGGCACCTAAATCTAGCATTGCTCTTTCAAGTTGGGTACCTCCTACTGTGATATTGATGCAGAAACTGCCCGGATCTTTCAGTTTGGGAGGAAGTTCCTTTTGCAAAACTGCACTAGCACTGCCTGCTATATATTCCTGATGATTCGATCCAAACTTCAGCCTGTTGGTGTGAAGGCTCTTGAAAAATTTCGCATATGCGGGCATCTTTTCTATCATCTCAAGAAGAGGTAAGTTCACATGTACCTTGGACAGAACATCAAAAATCTCTTTGAATGCCTTACTTCCCTTTTAAGTCTCCCAGGAAAAGGAATTGGTGGAACATATGGAGGGGGTGGAATATAAGGGTCTGACGATTTGTGTAAAACCGAGGTCTTCTTTGGTGGTGGATCTAGCACTACCTCTTCTTCTTCTCTATCCTCCTCTGATCCCCTGGTGTCCTCTTTCTTTTGCCCTCTAACAACTTCAGTGTCTAACACTCGCCCACTTCTCAACACAGTCAATGCCTTGGCTTGTTCTGATTGACTAGGGAACCTTCCTGGTTCATTCTTGCGAACTGCGTCGACTATTTGTCCTATCTGTGTTTCTAAATTTTTAATGGATGACTCAACATTGTTAAATCTCTGATTTGTATCACGTGAGAAGCGCTCTGTATTCTCAGCAAGGGATGTCACAATATCTTCCAAGGATCTCTTCTTCGGCTGATAGGTGGTACTGTCTCTATTTGCAGCATTGTTCCATTGTTGAGGTTGACTATTGGAACCTTGCCCTTGGTAATTGCCTCTGTTGTACCCTCCTTGATTTGTTCCCTGAGTATTCGGTTGAATGAGCTGATGACTATTAAGAGCAGTGTTGGGGTCAGAATAAGATAAATTTGAGTGGTTACGCCATCCAAGATTTTAGGTGTTCGAGTAAGGATCGTTTCTCCCTCTTTGGTAATTGAAAGCTTGAACCTCCTCTGTCTCAAATGGTATCCCGTCTCCATCTTGCACTGAGTTCACCCCTCCTTGCTGTTGATTCCTATTCGAGTTCTGGGCCATCATAGCTTGTACTTGTTTAGCTAGATTTGCCATCTGAATTTCCACCCCAGTTGTCTGGTTGACTTCATACTTTCCTCCCTTTCTGACAGTTGAACTTCTATGCTTGGAGTTTAGAGCCAAAGTTTCATAGATCTCAGCAATCTCTAAAGCAGATTTCCTGGTAATGATACCCCCACAAGCGTTGTCAACAATGTTTTGTGTGAAAGGTGTCAATCCATCATAAAAAGTGCGGACTTTGTACTCCTCTGTCACCATGTGAGGGGGAATTTGATCTAACAGCTCCTTATATCGCAACCATGCTTCATGGAACGACTCACCATCTTCTTCACCGAAACTAGCTATCTTGATCCGGACTTCTTTTGCTTTTGAAGTAGGGAAAAATCTGTTGAAGAATGCAGTGCACACTTCAACCCATGATCTCAAAGATCCTGCCCTTACTGAATTGTACCACTTGATACCCTTGTCCTTTAAACAGTACCGAAAACACCTCATCCTTAACTGCTCTTCTGTCAATCGGCCCATCGAAAAATTCCCTACGGTAGCTTGATAGTCCTTCATAAACTGGAGGCAGTCTTCTGATGCCAAACCGTGAAAAGATGGCAGCATATTTAAATGGCTACTCCTCAACTCATAACTCCTAGCTACGGCATCTAACACAATTGGCTGAGGTTGGTCTCCCAGCATAGGCTGTCCAGACTCTATCATTATTCTGATACCATCTTCTAGTGCACGTCTTGGAGAATCCGGTAGATTGTCTCGAACTTCCTGTCTATTTTGAACACCTTGTTCATCATGAACCTCTCTTTCAGCTCGAATAACCCGGTCACGTTGCTCACCGTGATCACCCATGTCCTCACCAAAAGGATCTAACTCTTCGAACTGTCTAGCAACCCGGCCTACTCGGTCAATCTCGTCGTTAGCAGGGATCAGAATACCTCCAAGCGAATGACGTCCGTTCATACACCTGTAAAACCTGAAATACCAAGAACATAACTACCACGAAGTAAGATGAAACAAAAGAAAAACTAAAACTAAAAAATAAAATCTAATGACACACACTACCTAACTTAAACTAACTAGATTCAACTAATAAAATCTATATCAATCCCCGGCAGCGGCGCCAAAATTGGTGCAGTAAAATCTGTGTTCAATTTACTAAGAAAGTTCGTTCACTGGGATCGGCGATTCTATCGGTCAAAACCAATTAATCTAGCAAGGATTTAATCTAAGTGCGGAAAACTAAATTGCATAATGCTTTGCTTTGGAAGTTTGTTTAATTCTAAAGTTTACCTAAATTATGACTACTTGAACTAAAGACTAAAATCAAATCAAATCAAATCAAATATCCCACAAAGAATGAATGTATGGAGAGAAATACTAGGGAATCGATGCACCTTTCTTAAACACTCAATGCTCTTAATTAGTCTCAATAAACACTTCAATCCAGTTTAGGGCTTGTTTTGATGATAAACAATTAAGAACGAATCTCATTCCCACCACTCGCACAAAGGCCATGTGTCAAGTGACGGCAACGAAACCCTTTAGAACAAAACTCTAAGCCAAATCAATGCAACAAGGCCATGCAAACATTAATTTTCAAGTCTATTAAGCTTATGATTATGGTTTAAATGGAAAAGGCCATTCACATCTAACCCCTAATCTCATGGATAAACTAAATCACAAACCCATATCAATTGAGGCCACAAAATAATACGAATAAGTAATGTAGAACAATTAATTCAATAGACAAGACTAAAACCCAATTGATTAACAAAAGATAGACTAATTGATTACATAGAGTTATCCAAAATTGGTTACATCAATCCCCTAGTTAAAGGTTTAGTTACACATCAATGGAGAGAATAAAAACATAGAAGAGATGAAGATAAAACCCATTATGGCGAGATGCTTCTGTCTTGAAATCCCCGTCGTCTTCTTGTTTCCAGTAATCTTCTAATGATGGAATGAATGAAAGAATGAATGGAATTGGTATCTGATGGTCTCTAAAGGTCGGCACTCTTTTAGCTTTTTCCTTTCTTTCTTTTTATAGGTCTTCTGCAGCTTTGAGAAAACGAAGAGGCGGACCACCGCTCAACGTGTCGCTGAGTAGGCATGTGCATGGGCAGCGGAAATTCCAACTTCAACATTCTGGAATGGCTCGCTTGAGGGGTCGCTTGAGAAGCATTTGCCTCTTGAGCGGTCTAGGCAGCGATAAATCACCCTTCTCGACCGCCTGGAGTGCCACCGGTAAATGACAAAATCAGCCTTCTTCTCATCTTTTTACTCCATCTTCTCCGAAATAAGATCCGATCAACACTTCTATGGAAAGAGATCTGCAAAGACTTAACAAACACATCAACCCACCAAAAGGACCCAAGAAACAAGCATAAACATAGGCAAAATGGGCAAAATATAGGCATAGAATTAGACTGATCACCGCTGCCACACTGGCAGTGGTCACGGCAGCGGTTTTACGATAATATCAGGTCGTAGGAATCTTTTCGTAGACAGAGGGAAGAGATTTCCTTGTTGTTTAAGGGCATGGCATTGCATCTACACCTATTTAAACCCCTTGTAAACCTAATTTCAAAGGGAAGCTGGAGAGTCAGCTAAGGGAGGTCCCAAGCCACCAAGGGGCCCGTCCCCCATCACCATCATCCATCTTTACACATCGAGGGTTTGCAAGACGAAGAAGACTCACTATGGAAGACGGGAAGAAGTCGTTGAAGGCCTCAATGGGTTTTATCTCCTCTATCTCTTGCCTTGTTATTTTCATGATGTGTAACTAATTCCATACTAGGGAGTCAATGTGAACCGCTATGAATACTCTTTGTTAGAATTGACTATATTTCCATTAATTCAGGTTTTTGATTCATTCAATTCATCCTATAATTTAATTCTTTATTCTTGTTGATGCATAGTTTTATGCTAGGTAGGAATTTAGGGTTTTTAATTGTGATTTATATCTCATGTGTTTGAGTTAAATTAAATTATAATTGAGAGCTAATATTTAATTGAATGAATAAAATTAGCAACCCCAAGTGTTTGGGACGCAATTTTGGTTCACTTGTTCTTGAGCTTAATGAGTTTTTGGTTGTGATTCATATCTCATGTGTTTGAGTTAAATTGAATTACAGTTGAGAACACTTGATTCATCCCAGGATCATACGGTAACAATCATAAATAAGATAAGAACGAACCCTTAACTTGAGTTACATCTTTTATCAAAAGTCAATTCGAAGCATTGAGTAGACATAGTTGGGGAGCATTGATAACCTAGTCCTCTCACCTCTTGATCACATTCACATATTCTTTTTAATTGTTTTCTTAGTTTAATTTAGTTAATCGATACTCAATCAATCAATCAATCACTCAATCAAATCTCTTGGATACTGTTAATTGCTTAGCTTTAATTAGAATTAGTTATAACTAGTAAATCACTTTTCCTCATGGGAACGATCCCTACTTGTCGCTGTACTTATCTCACGATTCGTGCACTTGCGAGTTAGGTTTTTATAACACGATTTTACACATCAACCTCCACTCTTGAATAGTGGAAACTATACCTTTTGGAGAAATACAATGAAAGCCTACATTAGAGCCATCAATGATAAATCATGGATGAGTGTGAGTAATATAGTAGAGGAAGAGGAGTCCTTGGTTGATCGAGAACATATTAGCAATTACATTGCTCACGTGGCTATATATGAAGGAAGATTTGAGGATAGTAGTGAATGCTCCTCAAGTAATAAGTAAATTGAATACTCTTCTAGTAGTGAATGTAGTGAAGTCTCCTCTAATCATGAAGAGTTCGAAGCTTCCTCAAATCAAGATTATATAAGCTCCAATGACAAGATCCTTCAACAAAAGAATGAAGAGAACAACAAGTTGAAGTTGATCAATGCCAATTTGGTGGTGATAATTAAAGCTCTTGTCAATGAAAAGAAAATGTCTTTGGAGAAGATGAGCAAACAAAGTGAAGTCATCAAGGAGCATGAAAATACCATCGAAAAGTATTTTCTCAAGATGGAGGAAATTTCTCAAGAGCTAGATGATTTGAAAGAAGACTTTACTATCAAGTTGTTTACCATAGAGGGAGAGATTAAGCAAAAAGAGAACACTTTAAGTATCATGAAGATAAATGACTGTAGCTTAAAGATGAAGTCAAAGCTCTCTAAGAGTTTATTAATGGCATGAAGATTGGAGCCATTAAGCTTGATGAAGTAATAAAGCTTGGAAAGTATTATGGAGATAAGAGTGGCTTAGGTTTTGTAGAAGAAGTTAAGAATACTGCTACAACCAAGAACAAGTCAAGAAATTCCAAGATTAAGAAAGACTCAACTACCATTCCTTCTAATATCAAAGTGATTGCTTCATTTCTACACAAAGTGTAGCCCCATTTCCGTATCATTTTGAGTTCATTTCTTGGATAATACCGGGTATTTAATATGATAAAATAAGTGTTTCAGGTATTTATGGAGTTCAGGGGCATTGGTATAATTTTGGAGAATCAGGGGTCAAAGTGAAAATATGGAGAGAAATATTGAACAAGCTGTGATAAAAGGAGAAGTCGGGGGTGCTTATTGTAATTCACTAGACAACGCAGCATAGCGCGCCACGTCGTTTAATGAAATGGCGCGTTTTGTACCTGGGCCTTCAACCCGACCCGGTCCAGATCCGAGGAGCCCATCAGAGACAAGGTCCAGCTGTTGAATGCTCCCAAGCCCACCTCTAAGCGCACCCCGACACCTAATAATGACGTCATCGTCTTCAACCTTCAGCTGACCCGTTGCAAACCCGCACGCCCAACCCGAATTGGGGCGCGACCTGACTTCAAACCCGGCTGTTCTAGCCATTTTCGACATGTTTTCCGATGGTTTTCCGCCCAGATCGACAACCCGCCTCTCCCCAGTCCGTTTGGCACCCTTTTCATACCTCCATGCACACTTTTCTCTTGACTCCAATTCTTCCAAGCTTCCATGGCATCCGAGCTCCGTTTCACAACCGCGGCAAGCAATTGGCACCCTAGCAACAGTAATTTACTGCGTTTGAAGTGCCGTGGTGGCCAAACCACGGTAGTTGGGCTACAGAAACTTCTCAGATGTGCCGCGGTTCAGATGCCGCTTCCGCCAACCACGAAACACCCAAACAGTGGCAGTCCGTCTTTTGGTCATTTTGGACGAAATTTCAGCCCTATTTTGAGCCCATATATATACATCTCTTTATCTTATCAAAATGAGAGGAGGGAGAGAAGGAAAAACGAAAATCACAACCTCTCAATCAAAGAACCTTTCCACCCAAAAATATTCACCAAGACTCCATCTTTCCTAAATTCATACACAACTCACAAGACACTTGACATCAATCCAATATCTTTTCTTGTTCTTGGGAGATAGGAAATTGAAAGAGCTTGGAAGAAGAGATGAGCAAAGGAAGAAGAGGAAGCTCTCCATATAGTTTTCTCTAAACCCTTTCTCTTTTTATTTCTTTAAAATAGTCATGTACTCATTTGAGATTATTTGTTGTATGGCTATTAGTAGTGATATGAACTAAACTCTTAGTGCTAGGATTTGATGAAACCCCACCCATGACTGTATTTATATATTGACCTTTTGTTTTATCCATTTTGTGTAAGTGTAGTTTGTATGGATGTTTTAGTGTGCTTAAAGCTTTCAATTGATTGATCTCCTTTTGAATGATTTTTGTTGTGTGTTATGTACTGTCTATAAATTGCATAAGCATAATTTGGGTGTTCAATTGAGTCTTGAGCGGAAGTCAATAAAGGGTGGGGTGTAGTCAAGTCCTAGTATATTTTTCTCCATTATCACTTTCGAGTTTAGTTTCGCATTATTTTCTCTATAACATTAGTTTAAATCCTTTTATTATTTTAGTTTATTTTGCTTAATTGGAAAACCACCTTTTTGCTTGTTTGAATAGCATTTAGACTAGTCAATTTCGGTAATTGGTCACTCGATCCCTGTGGGAATGAACTTTACTTACTATTGTGCTACTCTCCGACCTCGTCATATTGCGAGTGTCTCTAAAGAGGCGTAGTCACAAAGACAATGATAAGAAGAGCTATGGAACTTCTCAACCAACTTCTCAACCAAATCATGCACACTTGAAAGGTAATTTTTCTCAATTCATTCTGTTTTGTCATTATTGTGATGTTGTTGGTCATATTAAGCCTAGGTGTTATGAATATATTAGGCAATGCAAACTAGGAAATGTGGAACATGATAAAAATGTGAAAAGGTTACCTAATCTTTCTCCTAAGCATGAGTTTGTGTCTAGAGCTAGACGTAGCATATATAAGTTTATCCCGGTTTGTCATTTTTGCAATGTTGTAGGGCATATCAAACCTAAATGCTATAAGTATATTAGACAATGCGAATTAAGGAATGAGATGCATACTAGTGAGATGAAAAGACTTCATTTGGTTGTTTCTAAACATGTTAGGGCATTAGAGACTATGCATGATAAATATGTTAATGATAAGAAATCAACAAGGAAAGTTTGGGTTAAAAAGAATAATGTGCATGATTGTGAAATAGATAAATCTTCTTTGAAAGTTTTTAAACATGATAATAGTTTTGATGCTTTGAGAAATATGCATATTGATCATATTCATGTGAAGAGACCTATAAAGAAAATTTGGATTGAAAAGAATGACATGCATGTTAATAATAATCATGATAAGATGAATGTTGAGAAGAAGTTGGTAAAGAAGGATATTAATCATGATCATTTGAAGAGTCTTGATGAAATATTTGTGTGTGGCAACAATGATGAGTTTAATATGAGTGATATTTTCATGAAGAAGATAGTTGATGATTTATCTTCTAGATTTCATATTTCCATACGTAATGATCATTATATTGTTTGTGTTGGTTCACCTAAGACCAATATGGTCAAAGGTGAGTGCTTTCATACGTGATTGAGTAGCACATATGAGAATATATTTGTTATAGTTTGATAAAAGTTTTAAGTTTGATGTTTGACTAAGCTATTTGTAATGTGTTAGGTCTAGTATTCAAACTTGGTGTCTCTAGTCAATACATGAACTTAATATTCTCATTCTCATTGTGATAGTTAAAATTTGTTGATTAACTTTAAAGAAGTTGAATTTTGAAATCTATTTGGTGAATGTATTTGTTAAGACTTTTAGAGAAAGTCATTTTCATGTAATTGTTTGAGTTGAAAGAATTTGGTCTTTATTCTCTTGGGATGACACACCAATAACTTGCTGTCATGAGGAAAAACAAGCCAAGGGAGCTCATAAAAAGAGCGAAGACCTTTCATTGGTGAAAAAGCTTACTAAGGTATTTCTCTATTCTAAAAGCTTGCTTTCTATTTCATCTTTTCAACTCTATGTATGCATGATATCATTGCATATAGATATTAGGCATCATTTCATTATAGAACATGTTAACCGCCAAAATTGGCAAAGGACCAAAAGAGAATTTTCCATCCTGGCTTAAGGTAGAAGGACGCTACAGGACAGCATCTGACTGGATCTTAGTGAAAATCAAGACTAGTCTACCCGGTTACACACCCAATCAAGCGGGATCAAAATCAAGGGCACCAAAGCCCTAGAAGTACCAGGAGGGATGGTACCCAGCTCCAATAAGCATGCCTCCTACCCGGTGATCTCGCTAGTAAGCGGAGAAGGTATCCGGCTGCGGTACTACCTCAATAACTCGCCGCCCATGTATGAGGAGTATCCCGATACATCGATACCTCGCCTTCTGCGTATGAAGAGTATCCCGATACCTTGGTACCCCGACTACACTTGGAACCAGCCCGCCAGACTGCCCAGAACACCGAACTAGGAGGATACCAGGGTAATGTAGGGAAAAATACGGTCAACGCAGCGGAAGCGAGACTGAAAAAGGTTTAGTATGTTTTAAATTTTTTCCATAAGTTGAACCTTAACCCTTTAATTAATTAACATATAATAAAAGATATCGTACCTTTGTCGCGTGATCCGATTGACATTGCGTCGATGGTAATCCGTAAGATCTTCCAATCCAATCACGAACGTGAATCACCTAGGAGCGTGGTCTCCCTTCTCTTTGAATTGTGTACCTGAGGATGGACAACAAAAGCTTTTTCTTTTTTCGTTAGTCACAAAACCTCCAAAAGATAACAAAGAACGTTCCGGTCACTTTTGAATTCTCAATCTAATGATCGAAACTCGCGTGAACCTTATTCGAAGTTGTGCACAAAGCCTATTGATGTACAAGCTACTAGTGCACTATCGAAATAAAACGATCTCTTCTCTTTTTCTCTCTTGGCCGAATTCTCACACTAATGTCTAGAGTTGGATTTTATTTTTCTCAAGCAAAAGAAAAATATTCTCAAGCCAAAGACCTAGGGTTATTCTAATTCTATGCAAAGAATATATATATATATCGTGGACCCATCATTCTTGTCATATATTTAAATATATATATAGGTCGCATAATATATTGCTTTGCACTGAATTCAACTTTTAATTATATAATCTATATATATTCACATGATTTAACATGCATATATAATATATAATTTTCCTTAAATTCAACTTGCATATGTATATGATATATATATCTGCACGCCTTTTTAACATGCATATATAAAATATAATCTTGCGCATGAATTCAATTTTATATGTATCTCTCTGCATGTATTCATGCATATATATGTTTCCATTCCGCATGCATATATGTATATATATTTCTGCATGCATTCATGCATATATTATCTATATATATTCCGCATGCATATATATTATATACAAACCCTAATCCAACTCTTTAGTGTATTTGTGACTCAATAAAAGACTCCCTTATTTGACTAGATAAATAAATTCCTTATTTATCTATTTACCAAATAAAGTCTTTTATATTTATTATACTACCACAATGTATACTACTAAGAAACATATTTCTTAGTCAGAAAAAGATTTTGATTCTCAATTAAATGATTAACTAATAAATTAATTAATTTCCATTTAATCAATCAATAAAATAAAATAATATTTTAGACTATTATTCTAGTCTTGCCGCCCACACCATATACATGGGCTTAATATTATTTTCTTATTTTATTTAATCCATTAGACTTTAATTAAAAAGCCCACATGTGAACCAGACCCATTCTTACTAAAAGAAACAAGCCCACATGCCTTTCATTAATATATTAATATAATTGATCAGCCCATTATATAAATAATGTGAAAATTATATTCTTAATATATTAAATACAATTCTAGATGGACCCATAAATTGGTCCGGTAGAATATATCAAGTGATCCATGCAAGTCTGTGTGGATTGGGGATCTTGGCGGGCTATCTAAATTTAAGCTTCAATAGACATAACCTAATCACAATCAACAAATGATTCACTTAGGTCCGATCTATTAATTTTAGTTCATTCTACTAAAGAACTAAAATTGCACTCTTAAATAAAGATAGAATAAGTAAATGTTTCTCATTCGTACCCTAGACAATCTTATTGGAGATGGTGTATCCTCGTGAAGAATATCAGTAATCGCCAAGAGCTCATAGACCGCCTATAGCTCTTCAAGTTACCATATTTCCTCATATGACCACATTTTGAACTTGGATATTTTGACTTGTCCAGAAGCCATGTTTCAATAGACACTATTGAAAACTTAACGTTAAGATTTAATATCCAATACCTCAAAACATCCATATGATGATATTCTACTCTCATTTAATAAATGGAGCCACGATGTCCATATCTATAAATGAAGTCCTCTATCGATTAACAAATGAATACCACCAAACTATCGAGGATAGACTATGCTATATAATCGTACTCATTGATAACTCAAATGATAACACTTGCAACCATAAGTCCAACATTTATCTCAGGATTAAGATAGACTCTCTGATTGTCCTGATAATGAAAAGACTTTTATCTACTAACGGTTCTAGATAAAGTATTTCATTGTGATCCAGTTCAATGCACCTAGTGCACTAGATCTTTTACTCAAAGCTACTTTGATGATTTTAGACTCATCATAACACATTTGATCCCACTCAAATGCCAGTAAAAGAATCTACAACTTTAACAAGATAAAGGTGCCCAACCTTTACCTTAAGTTGTGAACATTATTCAAGACTAACTAAAGAATTGTGTCTACCTCATACATATCCAGATGTACGAACAATTCTTCTTTTCTCACAGTCTTTTGACCTTATGATTATTTACTCTTGACAATTATAATAATTAAACTATAAATGCTATAAGATTTGTTAAACCATAAATCACATTATTAATATGAATAGATTGTCAAAAACACTATTACACTCTTGCTATTGAGTATAATCCTAACAGGTAAGGCCGACATATCCAGAAGATCGAGCTAAAACTACAAAAGACTTAAATTAAAGTGGTAGTGTACTGAGGAAGCATGCTCATTCCCGCCACTTAAGTAGTCTATTTGAATAAGGAGTCAACTCTGCCAAGAGTTCTCCCAAAAAGGAATCTCTTGATTCTAGGGATAAAATCCCACGAGAATATCACCTAACAATGGAGGAAGGTCCGGTGATTGCTGCAACCCTAAGCCAAGTTTTTAGGAGTGCATGGTAAGAAATTGGACCTATATATACTGCACTATTCGCCACAGTAAATGGAGCCGAAAAAACTTGACAGCTACAAACCCTAAACACATACAGCTTTCTTTCCACTTTTTGACAGGTACGAGATCTCCTTCGTCCACGGTGTTAGACTTTGCCTACAGTGGTCGAATGAGAGCCACCTTACTTCATTTTTTCATGCATGCATTGATAGTCAACTCATTGTACTAATTGACCCCCATGATATAATAAAAATATTTTCCATTGATTTTATCCCTTATTGCACTAGTTATTTTCACAGTGTTCTCTCAGGTATCAAACCACGTGATACCCTTCTGACCGTGGTCAAATTACAACCTTGGTCCTTAAATTCATTATTTGAAAATTCACCCCGGTGACGATTTTTCGGTAACACTTTTGGTGCCGTCTGTGGGAAGAATCTTCCCGACCCATTACAAAGTTGACGCACAGTTCTACCTAGAATGTATCAAGATGAGACTCAGGTCTTCTTAGGTCCAGCCCGACCCATCAGGACACCAATCTCTCGCGTCCACCCAGGGAAATCGAGGAAAGGGCAGGGATCCAAGGAACCATGTCCCGGTACCAGTCCCTCAACCGAATGCGGACCCTATGCTCCAGGCCCCGACTATCCCGATAGCTGACCGTGATGTTATTGAACAGTAAGCAATGGCCTATGTGGAAAGCATCCGCATCTGCATCCGGATGATCGCTTAGGGAATACCCTTCGAAGTACCCAGAACTTTTGGAGGGACTGGACTAGATACCCAGATACCGGTGTTTGATAGGCTTGGGCCACCACTCCAGATTCTGGATTCCCCCGTTGATTTTCGACCTTGGTTGGTGAAATCCGTGGTCAACCTTCCATTCGGAAGAAGAAAGTTAGCTGCCAAGTTCATGGTGAAAATGAAGGCTCCACAGCTCGATGTCGAGGATAGTACCAGATCCAGAAAGAGCCCCAGAAGAAGCCTTAGGAGGAAGCATCATCGATGAGATGATCATAAGGAGGTAACCATGAAGTCAGAAACCTCGAACCACAAGGGGTTAGAAGCTCGATCCAGAAGTAAGGCAACCAAGCGCCTAGAGGATCAAATGGTCAAAATGGCAAAGGAGCTCGAGAAGCTGAGGAAGGGTAAGCGCCGAGAAACCCAGAAGAATCTCTAGGGGAAATGAACGCACCTTTTTCTAGAAGAGTCTGGGATGTAGAGTTGCCATCGAGATTCAAGATGCCCACTGAGAAGTACTCAAGATCAGAGGAACCCGTTAGCCACCTGGAGAATTTCGTACAACAGATGGAGGTTTAGAACGTTACCCGGTCTGTAATGTGCAGGATGTTCCCCTAACCTTGACCGACTTCGCCAATACGTGGTTCAGAAAGTTACCACCAGGTAGTGTTGACTCTTTTACCAAGCTTACCACAGCCTTTTGTGCTCAGTTTTAGGGGGTCAAACAGCATCCAAAGGATCCTATCCTGCTTCAGTATGTGGTCTAGGAACGGGGTGAAACACTGAGATCCTACGTAGAAAAATTCCACAAGGAGGTTGTCCAAATGGGAGTTTTCGACGAGAAGGAGGCTTTAGCTAACTTCTGGAGGAACCTATGGGCCGGCAGATATTTTGATCCTTCACAAAGCATCCACCAGAAACTTACAAGGAAGCCTATGATAGGGCTCTCAAACAGGTAGATATAGATGAACAACTTAGGATCAATGTTGAACATGATGAAGCCCGGTTAGCCCAACGGCCTAAGAGAAAAGCCTCGAAGCCCGTACCGGTCAAAAGGTTCTAGAATTTACCTCCCAATCGGTCTACCTACAGGCCCCTGCCTATTCCCTCATACCAGGATCGGTATCCTACCAGGAAGACTCCACCCAGAGTTACCCCTCCCCCGAGGGAGGTATCCCTAATATCTAGAGAGGAAGATGGGTACAGTCACTATACCCCTCTAAATGCTTCACGGGAAACCATATATCTCGCCATTCATGATAAGGGTCTGCTCAGAAAGCTGTCTCCTATCAAGATCCTAGTGGACAAGAGTAACCACCATAAATATTGCGATTTCCATGAGGATGTGGGGCACAATACGTCAAAATGCTATAGCCTCTGCAACCAGATCGAAGGGTTGACAAGGGGAGGTCTTCTAGTGGAATTTCTACAACAGGTGCGAGATATCATTAATGAAGGGAAGCAGGTACAGAGTGAGATGCAAGAAGCATCAGATAGAAGGAGAAATGGGGAGAAGGATTTGATGCAGCAAATCCAGGTCATTCATACCATCAGTGGAGGCCTTACCTTGGCCGGGACCTCTAACAATTCTAGAAAGAACCATGCCAGGAAGATTCCTCGGCTTGCCCCCGGTCATGATGTGTTCCGAGTTAGCGGGGAATCCCATGATTCATCCCGCACTACCAAGATCGTTTTCACTGAGGATGATGTCTACAACACGGCCTAACCATACGATGATCCCATGGTGATTTCAATACAGACTGTCAATTGCCAGGTCCACCATCTTGATTGATACAGGAAGCAGTGTCGACATCCTATTCAAAAGGACACATGAACAGCTCAACCTGAAGAATTCTTGTTACAACAGTTGCACCTCGCCTCTATATGGTTTCACAGGAGATTTCATAATCCAGATGGGGTCAAAAATCCTACCAGTATTCATTGGGGAGGCCCATCTTCAGCAAAACATAATGATAGAATTCATTATGGTTGATACCCCATCCGCCTACAATGCGATCCTGAGAAGGCCCTTCCTATCAGGAATAAGGGCAGTACTATCTATTTATCACAACGTCCTGAAATTCCCAGTCAGCACCGGGGTAGAAGTCAGAGGGGATCAACAAGCAGCCCGTAATTGTTATGTAGTGTCTGCTAATCCTTCCAAGCTAGCCAATCAGTGTGCTTAGGTGACTAGAGAACCAAATCAAGAGGTACCAGGACAAAGCCAGTACGCCCTAGAAGAAGGAGATGTGCCAGATGTGGTCATAGAAGAGCCAGAGGAAGAAGAAAGAGGGCAGACCAATGGGAACCCCGTGGATCAGTTGGAGGAAGTAGTAGTCAGAAAAGATGATCCGACTAAGGTCGTGAAGATAGGAGGTGCTTTGGATAATGAGGTCAAGGCAAGCCTGATAAAGCTCTTTCAAGAGTACAATGACATCTTCGTTTGGAGTCATAATGAAATGCCAGGCATCCTGCTTAACTTAGCTACGCACAGATTAGCAGTAGATGCTACTTTCAAACCGGTTAAGAAAAAACAGATGCATTTCAACATCGAGCGGAATGCGACAGTACAGGAAGAGGTAGACAAGCTCTTACTAGCCAGGTTCATCAGGGAATCCCGGTACCCAGAATGGATTGCTAATGTGGTCATTGTAACCAAATCCAATGGGAAGTGGCGTATGTGTGTGGATTACACTGACCTCAATCGGGCTTGCCCGAAGGATAGCTTCCCTCTACCTAAGATCGACCAGTTGATTGATTCCACTGTAGGGAACAAGTTGTTAAGCTTCATGGACGCTTTCTTGGGGTATAACCAAATTATGATACATCACGTTGACCAAGACAAGACCAGCTTTATCACAGGGCATGGCCTCTATTGTTACAAGGTGATGCCTTTCGGTCTCAAGAACGTGGGAGCCATATACCAGCGCTTGGTAAACAAACTATTCAAAGAGCAAATAGGAAGGTCTATGGAGGTGTACATAGACGACATGATTACCAAGTTTTAGTTAACTGAACAACATCTGGAAGACTTGCGCCAAACTTTCCAGGTGATAAGGAAGAACCAGATGAGGTTGAATCCGGTGAAGTGCACTTTCAGGGTTGCAGCAGGGAAGTTTCTGGGATTCATGGTACATGAGAGGGGGATTAAGGCCAATCTATAGAAGATCAAGGCCATCCTGGATCTTGAGTCTCCCACTACCCTCACACAGGCCCAAGGATTGACGGGCAGGATAGCAGCGCTGAATCACTTCATATCCCGATTTACAGATAAATGTCTTCCTTTCTTTAAAGTCATTAAGCAAGGTAAGAAGATGAAGTGGAATCAAGAAAGTGAACAGGCCTTCCAGTCCTTGAAGATGTACTTGTCTAGCCCATCTCTGTTGGTAAAACCCATTGCAGGGGAAGAACTCCTACTTTACCTAGCAGTATCAGAGACTGCTACCAGTGGAGCATTAGTGAAAGAATGCAACGACGGGGTCCAGAGGCTGGTGTATTATGTTAGCCGCGCACTAACCAAGTCCGAGAAAAATTATACCCTCCTGGAAAAGCTCACCTACGCACTAGTGACTACAGCTAGAAAGCTTCGGCCTTATTTTCAAGCACACACCATCGTGGTAGTCACTGACCAGCCACTAAGACAGTTCCTCCAGAGGCCCGATGTATCCGGCAGACTGATTTTATGGGCTCTGGAACTCACCAAGTATGGCATCAGGTACAAGGAAAGAACAACTATTAAAGCTTAGGCATTGGCCGACTTCATAGCAGAATTAAACATGATCCTAGATCGGGATACCATTGCGGACTCAAACCTAGATCCTGAAGAAAAATTAACAAAGTGGCCCAACAATGCAAGGTTTGGACTTTACATATTGATGGGGCGTCAAATCAGTCCGGTTAGGAGCAGGAGTCGTCCTAATTGATCAGGATGGGGTAGAATGCAACCATTGTTTCAGGTTTGAGTTCAAGGCCACCAACAATGAAGCGGAATATGAAGCGTTGCTAGTAGGATTGAAAGTAGCAGAGGAGTTAGGGGCGAATTTCCTCCTAGTCAAGAACGACTTACAGCTGGTAATCAACCAAGTAACCGGATCATATCAAGCCAAGGGGAATAATATGACAGCATACCTCGAGAAGGTTTGGGAGGCAATGGCGAGTTCAAAAATATAAAAATGGAGCAAATTCTCCGGAGCAGAATCACAGGGTTGATACCCTTACCAAAATCACCTCGAGTGGAGGGCAAGCATTGCCCAGGGGGGTTCCCCTCCAATTGGTACCTCGATCCAACATAGCCAAAGGAACAGAAGCGAACCCGGTAAACCGGTTCCCTTGCTGGATGGACCTTATTGCCCAACACCTTCAAAGTGACACTCTCCTTATTGACCTAGAGTAGGCGCGCAAACTCAAGAGGACCACTACTCGATATTGCCTGGTAGATGGATACCTCTATCGCAGGGGGAAATCCCTCCCATTGTTGAGATGCCTGCATCCAGATGATGCGCAATGGGCGCTTAACGAGGTGCATTCAGGGGATTATGGCAATCATGTATCCGGGGAGAGTCTGGCTTACCAAATACTCAGAATGGGTTATTTCTAGCCGACTTTTCACCAGGATGCACATCAATTTGCGTGCATTTGTGAACCTTGCCAGAAGACAACCAACCTGTACCATCTCCCTTCAGAAAGACTCTTCTCAATTAGTACGCCCAACCCATTTGCAATTTGGGGACTTGACCTCATTTGGCCACTCCCAACCGCTCCAAGCTAAGCCAAACATGCCATAGTGGCAATTGACTACTTCACCCGTTGGTTAGAGGCAGAATCCCTTACCCGGATAACTGAGGCAAATACCACGAACTTTGTCAAAGAAAGCATTGTCTGCCGATTTGGAACCCCGATGGCCATTATAACCGATTTGGGTAAGCAGTTTGACAACGTTCAATTCAGGAAATTCTATGAAGAAAGACAGATCAACCTCTGTTTTGCATTCGTAGCCCATCCCCAAACCAATGAGTTGGTGGAAGTTACCAACAAAACCATCAAAAAGCTCCTGAAGAAGAAGCTCCAATAGAAAAAATGGAGGTGGGCAGAAGAACTTCCCAACGTACTGTGGGCGTATCGGACCACCAAAAGAACTGCGACAGGAGAGACTCCATACTCATTGGCCTTTGGGACAGAAGCTGTGTCGCCTATTGAACACCGACTGACCTCATTCCGGGTACAACATTATGAACCAGATAGTAATGAGGCCAAGCTAAGGGCCAATCTGGATCTCCTAGAAGAAAAGCAAGAGAGAGCCGCTGAAAGGGTGGCAGCTTACCAGAGCAAGATAACCCGATATTTCAATAAAAGGTTAAGGGTTAGGAATTTTAAAGAAGGGAATTTTGTCCTCAGGAAGGTAACTCAGAACACACGAAGAAGGTCAGACAGGGTGTTGGCCCCCAACTGGGAAGGTCCTTATCTGATCAAGGTGGTAATCCGGGGTGGAGCCTACAAGTTAGAAGACATGGATGGCTATCTAGTGGACCACACGTGGAATGCCGATCACCTCAAGAAGTTCTACCCATGAGACTAGAGGAAGCAGTTTTAGTCAGTTAGTATTTTTCTCTTAGATCTGTACCCGAATCTTGCTTTGTAATGATCTGAAAAATTCAATAAAAAGTCAGTTCTTCTTCTACCTGGCTCGCCTATGTATAAAGATTTTTTCACCACAGCTGTATCAACTAGTAAAGCAACCTAGCGCTCTGGATGCCCTGGACCGGTTCTGAACCCCTCTAGGAGGATTACCATTTCAAAATATACTAAAGACTAGGAAAGCCACATGGCGTCTTGATGCCTTGGCCGGGGTATACCCCCCCTCCAAGAAGGATCTGGTACTAATGTGTAAGTGGCATAGTTGCCTACTAGACCAGGGATCCGGATTCGTGGCCTTGGTAGCCCGCCGCATATCCCTAAGACCAGGATGGCCATATGGCATCATGCTGCCTTGGTCGGTGTACACCCACCACCAAGAAGGATAAAAGCGCTTACTACATAAAAGGGGACAGTCGCCTACTAGACTAAGGATCCAAACTTGTCATGCGAGAGATAAGACAACAACTCCAAACGACTTACCATGATCTAGTCAGAGACAAAATCCCATATGCAGGAAGTGTCCAAACGCCACGAGTTACATTGTCCTTATGTGAGTTTCAAGTCAACCCTGGCCGCCAACAAGGATAAATTTTTTACTTAGCAGGATCATTCAATTTTTGATCATAATTACTTGTGAAGATTCTGTCAAGTCTAACAAGGGAACTACCATCCACACTGATCACGATGAAGGTGAGGATTTGATATTTCTTATGGCCAAGGGAACAAGCGTCCAAAAGCTCAGGTATTGATAGCACTTCATGTAAGTTCTACTTGGGTTTATTTGGGCAAGCGTGCAAGCATCAAGTTCTATCAAGACCTAATGGCACAAAAGTAAGGACAAAGTATTTTCAAAAAAGGAAGTTGAACTTCATTGATCAAGAAGGGAGCCTAACCCCCCATTCCAGGCTGCATATGGTATAAATATATATATATATATATAATGTCAAGTAAATCAGGCATCGTCAGCATCCCATTTCCCTTCTACCTCCTGGCCCAGGATCACGCCCGATACTTCTTCAACTACCTTGGTCACTACGTCAACTTGGGCCCAATCAGCTCCAGGTACCCCGGGATCAACTAGAGCCTCCACCTCCTTCATTGGCCCAGTTCAAGTCCCCGTAGGGTCCTCTACACTTTTGACTGGATCATACTGAGGGGTGGGTTGATCAAGAAGCTCCTCTATAACAAGTCCCCCTTGTTCGGCTTCTCTCGCATTAGATTCGCGGGGTACAGTAGCAGGAGTAGCAACAGAAGGGGTCGTTGATGAAGAGGGATCTACCGCGGTAGGAACAGTTGCTAAGAGACCCACGACCTTACTCTCGATCAAATCCCGGTCCCATCCAAAGGTCTCTTTCAGATCAAAAGAAGCAGGGAGGGCTCGGGCTACTTGGAGGGAGGCAAAAAGGTATCCTTCTTCAAAACCCTTGTCAATCCTGCCCTCCAAGTCCTTCACCATATCCTGTAGGAGCTGGTTCTCATCTAGGAGTATGACATTGTCCGACATCAAGCAGTCCCACTCTTTCTGACGCCGTAGGGACATGAGAGTCTCGGTATCCAGGGCCCGTGACATCCTCTCCAAATCCACCAAGGTAGCGGACCTCCTAGCATTAGCCTCGACAGTAGACCTCTCTAAGTCTTGGTTCTTGGCTTCAGCCAGGGCCAGGGCCTTCCAAGATTTTTCCAACTCCTCTATTGCGGCCAAGACAGGCTCTCTGAACACATCCACCTATTTTTCGATGACTATGTTGAACTTGAAAGCTTGAAAAGAAAAAAACAGCCAGTTAGTACCCCACCAAGAGTTATACCAAAATAAGGAAGAAGAGAAAAAGTTTATACCTTAGCTAGAAGGCTGGCTCCCTTCGTAGCATCACATAGCGTGTTGCCTCCAGGGCATGCGCGCACGAAGCAGGCCACCACCTCCTCTAGGTTCTTATCCCGCTTCTAGGAACTAGTCAAAGGGTCAGCGGAGGAGGATGCTACCGGGCCAAGTTATTTCCCTCCATCTACCCTAGCTTAACGTCGAGTGGGGGCAGCAAGAGGCGGAGGAGGTGGAGAAGGCGTCAGATGAGGATTCGCTGACTGCAAGGGAGAAGCCGATTGTAGAGAAGAAGGGCCAGTTTTGGGAGCAGAGGGACTTTGTTTTTTAGCTTGCCCAGCTGAACTTAGAAGCTTGGCAGCCTGGGCAGCCATGTCGCTCAAGGGGGAGTGCGCTGTGGTAGTGACTTGGAGCTTAGTAGATGAGCTTCGTAGCACCTTCGCAGGAGATGGAGGAGGAGTCATGACTTGCCAGCTAGATCCGGGTAGGGCGCTACCCCGAACAGTAGAAGGAGTAGAGGAAGAAACAGGCAACCCAGATGAAGGCATTGTTGGGCGTGATGTGAAAAGCATACCTGCACAGTAATCAAGATAGTCAACATGAAAAGTAAGCAAGGCCAATCGGGATTTGAGAAGGAAATAAAGGAGAGATACTTACGCGGGGTATCCTGAGGGATACTAAGGTAATGTTCTACCCGGGCGCCTTCGAACGAACAGCTAACGGGGAGGTTTGTGTTGATGTATTGGTGGGCAACGATCCCCCTCAAGACACTCATAGATTCTTCAGAGAGATTCCCCTTATCCCACCTATCTGTCCTCGAGAAATCAGTGGGCGCTTGGTACTCCGTGCCACAATGTGTATTGACGAGCCCCAATCACCACTTACCACGACCCATTCATCCTTCTAGGACTTGGCATATTTCTCAATAGCCTCGGGTATGACCAGCCCCAGGGGGTTCTTCTCCCTCAAGTAAAATTAGCCCCTAGGACCCCCCGCTATGTTTACGATCAGGAAAACATGCCGGAGCTCGTCGAAGCTAGGCTCCCTCACCACATTGAACCGCTCACACTGTTCTTTCCAGAGTGCCAAGAACCCAACCAGGTGCCTCTATAACCCTGGTGAAATCTGCAATGGGGCAAGCTCTAGGGCATACATCGCCTTACTTAGAGTGGGGTGGAGGGCTAGTCAGACCGAGCACTCGAAGACCGCCATGTGAATAGGGAGGTGACCGGTAGGAGGAGAGTATACTTTATAACCCCTATGTGGTAGGGAGAGAGAGATGATGTCAGGGATTTGGAACTCCCTCTTCAAGCTTACCAAAATACTGGCTGAAGTGACCAAGTCAGGGACGATCCTAGCGTCGTGGAAGGAGGATATATGGCTGTACGACCTGGCCATGGCCCCTCTTACCATTAGACTCCCCTGGTCGTCCTCGTCATCCCCATCATCTATTACACCCGCGTCGACTTCAATGGGCATATCGGGCTGGTTGTGGAAACCCGCCCCGATTCGGGGGTTCCTGGTGGAACGGCGATGCGAAGAGGGAGGAGGACGGTGTCAGTTTCTTCTCGATCTCTCTTCACACCCCTGGTCGATTGAGAGCTCTCGCCCGAATCAACCTCCTATAAATCCATAAGCTTACCGAGGCTATCTAGGTGGTTTGGTGAAGTGAGAGGAGGAGGCAAGGTGGCAGATGGATTCGATGAAGACGCCATTACGGGTCATTAGAGTTTTTCTTGAAGAAAGAAGGACGACGAGGTTTTCTTAAAGGAAGGAAAAAAGAAGGCTAGGGTTTCTTGGTTTCTTTTTTGAAGTTTGAAAGTAGTGAGAAAAAGAAGAAAGTGACCGGTTTATTTATAGAAGAAAGCTAGGGTAGTTACCGGAACAGAAAAGGAAACAGGAGACCGGTAACCGGAGAACGTGCCAAAGGCGGTTTCACAAAAATCACGCCAAAAAAGTAAACGGCTCATTTAAATCAAATGGGCCAATCTCCGTGTGCCACGTGTATAAAAAATATATGTATATATGCATATATATCCCTTCTTGGGCGCTAACCAGACAGGATTGAAAATCCTCCAAAGCAGACTAAGGAATGCTGACTCTAACTCCAACTAAGCATCGGTGTTCAAGTCAGGGGGGACTTCTGTTAACCGCCAAAATTCGCAAAGGACCAAAAGAGAGTTTTCCATCTTGGTTCAAGGTAGAATGATGCTACGGGACAACATCTGACTTGATCTTAGTGAAAATCAAGACTAGTCTACCCAGCTACACACCCAATCAAGCAGGATCAAAATCAAGGGCGCCAAAGCCTTAGAAGTACCAGGAGGGATGGTACCCAACTCCAGCAAGCCATGCCTCATACCCGGTAATCCCGACAGTAAGCGGAGAAGGTATCTAGCTGTGGCACTACCTTGATACCTCACCGCCCACGTAGGTGGAGTATCTCGATACATCGATACCCCGCCGTTTGCGTAGGAAGTGTATCCAGATACCCTGGTACCCTAGCTACATATGGAACCAGCCCGCCAGACTACTGAGAACACCGAACCAGGAGGATACCAGGGTAATGCTGACATATCCAGAAGATCGAGATAAAAATACAAAAGACTTAAATTAAAGTGACAGCGTACTGAGGAAGCAGGCTTATTCCTGCCATTTAAGCAGTCTATTTGAATAAGGAGTTAACTCTGCCAAGAGTTCTCCCAAAAAGGAACCTCTTGATTCTAGGGATAAAATCCCACGAGAATATCGCCTAACAATGGAGGAAGGTCCGGTGATTGCTGCAACCCTAAGTCGAGTTTTTAGGAGTGCATGACAAGAAATTGGACCTATATATACTGCACTATTCACCACAGTAAAGGGAGCCGAAAAAACTTGATAGCTATAAACCCTAAACACATACAACTTTCTTTCCATTTTTCGACAGGCACGAGATCGCCTTTGCCCACGATATCAGACTTCGCCTACAGTGGTCGAATGAGAGCCACCTTACTTCGTTTTTTCAGGCATGCATTGATAGTCAACTTATTGTACTAATTGACCCCCATGATATAATAAAAATATTTTCCATTGATTTTATCCCTTATTGCACCAGTTATTTTCACAGTGTTCTCACAGGTATCAAACCACGTGATATCCCTCCAACCGTGGTCAAATTATGACCTTGGTCCTTAAAGTCGTTATTTGGAAATTCACCCCGGTGACGATTTTCTGGTAGCAGAACATGTTGAACATTCTATTGTTACTCTAGAGCAATGCCTATTAAGAAATCAACTTGTGGATTTGTTCACTAAGTCCTTGGACATAAGAGTTTTAAAACTCTTCGAAGATCTGTTGGCATGATTTGTGTGGATTATTGTCTATATGTGTTTGTTGAGTGGCTTGATGAGCAAAACTTTACTTGAATATCAATGTCTTTGAGAGCTACTAACTTGAGAAGTAATGATCTTAAATGAAGGGTTTAAAATTTAAATAGCACTATTTGAGGCGCCTTTTGGAAGAAAGGCACCAGATTTCTAACTTAAGTTTAAAAGTTACTGACCAGACAAAAATACCCCTATTTTGTCGCTTTGTGAGTTTTTGAAAGTTGAGAGAAAACCTCTTGGAGAGAAAAGGCGAAGGCGCAACTGTGAGTGTTTCGACCAGAATCCGATTGCCAAGGCACCGGCGACGACGCTACATTCACAACGTCGACGACATCTCACCAGTGAACTCAAAAACGAACGGTTAGTTTTTGAATCTCTTTCGTTTTTGTTCATCAAAAAATGATGTGTGTTGCATGTTTTGTTGGATGCCATGTTGTTAGAGTAGATTAGGTTTGATTTGGTTAGTTTAGGCTCGGTTACGTTAGGGTTTAAGAATTTGCAAAAAATATTGTTGAAGACGATGAAATCGTGCCTTTTAGGAAAATTTTCGAGCCTTTTAAAACCGTTCCCGTGCTTTTTGAAAATCTACCTGAGTCTTTTAGAAATGTTCCCGTGCCTTTTGAATATATGATTGAGTCGAGCCTTTTTGTTGATTTCATGCCTTTTAGGACAATTTCCAAGCCTTTTAAAACTGTTCCTGAGCCTTTTGGAAATCAACCCGAGCCTTTTAGAACTGTTCCCGTGCCTTTTGAATATATGATGGAGTCGAGCCTTTTTGTTGATGTCATGCCTTTTAGGACAATTTCCGAGCCTTTTAAAACTGTTCCCAAGCCTTTTGAAAATCTACCCGAGCCTTTTAGAACTGTTCCCGTGCCTTTTGAATATATGATTGAGTCGAGCCTTTTTGTTGATTTCGTGCCTTTTAGGACAATTTTCGAGCCTTTTAAAACTGTTCCTGAGACTTTTGAAAAGTTACCCGAGCCTTTTGATGGTCAGATTGATTTGAGCAATGTCGTCCCTTTTTGTGCCTTTTTTAGGTTTTTCCGAGCCTTTTGAAACTATTCCCGAGCCTTTTGAGTAATTACCCGTGCCTTTTGAAAAAGTTACCCGAGCCTTTTCAAATGTTACCCGAGCCTTTTCATTCACCACCCGAGACTTTCATACATCAACTAACCGAGCCTTTTCATGAATTAATCGAGCCTTTTCTAGAATTAATTGAGTCTTTTCATGAACTGATATGCTTATTTTCTATGATTACGCAGATGAGGAGGAATCAGAATCAGAATCAGCTAAGGGACTCGCTTAAAATCCCACCGGCAACGGCAGAGGCAGAATGGTTTCCGGGCAAAATTACTCTGCATGACCATTTTAGGGACCCAAGAGATATCGACAACGCACTTGACAATGTACCTGAACATCTGAGGATCGAAGACCGACGTCGGTATACTGAGTCGTGTTTTGGTCATTTCCTTCAAATGCATTGTGATAACCAGTTTTTGGCTGGGATTATCCATCGACTGCTTTTGCGCGAGTTGCATCACGATGGGCCGGAAGATGAGATGCGATTCTTGTTGGGAAAGCATGTGGTCCGGTTCTCGAAGGTTGAGTTCTTTCTAATAACCGGTTTAAGGTTCGGAGACATTCCTGACACGGCTGGGTATGAGACGGTAGAGAATGGCATACACGAGCGGTACTTTCAAGGTCGAGATATCGATTTTGAAGAGCTGAAAGCGGTCTTACGGATCGGTGTTTTCGTGCAGCAGTTCGTTGCGGTGAAGCTGTGCTTACTGTTTATACTGAACTGGATACTGATGTGATTGGATGAGAGAGATAAAGTTTTTGAATGGCAGTTTCTGCTCGTCGAGGACTTGGACGCTTTTGATGCGTTCCCGTGGGCCTCACAAGTGTATAGGCGCTCCATTTGGGGGTTCAAGCATGCGTTGCATGGTCGAGTGGACCGATTCGAAAAACGTCAGCAACAAAAGGGTGTTGACGTACACACCATCGAGAAGTACAACATATACGGTCTATCGCACCGCACCGCACGCACTCTTGGTGAGAATTTAGTGTAAGGATTCCTGGTTGTTGATTGGCTTATTTCGTGGACAAACCACATGTTGGGGTTTATTGTGTAAGGGTAGTTTAAGTGAGTGAGGTTAAAGCTCAAAGGCCCTTTCAAACCTCAAGGGACAAGCACGCCAAATGTATAATTTCTAGTGCTTATTTTTCTTTGAAGAGATTTAGTTAGCACACACACACTTAGCATACTTGTACTTGTGTGCATTCTCTTCACATGACATTTCACACTTGCACTTCTTTGTTATATTTTTTATGTGTGGATTTGTCCATAGATGAGTTCCGAGCGATTCGGAGACTTTTCTATATGTTTCGGATGATTTCCGAGACATTTGGGATATTCCGTGTTTTTATCGGAAACCGGATTTTAATTCCGAGCTTAAATTGGAAAGTTATATAATTTTCTATATTTATGATTAAGTCCGGGTCAATATTCCAAAAACGGAATTGGATTCCAAGATTCGAGGTCAACTGGACTGAAAAACACTTGGGTCCGAAGTCAGCTTAATGTGGCATGATAGCCACACCTAGCAAGGCAAGCAAGAGGGTGGCGTGAGCCACGGGCTGCTCACGGCAAAGAGAGCTTTCTGCCCCCGTGTGTGCCACGGCCTCACGCGCTCACCCATTTTTTCTATTTTTCTCATTTGTTTTCATTGTTCTTTTCTGTCTGTTTGTGTTATAATATATATATGTTTAAATGTGCACAATATTATATATATATAAAGTGTGCGTTTTTGTCTGTTGCTCACACCTAATATATATATATATATATATATATATATTTATATTTATATAAAAACGGTGCCTTTGTTTTTTAGAAGACCTGATACATATATATCTCTTTATATTTGCTTTCTTCTTCACTTGAAAAAAATACACACTTTGAGAGAGCAAAAATATCTTCAAGAGAAAAATCCCCAAGAACCTTTCTTTAACTCTCAAAACCCATTTTCATATGCATCAAAATATCATCTAAGCATTTTCTAGCATAGTTAGGATGTTTACTTGCATGGGTCTTAGTCAACACACTTCCCTTGGTATGTTCTTCACTATTATCATTTATAATTAGTGTTTTATTTATCAAGGCATCTATTTTATTATTTGTATGTTCTTAGAATATATTCTAGATACAAAATAGAGATTGTTGTGTTGACATGATTGAGTGTTGTATTTTGATAGCTATCTAGGTTTTTATAATCTATGTTTAGCTAAGCTATTTGACATGTCATCTAGCTTTTAATATCTAGGATTGAATTAATTGCAAAATCATCATCCTAGATAAGCATATAGGGTTACCTAGATCTAATTGCATTTTTGGATATTTCATATATTCACTTAGGTTGTATTATCTCTTCTTAGAGAATTAAATCTTGTGTTGCTATCGGGATTAGGTAGCTTAAATCACAAGCAATTGGACTAGGTCCACTTATACCGGGATTAGGTAGTTTTGATGATTATTGATTGGGATTAAATCATTAAACCGGGATTAGGTTGTAATAATTTCAATTAGTGGATTCGAGGTTCGTGTGTGGCGCACATAACAGCCCGTGGTTTTTCCCGTGAGGGTTTCCACGTAAATATCAAGTGTCATTTACATTCCGCACCATATTACACTTGTTATACTATTGTGACTAGTAGGAGCATTTTCGTAAAATTGACTTGTATGCGAAAATTGGGTAAAATCATTTAAAATTTATTCACCCCCCCTCTAGATTAGTTTTATACACACCGTGCATTATTCCTTTCATTTAGAATTTGAATATGTACGAAAATAAGTAATTTCTTTTTATATGACTTATGTATTTACTTAATTTCGTACTTATCTTTTACACAGGTATTTGCTTTTAAGGTTATTCCAGACCTTAGGATTAAAAAATGTGGGACCCGTAGGATAATCCAGCTACCCCCCATGTATTTTGAAATGGCAGTTGAGTAAGCGATCGGGGGGGGGGGGGGGGGAACTTGATACCATTTTCACAGCAAAGGTAAGTATTTTTGTTTGTAATGTTCATAGTTATTAGTAAATATACAGTTACAACGATCTAACTCCGATTACAGATGTTTGCGCGGTCTGAATTAGAGCCGACGGTTGAAGAGAGGGCTCAGCGGTACTTCGAAGGCATAGACGTGGGATGCAATCTATATGATGCTGATGCCGTTGATGTACCTGGTCACCTCCCACATCCCAGACAATATAGAGGTGTCGGACCTAGTGATACGGAGGCTTCGTATTCTGGACCCAGTGATATGGAGGGTCCGTACTCTGAACCTAGTGATACAGAAGGTTCAGACCATGATGGTCCCAATGGGAGTCCCGTGAGGCCTAGGCGGGTGTAATTCAGGGTGGGATCGACCCAGACTCTACCCTGAGGTGACACAGCCGCAGAGGGTGGCAGTGGGAGTCCCGTGAGGCGTAAGCGGGTACGATTCACTTTGCCTCGACAGCCTCGCCCTGTAGGTGATTCAGCAGGAGACGTTGGACGGCATTCGCAGGTACACTAATTTATTTTCAAACCACATTATTTACTTTTGTTCGAGTGAATGGTTTTAGTGTTGACAGAACTTTAAATTTTTTCAGCAGTGGGATTGTAAAATCCGTGCAGTGATGGATGCTATCAACTCTTTACGGCACGATGTGATGGATGTTGTCGAAAAGTGTAATAAGAAACGAGATGAGCATCATGCGGAGTTGCTGGCTTTGATCCAGATCCTTCAAGGTCTGACGTCGCAGTCCCGTATGGATGGTCCACCATTCAATGACCGACCGTTCGATGACCATCACGGAGACTATAGTCCCCCAAGAAGGACAGGTACTCATCAAGGTGGTGGGACAGAGCCAGAGAGCACAGATGGGCAGGAACCTACAACGGAGGCACATACTACGGACATATGACCCGATCAGCAGGGTCATGTTGGGACAGAGCGAGATGAGGCACCCAGAGGTACAGAGAGAGCACTGTTTGAGGAGGTACCTCCTCCGATTTTCCTTGATAGGTCTGCTGGTACAGAGACAACAGTGTTGGTACCTCCTCTGGTTTTACTTGACCGGTCTGTTGGTACAGAGACAGCAATGCTAGTACGAGAAGCACCTGGTGGATCAGAGCCAGCACTGTTGCAACATCCTGTTCAGCCACATGACTTGGGTCAAACTTCGTCCTCACAGCGCACTCCACCTTCAATCAATCCCAGCCTAGTTCGACCATTGAAGCGAACCAGGCCCAGCTCCCCCATTCCTCAAACTGATTCTAGAGTACGGAGTACCTCCTCACAGGGTAGCCCACCGGTCTATCCCAGCGGGACGCACGGGTCCAGGGGAGGGAGTTCCTCAGCACAGCGCACCCCTTCGATCGATCGCAGTGATGCGTACAGGTCCATGGGAGGGAGTTCCTCCTCACAGGGGCACCCCACCTCCGGATCCCGTTGCTTCAGACTGGAATCCCCCACCCCATATGCAGATATAGAGGGTTTGATAGCCAGGTTGGATGCAGTGCTCCCCATACACAGACCCCTATCGACCGATGAGGGCAAGGATTATGCCATCGCCACCACATATCTTGAATCCAAAGGGGTTGAAAGATGCTGAGCAACTGGAGGCTTACAAAGCCTATAAGAGGAACCTGACGAGGGAATTGTAAGTATAATCATTTAAATAACGAGTAATGCTAGCATTATTTTCTAACACCAACGTCAAATTACTTGGTTATCTAACTTGTTTCTCATGTTTATGCAGACGTGATCTCGATCTACCATAGCCAGTTGGCGTGACTTGGTTCCACCGGTTTCAGACCAACTTCATGGAGTTGGAGGAATCGGTATGTTCCTTACTTGAACTTTTTGTATAAGTCTCCTTTACAAATGGTAGAGTCCTAACATTACAAAGTTTTGGCAATGTCAGCACATTGACGCGTACTTGCAGATTCTCCGGAAAAAGCAGCGTGCATACCCCAGGGTGTATGGTTCGAGGATCAACGTACTGGGTTCATAGTTCTATGTAAGTCTTCATATTAATTGGCTATTTTCGCTTGTGATTTGATGTGTTTCATACATCTGTTTACACTAACGTTTCTGTAAATTTTTATGTACAGTCGTTGTTATGTCATACCTGGACCAGAATATATGGCTCGGACAACAGACCTCGAAAAAAGTGGTCTATTGAGAACCACAAGTGGGCCCATGATGAGCTTACATCGGTACATGGTGAGTACCCGATAGGATGCTGGCCATGGCACGATGTTGACACGGTGAGTGTATTTTTTATATGGCGTTAATGTTTTCAAAACAAATAAATTGTGACATTGATAACAGTTTGTTGAAACATATCTACAGGTTCTGATTCCGTGTAACCTAGGGTGTACTCATTGGGCCGTGGCAGCCATCGACCTCGCAAAAGGGCATATCTTAGTGATGGACTTGTTCAGACAGAACATCGGAGTCCGGTATAGGAAGGCCCATGTCACGTGTTTGAGGTACCTCATACCCTCCATGCTTCATGCGGTGCACTTTCACAGGAACAGAAGGAGGGGTGATGTGGGTTCGCCCTTCACGATGGCCTTGGTGTCTGTAGACCGTGTGCCCCAACAGGAAAAAGGGTATGACTAATTCATGATCTTATTCTACATCAATTGGTTGTAATAACATTCAATTCTAACGGTTGATTACTTGGTGAATTGCAGGGGTAACTGTGGTGCCCATATGTTGGGGATGATAGAGTACCTAACGGCGAATATGGATACGTTCGACTGGGCGGAACACGAGATGGGCATCATCCGGGAAAAGATTGCCATGGAGGTATTTTGTAACTCCAGGCCAGTTAGATGATGTATATAACATTTGAGTAATACAATTTAGCATTTTTTTTAAAGTGTTTGCAATTAAAAGTTCAACACACATTTTACACATTCACATCCATAAACAATACAACGATGTATGAACACTATAACAAAGGATCCAGTATGCCATTACACGAAGAACTAAATTAAAATAAATCGTGGAACAAAAAATAAATCAGAATAGTTCAACATAAAACTGAAAAGCATAACAATTGATGGGTAGCATGGTTCACAACGGTATCGAGCATGGTTCCCAAAGTCTGAACGATGTTGGAAGACATCAAGTTGGAGACATGTTCCTAATGTTGAAATTCGTCTTCCTCTTATACTACTTTGTTATGTTTGATCGCCTTCCTCAATGGCTCCATTCATTCCACGGTGGAGTCCTTTGCAGGGCACGTTTGTTTGTTATGTCCAACTGCATGGCAGATACTACACTTGCAGTGGTATTCCTCGGGAACAATTCTTCTTGGGCCTTCATTAACCATATGGGGGTTGGAACACCTCCTGCTATTATGTCCTGACTGTCCACATCTTCTACACGATTGTGTGGTTGTCCTTTCCGAAGACGCGGGATGTCGACCCTCCATCGGGCGACCTGATTGTCTCTTTATCTTTGGATTTAAAACCATTTGCAATGTGATAACGGATGGCACTACCCATGAAGATGGATGGCCAACAAGCATAATGGGAATCGAGTATGCATCAATAAGTGTCTCCCTCTTGTAGTGCAACAATGAAAACAGTGAGACTCACAGTTGGGTAATATAAGGCGTTAACTCTAACTTGTATTGTATCTTACCGTAGCGGGTGCGTGTGAACATGGGAAAAGGTCCATTTGGAATTTGTTGCACATGCAAGTCTTCCAGTCTAAGTTAACCGTCCATTATTTTCCCTTGTGCCTGACGGAGAATATGTTCCAGTCAACTGGATTTACAGTTATATAACTGCATTTCTCGACACGTTTTAAGATCACCTCATGTGCTGCGTCGGTCAATCGATGACACATGGACCGTGCTGCTGCATGACGATCGTGAAACCACTTCTGTAGCATATTCCTAATGAACTCTACCAGTGTCATCAGTGGTAGTTGCCATGTGAAATTTAGGCATAAGTTTATACACTCTGCAACATTTGTGGCCATCAACCTGTACCTTCTTTGGGGATAGTGTAAGCGGGACCATTTGTGTGGACCGACATCAATGGCATAATCGAATGCAGCCTTGTGCAGCTTACTTAACTTCTCCAAGTGACGATTATAGTTTAATTTAGAGTACGACCTAATTGCATCATCCATTATGTCGGCAACATCCTTTCTGTGGAATCGCTTCTTCATATTTTCACCAAAATGCCAGCAACATATGGTATGGGTTGCATAAGGGAACACTTTAGAAATCCCTGCTTCTATACTTGCATGACGATCGGAAATGAAAACCAGATTATCTATATGACCAAGGGCACCTCTTAAGCATTCCAAAAACCACTCCCAGGAAAGGTTGTTTTCTGAGTCACCGTACCCAAAAGCAATTGGATACACATATTCGTTTCCATCTTGTGCAGTTGCAACAAACATTGTACCGTCGAATCTTCCCTTCAAATGGGTACCATCAACTGCAATCACATGACACATACATCTCTAGAAACCTCTAATTAAGGACCCTAACGACATGAAAAAGTACAGGAATTTACCATCGTCCGCGTACTGTAGGTCAGTGATTGTGCCTGGATTTTGCTGTTTAAGAACTACAACAAGTATGCAAAAGACGGCAGCAGTTGGAAAGTTTCTTCATGCGTTCCATATGTCAATGACAATGCATATTGCAGGGCATCATGTGCCTTAATGTACATGATTTGGATGCCATACATTGTTTTCATATTGGCGATAATGTTTTTCGGACGCATCGACTACACTAGCTTGTCGGTGGTGACGGTGAATCTTCTCCAAGGGACAATTGTGTTCGTTAACAAAACTTCTGACTTGAAAGTAAGTCCTTTCATCTCTCCTCATTGCTCTTAATTTCCACGTACAATCGTCAATGATGCAAACTAGATGTAAAGTTGTCATATTAGACCTTTTCACCTTCCAGTCGCATTGCAAAAATGCCCAACTTACCTCTTCAAATCCTTTTTACTAGGAAAAAATTGACCTTTATATATCATGGTTCTAGGTTCTGGTGTTACCAAGATGCTGCTTCTACCAGTACCAAATGAGTATGAATCTGCTTCGGGAATAACCCACGTTATCGCATTATCAGAATCAGATGCTGTTACATTATATCGGACCTCGGAGGTCCCAGACATATCTGCTGCACTGTAACTAACGCCTTGTACACGTCTACCATGAGTTGGAATTTGTGCAGGCTCTTCATCCACATTTTGTACATCATCAATCTGTACATGATTTGCCTCATTTTCCACCTCATGGTCCGGGTACACGTTCTGCTCATTGTATTGGTCATTGTACTTCTCAATTCCACAACCAAACACATCGCCAAATTAAGGTTTGAAAATGAATATAAATGAGTCTAATATAATCTAAAGGGGGAGGGGGGAATAGATTTTATCCAACTATTACCAATTTTCGTGTTTAACCAATTTTCAATAAACAACCCCTATCTAGTCAAAAACAACAATCAAGTGTAAAAATTACGGAAAATAAATAACACTTAATTTTTACGTGGAAACCCACACAGGAAAAACCACGGGCTGTTTTGTGCGCCACACATGAACCTCAATCCACTAATTGCAAATACGATTACAATCTAGGTTGACCACATCACACCTAAGATTACTAATTCGTCTTTGCTACCCGCAGGCCTTTAAGAGTGAATCTAGTTCCTTGCTTGCAAACTACCCAAAGGTAAACATAAGACTTGACTCTAAGAGAAGAGATAAAACAACCTAGTGTGAATAAATGCAATATTCAAGATGCTAAAATGCAAGGTTAGAAATTTTAGACTATCTAGGCATGGATGAACATGTTAGAGACATTCCTAGATATCATTTGGCTATATGAGAATTATACAACCTAGCCATATGTGCAAATCAAAACCTATAGGCAATAGCTATCACAACACAACTCACAAAGCTCAACAAAAAAGCAATCTTGAAACTAGTCAAGTAATAAAAGAGCTATTTTGTAAAGCAAAGAACATGTGAAAATATGTAATTAATGTTCTAACTACAAATCATGTGAGTAAAGAAGAAAACCCAAAAGAAACCATACCTAGACCATGCTAGATGATGAATGAACCATGAAGGAAGATGGGTTTGTAGGTTTTGAAGAAGAAAGTTCAAAACTTGTTTTCTTTTCTTTGAAGTCACTCTAAAACTCTCTCAAGATGATTTGAAGCCTTAAACCCTAAAAGAACCAAGAGAAGAGAAAGTATATATAGAGGAGTGTGTGAGAAGGTGAGAAGTCACATTTTTTAAAAACTGATTTGCCGTTGACCGCTGCCGGTACCGCTGTGAGAGCCACAACGGTCATGGCAGCAGTACCACTGCACATGACGAACGCTGTGAAGAAATGGCAGTGGTCATGGGAGCGGTATGGAGAGCATGACACATTGCTTCCAAACCGCTGCCTCTACCGCTGCAGAAACCCACAGCTGTAAGGGGAGCATGAACCACTGTCCTAAAACCGATGCGGTGACCACTGTAGAAACCCACAATGGTCAACGCAATGATTGCCAGTCAACCTACACTACAAAGAAGAAAAACATGCATTCTTCTACCTAGATGACATGGCAATGATCAAATAAAACATTTGAGTGAACAAACATGAAAAAGATATGCAACAAAAAGGAACACACAACAAAATATAAGACATATGAATGCATGAGATGTGTGTGTGTGCAATCTAAATCTCTTCAATTTAGAGACAAGACAAGTAATCTACCTTTCTTGAAGCTCTTGATGTCCCAATGAGGTCCTTTGACATTTGATGAGGATTTCTTCAATCCTAAGCTACCCTTACAAAGGTGAACCCCATTGTGGTTTTGTCAATGAAATATGCCAATTAAAAGTGAGGCACTTACAAGGTTCAACTACATGTGCATGCTCGATCGCTATCGGTGGGTCACCACACATGTTTCCCCCACCTTCGACGGCACTCCTTTGGGTGTACACTTGGTTGCTACCGCTGATGGATCCAATTTGTTCAGTGTTTTCAGGAGGAGGAATATCATTCCCTATCACATCTCCAGATGTCCTCTCAGTAACACTGACACATACTTGAGGGATCACCCGATCTTCTCCTAGCATAAATTGGACATTTCTTATAAATGTTCGACATGTAGTGCTAGGAACAATTGATATTGATGATAGCTCAACAGTGAATTTGTTTATATCATATTTCATAATGGTATGCACAATCGCCAGCAATTCTTCATAAGTCATACTGTTTGACACATATATTCCCCGGTTATTGGATTCAACATACCTCTGACTTCCATCGGGCAACTGCTCCCATCAACAGTTGTAAGATATTACTATTCTAACCTGATTCATGATGTTATCAAACTATCAAATAAATCATCAGAAACCATTAATGAAAACCCAGGACTAGAAACTATTTTCAAATATGACATTTACAAAGGCTCGGGTGAGGATATTGAAATGGCTCAGGTAAGGCATTAAAAGGCTCGTGTAAGACATGAAAAGGCTCAGGAAAAGGCTCAGATAATGCTTTGAAAAGGCTCGGGTGAGGCTTCAAAAGGCTCGGAAAAAGGCTCGAATAATGTTTTGAAAAGGCTCAGGTAAGGCTTGGAATGGCACGGGTAAGGTATGAAAAGGCTCGGGTAAGGCATCAAAAGGCACGGGTAAGGTATCAAAAGGCTCGGGTAAGGCATATCAAAATGCTCGGAGAGAAATTTAAAAAGCTCGAACAGACCTTACACAGTCTCGAAGATCTCACAATGAAAATGCAAACATATAAAAATGAACAACAGTGTAAATGTGAACAAATTAAAAGAAGAAAGTTCAAGAAATATTACCTTATGGTACTGAAGCACGTACGTTCTTTATAAGTTGAAGAAGAAGTTGTACAGAGAGAGAGAGTTACTGAGTTCAGTCGTTTTTGTTGGAAGTTAGAAGAGAGACAAGTACAAAGAGAATAACATAAATGTTGCTTTTAAGGGCAATTTTGGTAGTTCACCATAATGGGTGCCTTTAAAACTTAACTTATTAAAGCACTGACAATCTCACCATATCAGCACAAAAAGGTGACATTTCTCACCAATTCCACCTTAAATGAATAACTATTATTGTTCTTAGATCATGCACTTGAGCTTAAAATCTTGTTTTTCAAAATGTGCATAAATGCTTCTCTTATATGTTTATGTTTTGAGTGGTTGAGTTTGAAAATGTGTAGATTATGGATGCATCTAGAAGCCTTTAGCTTAGTACATGAGAGATGACTTATGGTTAGTATCCATTTTGCTTCGGAAACTACATAGAACTCAACGAGCACTTTCATGGAAAGGGCTACACACCTTGGTTGTGCAGCCACCCAATGTAGGAAAGGGCTACGCCATTGTGATGAGTGAAAGCCGCCATGAAGCATATATGTTTATGTTAGAAAAATCAAAGAATTGTTGAAATGAATAATTAAAAAAAAATCTTTGATTCAAAGCCTAAAAGAAATGAAAATAAAAGGCTTAATGGAGAATAGTTAAAGAATTGTGAAATGCTCGGGTTGACAAATAGAAACGGTAAAACGAGCCACATGTACACACATGCTCATATGTTGAAATCTATTCTTTTTAAAGTGAAAACCCGAATGATAATCGGTTTGACCTATTTTTGGAAACGCTTTATATGGATAGGTATGGATATAGTTTGCATGTTGATATCACAATTACTCCATTTATATATGCTAGAAGCATTCTCTCACACACACATTTTGCTTATAGTGCTTGATTCACTAGTAATGTGAAAATATTTTTGAGAGATTAATGAAAATTGTAAGGATTCCCTTTTGTTGATTGGCTTATTTCGTGGTCAAACCACATGTTGGGGTTTGGTTGTAAGGGTAGTCTAGGTCATTAAGGTTGAAGATCAAAGACCCTTTCCAAGACCTCAAGAGGACAAGCACCAAAGGTATATCTTGTGCTTACTTTGGCTTGAAGAGATATAGTTGCACACACACACAACATGCATAACTCTTATTCTTGAATGTTGTGTTTATATTTTGTGTGCATTGTGCTTCATTGTTTATTCAATGTCTCTTCTTGCATTAAATTGATTGCATCTTGTTTTATGAAATGCCACGACATGATAGGCATTAGGATGCATTCAATACCCACACTTGCACTTCATGTATGTTAGCTTTTAGTGTGGTGTAATTCGTTTCCCGAAGGATGTTTGGAAACGTCCGCGCGTGCACGTTGATGTGCTTTGTTTTGCGCGATGATCGCCGGTGGAGATGCCTTTGGCTTCTCCTTGGTTTCACCATTTGTGGTGAAACGGCGGTTACGTTCGGCGGCCTGGCCGCCGTTCGAAACCGCCGAATGAGACCTGATTGAAATATATCTCTCGGGTCCAAAACGGCGGTTCAGATCGGTGGTTTAGAAACCGCCGAACGAAGTCGCCGAAGTTCCCCTGTTCCGCTCGGGAGCCATTCGGCGGTTCAATTCGGCGGCCTGGCCGCCGAATGAAACTGCTGATCGTGCGATTTCAGGGGCAAAATTGTCTTTTCACTTGCTCTGTTCTTGATGTCTATAAATATCACACTTTCTCATTATCTGATTAAGTTCTTTGACTCTTAAGAACCCTAATCTTCAAAGATAGATTTTGAGAGAAAATCAAATCAAGAACTCAACTTTAACCACTCAAATCAAACCCCTTTTGCATCAAATTTCATATTGCATCTCCTATGTCTATATAGAGTGCATCCATGTATGGGTTTGCATCATCACAACTTGCTTGGTAAGATTTTGATTAATTTCATCTTATTGTAGTATTTTAAATACCAAGCCATCTCTTTTAAATTACTTGTATGTTTTAGATCATATGCTAAATACAAGAAAAGAGATTATTTGTGATGAATTGATTGAGTGTTGTTTTTGATAGATATCTAGGTTTTTATAATCTATGATTATCTATGCTATTTGACATGTCATTTAGCTATTGATATCTAGGGTTGATTTAAATTGAATATATCATCATCCTAGATAAGCATTTAGAGTACCCTAGCTCTTATTGCATTAATTGAATATTCATACATATTCACATAAGGTTGTGCATCTTTTTTGAGAGATTGAAGTCTTGGTCTAGGGTTGCTATTACAGGCCCGCTGGGTAGTAGTGGTGGGTTACAGACCGAGATTAGGCTGTAAACATCATTACAAGTAGTGACTTCGAGGATCAAGCAAATTGGAATAGGGTTGCTAATAAAGGCTCGCTGGGTAGAAGTGAGGGGTTACAGACCGGAGTGTTAGACGAGGTCTACATAGGTTGTAAACTTCATTTCAATTAGTGATTTCGAGTTCCGAGTGTGGCGCACTATACAGCCCGTGGTTGGGTTTTCCACGTAAACATCAAGTGTCATTTATTATTTCCGCATCTTATTACACTTGTATGTATTGTTGACTTGCTAGTGGTATTTTCGTAAAATTGACATGCACGCGAAAATTGGGTAATAATTAGATAAAATCTATTCACCCCCCCTCTAGCTTTATATATAGAACACACCTCGAGTATTTAAATATTCCTTTCAAAAATCTATGATTCTCTCTTATACTTTGAAAAGTAATGAAATATTTTCTCTTATTGCTTGAATGTTTGAATGTGTGATTCCCTTGTGAACAAGTCTACTTGGTGATCATAATGTGGAGCTTATGTTAAGGGGGAGCTTTAGTTTGTTCAACTTTGCTTTCTACATGACTTGTTTGCTTTATATCTCTTACTTCATCTCATGTTTCCTTTGTCTATTCCTTGAGAAAAAGGGGGAGAAAATGTATACTTCACAATGTGTGAGAAATGTACCTCTTTGTGCTTAATTAAGACTTTGTCTTAAGGGGGATAATTCTTATCTTAAGGGGGAGAAAAGAATTCTTACTTAATGAGGTTAAGGAACTTAGAAAGAGCTTTAAAGTGAACATCTATTTCGAGATAAGGCATTTGTTTGAGATAAGGGAAGTTCTTGTGATGTTTTATTTGTTTATGTGAAAATATCTCACCATTCTTCTTTGTAGAAGATCTCTTGTTTGGTTTACTATTTTTCTCATAGGTACTTTGAAGATCAAAGAGGGATTCTTGAAGACTCATGAAGACTTGAAGACATTTTAGTCTAGGGATCTTTTTGTAATGTGAGGATGAGAGTATGCAATCAATTATGAGTTTATTTGAGTGAACATTGTATGGTGAGGATGAGGTTTTGCCATGGAATAGCCAAAGGGGGAGGTTGTAAGGTTCTATATTTGTGTTGGCTTGATTCCATTGCAAAACTCTCTATATTTGTAGTGCTTAGTTGGCTTAGGTGGTTCTTGGTGAAAAGAAGTTTCAAAGGAGAAAAGCAACTTCTCATGCAAATATCGTCTTCAAGAGGAAAATCTCTTACTTGGATGCTAAGGTATCAAGATTCTTCTTCCTCTTACAAGGCGTAAGCGTACACATACACAATTCATACATGTGTGTCCCTGCATCGTTGAGCAAACTGCACACACATACATTGCATTTATATGTGTCCCTACATCATTGTGTGCATTTGGTATAACGCAATCACACACTTGATAAAGTATACACATGCATTGATCTCATATTGACAAACATTACAGAATTGCATGTTCTAGGACGATCTCTATCAAATGGCATACCTGTGTGACTTTGTGTTTATTGTGTTTTGGACTTGAACATAATCTCTTATGATTCCTTATTGAGTCCCGGTCATTTCGGTTACTCATTCTTTAGGTTTCGAGTCCAAACTAGAAAGCTACGCTACTTTACGTTCTCATATATTGAGTTGTCTTTGTCATCGTGTATCGAGTCAAATTCTCAACATTTTGCCAAATTTTCATAGTCTTCCTTATACAATCTGAAAACAGATTTGAATTCAGAGTTCGGAGGCCAGAGAATGGTAGAAGAACGCGAGAGGAGCGCCATTTTACGCCATCTTCTTGTGAGGGTGCGTGACGCTCACGGCCTCAAAACCCCTCTACTCCTATGAGGCTCATGCACATCGCACATGAGGCTGATGTGGCAAGGGGTCATTGGTGGTCGAATTCCTTCTCTTTTCTAGCTATTTTCCCTCCATTTATATTCGAAAATTCTGCAGAATTCTTCACAACTTTTGCAATTTACATTTTGTGATATCTCTCTCATTTCAACTACAAATCAAGTGATTCAAAATCCGAAATCGTTGTTCTTGAAGGGAGGAATAAGTCCAAGCATTTTCAAGGTCTTTAAACACCCATGGCAGTGGGGCCGAGAGAGTAGTATCAACCCTAGAAGGGGATGCTGTAGAATGTGCCATTAGGTTCGACTTTAAAGTAACCAACAATCAAGCCGAGTATTAGGCCCTGCAAGCTAGCCTGAGAGTATGCATTGCACTAGAAGCAGATGAAGTGGAAATCTTCAGTGATTCGCAGGTCGTGGTTAATCAAGTCCTGGATGAGTACCAGGCAAGAGACGAGTGTATGATGGCATATTTAGATACAGCCAAAAGATTGCTCAGGCATTTCAAAGAATATAGAGTCACTTAAATCCAACGAGAAGAAAATGAGAAGGCAGATGTTCTGTCTAAACTAGCATCGGCAACTACTAGCATCAGGTCCAAAACCGTCCCAGTTGCTCACCTGACCAGACCGAGCATAGCCACGCCAGAGGAACTTATAAAAGCAGAAATCCAAGTGCAGCCGAACAATTGGATGAACCCAATTTGGAAATACTTGGAAGAGGATATCTTGCCAGAAGACACCATGGAAGCAAAGCGTATCAGGTACCGGGCTACCCGATACATAATTATCAGTGGAGAACTTTACAGGAAGGGATATTCAAAAGCACTGCAGAGGTGTATATCAAATGAAGAAGCTGAACAGATCCTGAGAGACGTCCACAGTGGCGTGTGCGGAAATCACACTGGGGGTAAGAGCCTAACGCATAAAGTACTCAAGCAAGGGTTCTACTGGCTGACCTTGTTCGCTGAAGCTCAGCGATTCTTGGAAAGTGGTGCGACATGCCAAAAAATTGCCAACAACATTCGGCAACCCCCTGAGTTGCTCAGAAGCCTCACTTCCTCTTAGTCGTTCGCTATGTGGGGTCTCAATCTTATACGATCAATGCCTACAGGAGTAAAAGGAAGAGCAAAGCATGCAATCGTAGCAGTGGACTATTTCACCAAATGGGTGGAAGCAGAAGCACTAGTGCACATCATTGAAGCAAACACTACCAACTTTGCAAAAAGAACATACTCTACCGGTTCGGGGTACCGAGTACCATCATCACTGACAATGGCACCAAGTTTGATAACGCGAAATTCAGGAAGCTGTGCAGCGACCATAAAATCACAAATTATTATGCCTCGCCTGCTTATCCACAAACCAATGGGCAAACGGAAGCAGTGAACAAAGTGATTAAGCACACCCGGAAAGCAATGCTAGATGAAAAGAAAGGGAACTGGGCAGACAAACTACTTGAAAAACTATGGGCATACAGAACAACTGCAAGAACCTCCACATGAAAAACGTCTTTTTCTTTGGCGTATGGAACCGAAGCAGTCATCCCGGCAGATACATCTTTCATCTCACCAAGAGTTAGGTTGTATGACCCGGACCACAATATTAGCATGCTGCTTCAAAATTTAGATGAGCTAGAAGAAGCTTGGGATAGGCAACAAGTGAGAAAAGAGGAGCTAGGCACTACAACTCACATGTCCGTGTTCGAAGATTTCAACTTGGGGATCCAGTTCTAAGAAGGGTGTCACAAAACACCAAGGACAAAGCAGCAAGATCCCTCGCCGACAAATGGGAAGGACCTTACATCATAGATGGCGTGACAAGGCATGAAGCTTACCCATTGCCCGACCCGGGTGTGATGTAGTACCTCGACCATGCAACGCCCAGTACTTGAAGACATTCTACCCCTAAAGGGGCCTCTATGTTGTCGCTTTATATTTAAACTTTTAGTGTTGTGAAGCTTGTTTTCCATTCAACTTTCAATGTTATTAGCTTTTCGGTTTTACTAATAAATAAGCAAATTTGCTTTAGTTAACGTGTTCAGACTAGTTTTACAGAGTCAATAAAATCCCACACGGGAATTTGCGGTTACCTCCAAAAGGGCGAAATGCCTCGAATAAAGGAGGCACGCTTGGAAGGATAAAACACATAAGAACTTAACTTGTTTGGAAAGACTGTCAAGGTAAAACTCGGGGGCCATGAAATAGTGAAAAACGAGTGGACGATGTCCGAAGGGGTAAAGAAGCTAATTAAGCATGCCCGCTTAGCTGGGCTGCTGCAAATGCATTAGCCAGTGAAAAGGCAAACCCAATCACCAGTTTACTTGGAAAGAAAATGTTCGGGGCGCCGTTAGGGAAGACCTGGTGAGATGTGCAACTGTGTTGGCTGGTACACACACCCAATGATTCGGCAAACCCCTATAACAGACAAAATCTGGAGATGTCCTAGTTGACTTGTGCATGGACCCAAGTATATAGTCGTGGTAAGCCTCGACGTAAAACCTGGGTGAAGAAACCTGACTGGGTACCAGTTTAATAAGATACTTGGCTCAGTTATGGCATATCGCAAAATAGCCTAACTAAGTGCTAGTTTAATGAGACACTCGACCTAGTTGTGGTATACTCAGGAACGAAGAGCCCAACCAAACGCCTGTTTAATAAGATACTCGGCCTGGTTATGGTCTACTCGAGAATGAAGAAACCTGATTGATCACCAGTTTAACAAGGAACATGGTTCAGTCGTGGTACATTGCGACACACCAATATATGTATTTAAAGGTTAAGCTGTTCTACCTCAATCCTTACACTGTTCCCTACTTATGCTTATTTTAAGTGTGTAGGTTTCACAATGGAAGCATAACGCAAGTCATGAAAAATATACGTATAAAATGTATGTATTGAATAATGAGAAGATGTAAAAAGAAAAAAAAAAAGGTTACAAAGAGAAAAGTAAATAAACAGTCAAGATGACGACGCTAGGGGTTGAGAGCTGCTACCACCGGTGCTCGGCACGAGGGGTCGAGTGTCGCTACCGTTAATGCTCAGGTCTTGCACCATGTCTTATCCATTCAGCAGGCTTTCATTTGAAGGCCATACAATCTCGTCTTCTACGTCATCCATCCACGCGCTGTAATCCCTCCCCGGCACAGGCCCAACATCTGGATCCTCACCATCTTTCCCAGCCTTCTGGCAGGCATGGATGGTTGAGAAAGTATTCTCGTCAGGTACCTCCAGATGCATAGGATGAGGCAGTTTGCCTTTACTGTGACAGTAGGCACACCACTCTTTCATTTGGACCCGGAGAGCCTCCAAAGACTTGTCCACGTGTTTCCTGATGGACAAGCTCCAATTAAGTCGGGCCCTCTTAGTCGCCCTATTCTTCACGCCAAAGAATGCCTCAGCCAATACCATCCCTTGCTAAAACTCCCTAAGGAGTAGTGCATCATAAGCTGGAGACCTTTTGAAGTGATCAACTCCTTAGATTTCCAACTCCAGCCTCGCCTCCTTTAACAACGACCTGATGGACATGACCTGGCACTCCAAATCGTCGATCTTGCGCTCATAGGATGACTTGGCCTCCTCCACTTTTTGCTCAGCCTGAAGCATTGATTCTTGAGTGGCAGCAAGCTGATTCCTAAGCATTTTGGCCTCCTCAGCAATTAAGGAAGCCTTTTGTTCAGCTTCCATTTGACCTGCCATGCAATAGTCCATGAAATCCTGGTTCGACCTGATTTGTTCCAGGCAGGCTAGCTCAACCCGTGCATGGTTATCTTAACTCTCCTTCAACTGGGCTTCTAAGCACCTTATTCTGTCAGTTTGAGCACTGTTTACCTCCAAAGCCTCGGACATCTCAGCTACCATTTGCACAAACAAGACAACAAAATGAAACTAAGGAAGGAAAGTGGAAAAAAAATAGAAAAAAGACAATACTCACATAAAAGGCAATGTTGAAGAAATTTTGGAGCCTAACGGATGAAGAACCAGCCCTGAAACAACTCCAACGATTATCACCAACGTACACACGGCCTGAAGACATGGCCTTCAACATGGCCTGAGGAGTCAGCTCCCTAGAGCAATCTAGAGTGTATGAGCTACTAACACCTACCTCGAGCATAAGAGGAGGATCCACGGTGCTCAAAATAACTGTCGGATCCACTCCGAGGGTCGAGCCGGCGAGATCCTCATCAAGGCTTTCAACCTTATATCAGCCTGGGCATTTAAGGGAACATGCTGTCTCTGCTCACCACCCACAACATCAACGTCCTCGTCACCCAAGGAAGAATCAATATATTCGACCACCCGTGGGATTTTTGGAGTTGGTCGACCAAGAGAAAATGGGCTTTCCTCTTCCCCGATTGTCTCCCACGGGTGTCAAGATCAGTAGTCGGATTCTCAACCTCGACCTCACCTGCACCAACTGTCGGGGAGACCCTAGGGCAAGCAAGGCCAGAAGCCTCTCTAGTTTCCTTGCTTCTCTTGGGCTTCAGTAGAATTATCCTCTACGTCCCCAACGACCGCCTCGTCCATAGGAGTAGCTGCCTCGACTACAGGAGTAGCTGCGTCTTCTGTATGAGTAGTTTCCTTGTCAAAAAATTGCTGCTCGGGCCACCCATCTTATGTTGCGAACGCTCCATTTGCTTGCCTTCGTGATCGGAAGTAGGGTTATTCGGCTCAGTCGGATGCCCTTAGCTACTCGGACTAGCCTTAATGCGGCCAAGACCCTCTTTAGGGGTATAATCGGGTATAGCCCCGGTAAGACCCTCTTCAGGGGTATACTGTTAGGATTATGCTCAATAGCAAGAGTGTAATATTGTTTTTGACAATCTTTTCATATTAATAAAGTGATTTCTGATTTAAACAAATCTTATAGCATTTATAGATTGAATATTATAATTGTCAAAAGTAAATGATCATAAGGTCAAAAGACAATGAGAAAAGAAGAATTGTTCGTACATCTGGATATGTATGAGGTAGACACAATTCTTTAGTTAGTCTTGAATAATGTTCACAACTTAAGTTAAAGGTTGGGCACCTTTATCTTGTTAAAGTTGTAGAATTCTTTTGCTAGCATTTGAGTGGGATCAAATGAGTTATGATGAGTCTAAAATCATCGGAGGGTCTTCGAGTAAAATAATCTAGTGCACTGGGTGCATTGAACTGGATCACAATGAAATACTTTATCTAGAACCGTTAATAGATAATAGTCTTTTCATTATCAGGATAATCGGAGAGTCTATCTTAATCCTGAGATAAATGATGGACTTATGGTTGCAAGTGGTATCATTTGAGTTATCAATGAGTACGATTATATAGCATAGTCTATCCTCGATAGTTTGGTGATATTCATTTGTTAATCGATAGAGGACTTCATTTATAGATATGGACATCGTGGCTCTATTTATTAAATATGAGTAGAATATCATCATATAGATGTTTTGAGGTATTGGATATTGAATCTTAACGTTAAGTTTTCGATAGAGTCTATTGAAACATGGCTTCTGGACAAGTCAAAATATCCAAGTTCAAAATGTGGTCATATGAGTAAATATGGTAACTTGGAGAGCTATAGGCGGTCTATGAGCTCTTGGCGATTATTGATATTCTTCACGAGGATACACCATCTCCAATAAGATTGTCTAGGGTACGAATGAGAAATATTTACTTATTCTATATTTATTTAAGAGTTCAATTTTAACTATTTAGTGGAATGAGTTAAAATTAATAGATCGGACCTAAGTGAATCATTTGTTGATTGTGATTAGATTATGTCTATTGAAGCTTAAATTTAGATAGCCCGCCAAGATCCCCAATCCACACGGATTTGCATGGATCACTTGATATATTCTACCGGACCAATTTATGGGTCCATCTAGAATTGTATTTAATATATTAAGAATATAATTTGTACATTATTTATTTAATGGGCTGATCAATTATATTAATATATTAATGAAAGGCATGTGGGCTTGTTTCTTTTAGTAAGAATGGGTCTGGTTCACATGTGGGCCTTTTATTAAGGTCCAATGGATTTAATAAAATAGAAAAACAATATATAGATATATTAATAGATATATTAATATATATGGCACATGGCCGAGATATATATATGATATTATATTGTTTTATTTTTATTATTTTGATTAAATGGAAATTAATTAATTGATTAATTAATTATTTAATTAAAAATCAAAATCTTTTTCTGACTAGGAAATATGTTTCTTAGTAGTATACTATTATGGTAGTATAAATAAAATAAAAGACTTTATTTGGTAAGTAGATAAATAAGGGATTTATTTATTTAGTCAAATAAGGAAGTCTTTTATATAGTCACAAATACAAGAGTTGAATTAGGGTTTAGAATTCTAAGGAAATCTACCTAGGGTTAGGATTTAAGTCAAAAGACACAAATCCTACATGGTAAAGGATTTCGGCCACAATATATGGCACATGGCCGAGATATATATGTGGCAATTTTGGCCGGACTATATATATATTCATATAAAGCATGCAGAATTGGGGATATATATATATATATTAATAGGCGTGCAGATTTTATGAAAACATATATATATATATGTATATATTAATAGGATGCAGAATTTGAGCATAAGATATATATTTTAATAGGCATGCAGAATTTATACATATATTATTTATACACTATAGATATATATGTAAAGAGAATTCGGTGCATCCACATTATATATATTGAATGTAAAGAGAATTCGGGGCATCATATTTTTTTTTGGCAAGAGGAATTTGATTAACCCTAATGTCTTGGACTTGAGAGTTTTTTTCTTTGGCTAGAGAAAAATAGAATCCAACTCTTAGACTAGTGTGATTTTCGGCCAAGAGGAATAGAGAGAAAAGTTTGTTCTTATTTCGATAGTGCACTAGTTAGTTTTACATCAAAAGGTTTTGTGCACAATTTCGAATAAGGTTCACGTGAGTTTCGATCTAAAGATTGTGAATTCAAAAGTGACCGGAACATTCTTTGTTATCTCTTGGAACTTGTTGTGACTAACGAAAAAGAAAAGTTTTGTTAATCCATCCTTAGGTACACAATTCAAAGAGAAGGGAGACCACGCTCCTAGGTAATTCACGTTCGTGATTGGATTGGAAGATCTTGCGGATTACCATCGACGCAATGTCAATCGGATCACGCAACAAAGGTATGATATCTTTAGTATTATATGTTAATTAATTAAAGGGTTAAGGTTCAAATTATGGAAAAATTTTAAACTATACTAAACCTATTTTAGTCTCGCTTCCGCTGCGTGACCGTATTTTTTCCCTACATATACTTGGGCACACCCCCGATGACTTTCTTGTAGGGACTCTCAGAAGAGCTTCCATCCTCTAAGCTTGTATCGTCCGACCCATTCGAGGGAGGAGCAATCCCGACGGCTCTCTGACAGGCAGTTTCCTACGACTCGCCTCAACGACTGACTTTAGGCGGCAAGTTTGGGCGTCACAAACGACGTTTGCATCACGCTCTACAAAAGGGAACACACAAATGGTTAGTCAGAAACTAACTCAAGAATGAAAAGAAAAACGAAATGACAGCACTTACACCGCTTGCGAACCGCGTGTAACTAAGGGAAGAGGTGGGCCACTATCATCTTATCCTCGTCAAAAAGGTAAGGCCTTCCCCATTTTAACAGCCGCCCGAGCCATATTTTATAATTCTCCATCTGAGTAAACAGGGACCATTCGATTCCGTGACTCGAGGGAACAGAAAAAATGGGGGACCTTGCGTGTCACCTGCTCACCATCAAGGTCAAAAGCGACAGTCTGACCTTATCTTCCACCAATAAAGAACCAGTTGTTCTTCCAAAACTTGTTGGTGGAAGGGAACCCCCAAACGAAGCCTTTCATCTTGTTGACGGTGGCCACTTCAACTTTCCCCTTGACCTTAACACCATTCGGGATCCAGTGGTCGGGCTTGCTGGACATCAAGAATTAAGTGCCTGACTTGCCCAGCTGCCTTAGCATATAGAAGTGTCGGATCTCGTACGGGGTGGGGGGATCAAAGCCTATTTTGTGCCACATATACCACATGCCCATCAGGATACGATAGCTGTTCAGGGACAGTTGGGTCGAGGCAAGCTTGGCCTCAGCCAAGAATAAAGTAATAAAAGGTTGAAGGGGGAGGGTGATGACACAGCTCAACATAGCCCTATAAATCGCCACCATCCCAGGTGGGGGGTACCATGCGGCTCGATCCCTAGCTGGTTTAAGCCGAATAAGATCCATGTCTAGCTCGAACCTCCCAATGTATTGGCGAATCTCATTATCACCAACTATGTTCGGATCAACATCAAAAGCACATCTCTAGTCGGTAAAGAAGACAACGCGAGCCGTCCGATGCTCCTCATCCACGTCATTCTCGTCTAACACTTGGGGCCGAACCCTAAAAGCATTAGAAAGAGCATGTTTGCGTATTTGTTGCTAGCAGTTGTGCGAAGGAGCTTCACGAACAAGCCCTGACACATCCGCATCCAAGAAACGGGGTTGATCAGGAGGTGGATCTCTTAGCAATATATGGAAACGGGAGGCTATAAAAGTGTCATTACACTCAATAACTACCATCCCGGTAACAAAACGATGATGCCTATCCATATGGTCTATGGAAACTAACTTGGAGATGTCTGTATTGGTCAAAAAAAATGAGATTCTTGTGCTAGAAGGAAAGGAGTTGGGACCGTGATCCTAGGGTTTCCCTAAAGTTCAGAAAGGATCTTAAGAGGACTAGAAAAAATAGAATGTTTGAAAGAGGAAGAAAACAAAGGCCTTAGAGAATGCAGGAAAGTAGGAAGTCATAACAAGAGCTCTCAAACTTGAAGAAGCAAAAACAAAAACTACTTTACTGGGGGTTTAAATAGGCGTGTGGCATCTAATTCAAAAAAAAAATTATTAATTAATTAAACTCTAGGACGAAAAGTGAAGAGGCGAGAAAACGAAGAGACGTGGGTGGTGACGCACGAGTCAGCACTAGTGTCGTGTCCCATAAATGCCGCCTGACATACCAACCCACGAGGAGACAGGTGGCAACGCAAGAAGGCATCAAGTCCTCAAAGGAAGTCCTCAAATGTTGCTATCAAAGGATATTGATCAAAACTACTTAATTATATGTGGGTACCATTAAGACATGTCATTAATAACATTCAAATTATTAATAGGCCATAATTGTTGCATTTATGAGGAAGCGACAAGAGGAATTCAGATAAAATCCTGCCAAATGAAAAGTGGAAGCCAGATACGGCTTGGTCAGGAAAAAGCCGAACCAATTTCAAATACCTATCGCCAAGTAAAGATGCTAGAGCAAGCAAAGCACAGATTAGTAGAAACAAGTCCACTTGGCTCAAATATTTGAGGGAGTATTGTTGTACATAGAATTCCCCATGACGACACGTCATCAGATAGCTGGGACAGAACTTGCCACATAAACAGAAAGTCAAGAAGCTGGTCAAGGGACCACCATTCCACGTAGACAAACCACATGGCATAGGCGTTGTATAAAAGCGACTGACAAAGTTTAATGTCCTGAGCAAGCTGAGCAGACCAGTGTCCGACCAATTCTACTCAGCACAAAGAGAAGTCAGGGTTTTTCCACCATCTGCAAGCAATACAACTGCAGAGATCAATCACAAGCCAACTATCACGCTACAAAGAGTCCAACAAGGAAATAAACAGATCTCCATACCTACATATCTGGATCCTAAGGAGATTTGGATTCAACCGCATTAAATACAAGATAAACACCAATTAGGAAAGAATCCTAATACCAACTCCACAATCCGCTACTTGTACGCCACAACTCCAAACCCTAATGGTATCCAAGAAACCCTAGTATTGCCAGGTATAAATACACCTGCAAAAATTATCACACAGGACATTACGATCTAGCAAGAAAGAGAGAAATAGAGCGTGTATTCTTTTCATGAAATAGTGGATTTAACTCAGTTGCTAAGGCAACAACCCGTGGACATTTCTCCGATCATTGGAGTTTTACCACGTATTTCTTCTCTTTGATTTTCTGCTTTAATATTCTTCTTGTTACGTTCATGTTTGCAAGTTTTCACTAACCTAATATGTTGATCGGTTGACCATCCAAAAATCACTGTCAACATATGTATATATATATATATATATATTATACTTTATAGGATTTCATCCAAATCGTTTTCTTATTACAAATCCTAGCAAGTTTAAATGTATCTGTACGTAAAGGTACGAGTTCGGGAAAAAATTATATAGATGGGTTAGATTGAATTCATGCAGGAGTTTTGGTCAGGATTTTAAGTTATTTCCAATCTAGTAATCGATCAGTATTCGAGTCTACATGTATTTCTTTTTGTTTGCAGGAGCTTTCGGAATCTTGTCAAGAACTTTGGAATTGAAATAATTGAGAAACCTCTTCATTTCTTGGGTGCTTTTACCAGCAAGAGAATCTACTTCTTCTTGATACCGCACATACAAAGCTGGTAGTGTTTCCAGGCATAGAAAGGCTGCACACAGAAGAATTCACAATTAATTAAATTTAAAATGGGAAAAACAAGTTTCTTGGAATTGTTTTTTAAAACTGTTTTTAGAAATGAATACAACAAATTGAATTTAGATTTTCTAACATTGAAAATGTGTATGGTAAAATAGAGTAATGCTAACCTTCTTAATTTTTTTATTCTTATCCCAATTTTTTCATTTCAATTATCAAAATAAGAAGCTTTCACTTGTAATGTCATCATTCTTTGTTAAGATTGAATAATAAGAAAACAGTTCATCTCGGCTGGTATGTCATCAAATGTGTACCCCATGTTTTCTTTTCTTTGTACTAGTTTGAAAATTCAATCAAAGAAGTTAGTTCTTCTCCTACATTATTATCCTGTGTTCACCTTGCAAATTTCACCATAACTGATTCGCGTGGAAGCTAGGGTAGCCACATGGAATTTGTGATGCCCTCGACCGAGTTAATACCCTCTAGGAGGAACGCCATAAATAAATACCAGGATAGCCATATAACATTCCTGATGCCCCGGATCAGGTTAATACCCTCCAGAAGGAATGCCATAAATAAAGACAAGGATAGCCATATAGCATTCATGATGCCTTGGACCGGGATAATACCCTCTAGGAGGAGCGCCATAATAGATCGCCTCAAGACTAGGACAGCCACATGGCATCCTGCTGCCTTAGCCGGGGCATACCCTCCTCCTAGAAGGATCTGGTGCCTAAGTGGCATAGTTGCCTACCAGATCAAGGATTTGGACTTATAGCCCTGGTTGCTCGCCGTATCCTCAAGACCAGGAAAGCCTATAAGGCATTCCTGAAGCCTTGGACAGGGAATACCCCTCTCCAGGAAAATCGGGTGCTATAGTGGCCTTAGTTGCCTAGCAGGTACATATCGTCTAAGTATTAGGGTACCTAATCAGGATACCCGATACTCCTATCTAAGAAGGCTTGATGCTAAGTGATCTTAGTTGCCTACCAGGTACAAATCGCCTAAGTATCAGGATACCTGATACTCCTCTCTAAGAATACCTGGTGCTAAGTGGGCTTAGTTGCCTACCAGGTACAGATCGCCTAAGTAACAGGATACCTAATCAAGATACCTGATACTCCTCTCCAAGAAGACCTGGTGTAAAGTGGCCTTAGTTGCCTACCAGGTACAAATCGCCTAAATATTAGGATACCTAATCAGGATACCTGATACCCCTCTCCAAGAAGATCTGGTGCTAAAGTGGCCGAAGTTGCTTACTAGATATGGATCATTCAGAACGCCGGAATACCCATGACAGAAATACCAGGTACCCAGAAGCACCAATCTTTCTGTCTATATGCAAATGTTCTTTGATACAGGGATGTTCAGTACCACAACTTACCAGAGATAATGATTAAATATCAGGACTCCTAGTCTGGAGTACCCAGTCTACCAGTATTACCCCAAAGTCAATTCCTTTTATGTATGAGGCATTTAAAATCACAACTTATGTTATCAAAGAAATTCTAGCCTTTTACAAGGATCAAAGTTCAGATCAAGGCTAAACCACTGCTTGGTGGAAAGTACTTGCAAACTTCCCCATCAAGTCTCACAAGGGGACTACTACCCAGATTGCTCCTAAGGATGGGGGATGAAAGAGTATTGCTCAAACCACGATGAACAAATATCCAGATATCAGTTATGGATGAATTTCTCTAACAGTTTTTATTTGGATTGTTAACAAGTGTGCAAGTATCAAAATTCTATCAAGGAATGTTGTGTACAAACAAGATAATGTGCAAGTCAAAAAGAGAAATCTTTCATTGATCATACAGGGAGCCCAAATCCCAATTCCGGGCTACAAAAAATGTAAATATATATATAAAAAGATGATCACACAGCATCATGTTTGCCTTTTGCTCCTGGGACCTGGTCAACAACCACTTGCTTGTCTCCTGCCTCCTGGTCCAAACATGCAGCACCTTCAGTTTCCTTGGCCCCTGTAGCCTCTGGATCAGTCTGATCCCATCTAACTTATGGTACCCTGGCTTCAGCAGAAGCCCCTGCTTCCTTTACCAATTCAGGTACAACATCAGTAGGGCCCTCAACATCATGCATTTGATCTTTTATAGGAGTATGAGGGTTTGGAAGCACACGTTCATCCATTACTAGAGGGTTAATAGCAGGCAAGACGAGTTCCTTATGCAAAGGGGGATCAGGGACAGTAGCGGGATCCGCCTGAACTGGAACAAGGTCTGCAAATTGGGCAGCCTTGTCCATGATCTGATACCGATCCCATCCAAGAGAACCCTGCAAATCAATTTCAGCTGGAAGGGCTTGGACCACTTCATAGGAACCAGTAAAGTACCCGAGATCGAAAGACTCGTCCACCCTAACATTCAGAGCCTACGCTGCATCCCATAAGAGGTTGTTTTCCTTCAAAAATATGTCATTCTCCTTGGCCAGGTCCTCCTTCTACGCCCTTCGGCATGTGGACCTGATGGTCTCTATGTCCAACGCTTGTTTCATCCGTTTTAGCTCCACCGAGGCATCCTGCCTACCCCGTTCAAATTGAGCCGCGGAACGGGTCATAACGTTCATCGCCCCCTAGATCGAGCTAGGTCCCTCCTAGCCTCCACCAGCTCAGCCTTGGCTGCTATGTTGGCCTCTTGGATAGTTTTCAGTTGCTGTCCCATAGCCAAATTAAACTAGAAGGCCTGCAAGAAAAAAACTAAGTAATTGTTCTACCAAAAGCGACAGCATAATAAGAAAGAGGTAGGAAGATCGAGGATTTCACCTCAGGAAGCAAGTAAGCTCCTCTTGTGACCAGAATGTCCCCTGGCAGGGAAACCATGGCATCCGGGCTGACCTCGGTGCAAGCAGCGGCAAAGCGGGATAACAGCTCCTACCGGCTGTAGTCGATTGACCCCGACCAAGAAGGCTGGTCGGCAGGAGTCACCACGGTGACCAAGTTGGGCTCTTTCTCCACCATGGGTGATTGTCGGATAGATGCGAGTGGATGATGAGGAAAAGGAAGAGAAAGAGAGACTGCTGGTTGAGACTTAGTAGTAGAGGCATCAGGAGCCAGCCTCATAGCCCGGATAGGTGATCCTCGAGCCTTAGCTACCCTTACTATCATATCTTTTATTGTGGGGCATTTAGGAGTCAGAGCAGGCAGCGAGGTAGGTAGGCAGGCATAGAGGCAACCCCGATAAAGGTGGAGGCGGGGTACCTACATGCTGGTTAGACTCGAGTGGATCATCAGCACTAGTACTAGCAGAAGGATGGATTGGAGACTGGATGGGAGAATGTACATGTGAAGAAGCAGAAGAAGGAACATGAAGTGCAGCTGGAAGTGCCGTGGAAGATATACCTACGGGAGTTGCCCGTTCAATCAGTAGAGATCAAGATTGAAGAAAAAGATAAAGTAAAAGAGAAATTGCTTACAAAGGTAATCAGAAAAGATCTTGAGATACTGGTCTACCCGAGCTCCCCCGAAAGGATAGCAAGCGGTGTACTTCATGTTAGCACAATCGCGGGATACAATTCCCTTCAGGATACCCAACTATTCCTCAGAAGGACTCTCTTTATCCCACTTATCTCTCCTAGTAAAATCAGTGGGAACAGGGTTTTCTGTTCTGCCTATATGCACTGAGTGACGCCAATCTCCTCCTACTACGACCCATTCATCCTTCCAAGATTTAACATACTTATCATTAGCTCTGGGTATGGTCAACTTCAGAGGATTCTTTGCCCTCAAATAGAATTGGCCCTTAGGACCCGACGACATATTTGCCACTTGGAAGATGTACCGGATCTCGTTAAAACCCAGTTCCCTGACCATGCTATCCCGCTCATATTGTTCTTTCCAGAGTACTAGAAACCAGATAAGATACTTCCAAAACCCTAGTGAAATCTATAACGGCGCCAGCTCGAAAGCGTACAGTGCACTAGGAAGAGTAGGATGTAGAGTTAGTCGGACCCCACATTCAAAAGCAACAAAATGAATGGGGAAGTGCCCAGCAGGAGAAGAATACACGTCATAACCCCATAGTGGAAGGGTAAGAGTGATAGCATCAGGAATTTGGTAATCCCTCATCAAGCATGCCAAGGTGTCGAGTGTAATGATAGAGTCAGGACAATCATGGGGTCATGGAATAGAGCGAGAGGGCCAACTAACCTGTTCAAGGCGTTTCTAGCTAAGGAACCCCCTTGCTCATCATCATCTTTGTCGTTTCCTTCCACATCCTTCTTGACGATTACGATTGCTGAGTCGATCTGGTTGTGGATGCCCAACTCGATTCTAGGACTCCTAACAGAACGACGGGGCGGAACGGGGTTAGAACTCCCGACGGTATCTCCTCCATCTCGCCCCCTTTTCTTCCTAGGGTTTATTGGGTGCTTTTGGCCGAAGCATCCTCCTCCATGTTTAGTAGAGCATCGATGCTGTCAGAAAGACTTGGTGAAGTCACCATAGCAGCAGAAAAAGAAAAAGGAAAATCTGGAAGATCACTTAAAAGAAAAAGGAAGGAAAAGTTAGGTCTTTCCTCTTTTTGAAATGTGAAAGCGATGAAGAGCAAGAAGAAGTATGTTTTATTTATAAACAGAGGTGATCGGCTACCAGAACAAAAAAGTAAATACAGATTAATGACCGAAAAATGTGTTGAGGCGGTGACGACAAAAGTCGCGCCAAAAAACCGCTCGTTTGAATTCAAGAAGTAATCATTGCTCGACACGTGTACAGTGCATTAAATGCATGCTTATCCAAGGAAGATTTCCTCCTTAATATTGGAAGCCAACCAGATAGGGTATATCCTAGAAGGGATGCCAAATCCTTCAAGCAAACTAGGAATCCTGACTTCAACCCCAACTAGATACCGGTGTTCAAGTCAGGGGGGACTTCTGTTAACCGTCAAAACTGACGAAGGACCAAAGAAGAATTTTCCATCCAGATTTAAGGTGGAGAGGCTTTATTGGGAAGCATCTAGCTATTTCCCAATAGGAATCCAGACCAGAATATCTGGATACGCATCTAGTCAAGGAAAATTAAAACCAAGGATACCAAGACTCCAAAGTACTAAGAGGAATATATACCAAGGTCCTACAGGCTATGCTACCTCATCCAGGTATCCCGCCAGTATGTAGACTAGGTATCCTAATACTACACCACACCACACCACACCAGTACCCCGCTACAATGCAGACCAGATATCCCGATACCTAGGTACCTTGACACCACCTAGAGTAGTTCACCAGGCAGTCGAAATATCAATCAAGGAAGCTACCAAGGTAAGGCTGACGTATACAGAAGTCAGAATTAAAGCTACAAAAAGAAATACTAAAGCGATAGTGTTTTGAATGAGCGGGCTCATTCCCGCCACTTAAGGGTTCTATTTGAAAGAGGAGTCAACTTTGCTAGAATCATCCCAAGAAGGGATCACTTGATTCTAGGATTAGACTTCTCGCGATATTCTCGCCAAGGAAAGTCCCATAATTGTCGAAACCCTAGACTGAATTAGTAAGAGTGCATGGCAAGAAATGGGACCTATATATATGACATTATTTTTGACAGAAAGGGGATCCACATAAAGACTCAGAGGCACGACTCTGAAAACCCTACAGTTTATTCCATGTGCATCAAACATTGTCTAGTATCATCTAGGATCATCTATGATGCATCTATGCATGGGTCTTCTTCAACACACATGATTTGGTAAGTTGAACACCATACTCATCCATTTTACTGTTCTTACTTATCAATTAATCTCATTTATTACTTGTATGCATTTAGATTATATTCTATCTACAAGATTGAAATTATTATGTTGATTGATTAAGAGTTGTATTTTGATAGTTATGACATCTAGGATTGTTTTATCATAAATAGCTAAGTTTACATATGACATGTAGACACATGATATCTAGGATTGTTATTATTGACATCTTTAATTCCTAGATAAGCATTTAGTGGTAACCTAACATTATTTGCATATTGGATATCATGACATTCAGTTAGGTTGTTAATATCTTCTATGTGAAGTGAAGCCTTGTGACTAAGTTACTTAGTGCATAAGCAAGTAGGTCTAGAATTGCTATTAAAGGCCTGTTGGGTAGTAGTGGTGGGTTAGTGACCAAGTATGGTTTGACGGTGGTCAACCTAGGTTGTAAACATCATTACAAGTAGTGGATTTGAGGACCGTGCGTGGCTAGCATCTTAGCTCGTGAGTTTTCCCTTGTTGAGGGTTTCTCACGTAAATCAACCAATGTGTAATTTATTGTTTTCCGTACTTAGATTGTGTTGATTGAGTTTTGACTAGATTGAGGTTTTTTTATTGAATATTGACTAATCAAGAAAAATCGGTGATTAACTTGATTAAAACCTATTCAACCCCCCCCTAAAGTTTTTAGAAGATTTACCTTCTTTCTTCAGCCTTCTTTCCTCAAAGACTAACTTACTCGTCACATCCTCAAGAATTATAGTCGGACACCCATGCATCAAGATAAGCTTCATGTGCACATATGATGGTGGAAGAGACCAGATGAGTCTAAATGATTTGTCTTCCTCATTGATTTTTACTTCAATCGACTTTAATTCTGAAATAATCCCATTGAGCTCTCCTAGATGATCGGAAACCTTCGTACCTTCAGACATCCGCAGTAAGTGAAACTACTCTTTCAAGTAGAAACGGCTGCAAACTCTCTTCGCTTGATTCAATTCTTCAAGCCTCTCCCAAAATTATTTCGCTGAATATGTTCCATGAATATTTGCAATAATATTTTTGGCCCGGTACAATCGTATCCCACTTATAGCCCTCTCATCCAAATCTTCTCAATCATCATCGGTCATCACAAGTTTTCCAGAGCTAGTACCCGCCACTTCTTTACTAGAATCTCTAGAGCCTTCAGGGTTTCAAGGGGTTGACTTGCCCTTCAACGCCTTGTGTAAACTGTATTGGATTAATAGATCATTGACTTGAATTTACCACAAGCCAAAGTTATCTTTCCGTCAAACTTCTCAACCTCGAATCTCATCATCTTTGCCATAACAATTTATTAAGACCACTATCAAGCAACCGAGACTCTGATACCAATTGTTTGCAATAATTGTTATACAAAAGTGTTGCTGGATAGTCACAAACAAACAATAGCAAGGAAAAAATAAGATGGAAGAAATAAAGCAATCAATCCAATCACAACACAAGGATTTTACGTGGAAACCCAAGAAGGAAACAAACTACAGCCGTCAAGACGATAAGAGAAAGTTCCTCTATGTAGTAAGTTTTTACAACCACACACTCAGGATTTTCTCTATGAAATACCTCAAACCCGATTACACCCAATGCCCACTTTTGAGATCTCTCTAGTATTTGTTATTTGCTCCACACATAATAACCTAGTTATTATGGTCTATTTATATGAGTTACAAAGAGTTTAAACCTACATGGAAATCTATCTCATATACTTACAAGACTTACTTGTTTCACATAAACTCTATTTCCTTTTATGGCAAGTTTTCTTGTAAAGAGAAATCGTTTACCTTTAAGCATAAGAACTTCCAGAAACATAATACTTCCTATTCCGTAGAAGCTTTCCCGATTCACGCATGCTTATGATTGACTATGGTTCGGATCACAGTTGACCACCCATTTCGTACGCCGTGTTAAAGTCACCTGAAATTAAATCGCTCAGAAAACCGCTATCCATGCGCTGCATCACCCAAAACCGCTGTCCTCACCCCTGTGCAATGCACATCGCAAGGCACAACACTGACTGACTGCTGTCCCTTGCACAACGTTACCCACAGTGCTTTTCACTAGTCTTCGTTTCTTCAGTTCTTCAAGGTCTTCACGCCTCCCTCAAACACGACCTCATACTTCCAAATGTTTCCAACGTCTCTAGGAAGTCTCCACATTGGTTGAACCTTGTTTGGTAACTAGATGAAATTCGAGCCATATCTAACACTGCCATGATCAGACAATACATGTACAGCCCAGATATCTACTTCCACAAACCGAGTGAAAACTCCCCACACATGGTTCTAAACTGCGCATTGTGAGATTCGAACCCCTGACCATCAATGTGGAAGAGAGGTTTACAACCACATGAGCGAAAAGGTGATGTGGATAAGACTCATTAATTTATGATACAATCTATATCTATATAATAATCTAAAGCTTGGCATTAAAGCACCATGTGGCGTTGTGTGGGAGCTTTGGGTTGAAATGTATTCATGTTTCGAGACTTTAGGTCCCATTAATATCCGGACTACTAATGGTTCAATGTTCTTCTCATAACTCACCCTTTTTATATTTGTTAACCGCCATAATTGGTAGGGATCAAAAAAGAATTTTCCACTAGCTTACAAGAGAAAGCCGGGATCCGAAGTAGAAGTGAAAAGATGTCTGGGTACCCCGCCTGCTAGCTGACGGGCTAGAACCTTTGCCTACCCAGGCCAGGTCCAGAATTCCCGGAGACATGATCATCATCAGATCCTAGCGCCCAATTACCCCGGATACCCCGATACTCGAGTATCCTGGTACCCCGCTACTTGAAACCCCGATATCCACGAACATCGCTTTTATCAGAAGCGTGAGAGACGCAGGATACCCGAGGTACCCTAACCAGCAAAACACGTGACGTACGCATGGCGAGACATATACCAGGATCCCAGTAGACCGACCCCGTTGAAGCAGGAGGGGGGTACCCCGAAGAGTAGACTACATATATAAAACAGACATTAAACGTTACCGTTCGAGATAAAAACTCAAGCTACAACGCGGCATTCATCCTCGCCAAGTTAGTGTCCTATTTTAAATATGAGTCAACTAATTTGGAAACCGAAAAAGAAGGAATCACCAGGCATTTTGGGATCAATTTCCCGACGAATTTGTCGGGCTCCACATGAAGACCCGTGTATCACTGAAACCCTAGACCGAGGTTCTAGGGGTGCTCAGCAAGAAAGCGGGCCTATATATTAATGATATGTTCATAGCAATAGGGAGGATCGAAACCCTAATTTACTTTTTCCTACTTATCGACAGACATGAAAAGCTCCATCTCCATCGTTCTCCTTCAGGCTTGATTTTTTTTCCATATTGCAATATTGATAGTTCAAATACCGGGTTGTAAGAAATCGTATTTCAGATCCCCATATATATACATACATATAAACTGCTTTTCAGCTTTCATATATCCACCATATAAGAAACTCGTCCATCCCATTACTTGTATTCATCGTAATATCAGACTCACGATACCTAGCGGGATACCAGGGTATAGAGTATCCCGCTAGCCCAGGTCTAATTTGATCCGGGTCCATCATATACCGTTAATTCAAAATTGTACCCCGGTGACAATTTTGGGTTAACACTTTGGCGCCGTCTGTGGGAAGCACCCCCCACCATTAACAAACTTTCAAGTTCAACTCAGAAGAAGATAGCAGATGAGGCTCTGATCCTCCCAGGGCAGCCCACAAACTTAGGACCCCATTCCCTCGCTTCCACCTAGAGAAATCAAGGGAAAAACAAGGGAGCCAGAAGTCAGATCCCGGTACCAGTCCCGCTGGCTAATCCCGGATCAGCACCACAGGACCCCACGGTCCCGGAAGTGACTCGGGAGGCCATAGAGCGACAAGCTGCTGCCTATGTGGAAAGCGTCCACCTTCGGATGATCGCCCAAGGGATACCCTTTGAAGCACCTAGATTGGTAGAAGGAGCAGGACCAAGTACCGGAGCATCGGTGTTTGACAGACTCGGGCCGCCTTTACCAACACGGAATCATCCCGAAGATCTCAGACATCAATTGGCGAAATCAACTACCGATGTCCCACCAAGGAGGGCCCAGTCAACAACAGGGCCGGCGGCAAGGAAAAAGAATCCCCGGCCTGACACTGGTGGCAGTACTGGATCTATGAGGGACCAGCAGGGTACCCATCGGCGGGAAAGGGAGCGTAAGGAACCTGATGGAGAATCAGAAACCTCGGACAATGAAGACTCGGTGGCACAATCCGGACATAACGGATCCAAACAACTTGAGGATCAGATGGCTAAGATGGCGAAGGAGCTCGAGGAATTAAAGAAAGGAAAGCAACGGGGTACTCGGAAGAACCCTCTGGGGGAGATGAACGCGCCATTTTCCAGGAGGATTCGAGAAGCCGAGTTGCCCCCCAAGTTTAAAATGCCCACTGAGAAGTATTCCGGATCGGAGAATCCCGTGAGTCACATAGAGAGCTTTGTCCACCAAATGGAAATCCAAAACGCTACCCGGTCAACTATGTGCAGGATGTTCCCTTCAACATTGACCGACTGTGCCAAGACTTGGTTTAGAAAGTTACCCCCAGGAAGTGTAGAATCATTCACAAAGCTCACTACCGACTTTTGTGCTCAATTCCAGGGAATCAAACCTCGCCCCAAGGATCCCGTCCTTCTGCAATATGTGATCCAGGAATGAGGTGAGACACTGAGATCTTTCGTAGAAAAGTTCCACAAGGAAGTGATCCAGATGGGAGTATTCACCGAGAAGGAAACCCTCGCTAACTTCAGAAGAAACCTGTGTGCTGGCAGGTTATTCCGATCGTTTGCCAAGCACCCTCATGAGACATACCAGAATGCCTATGATAGGGCGTTGGAGCAGGTGGACATAGATGAGCAGCTTCGAATTAAGGTTGAACACGATGAAGCCCGGACGCCTAAGCGGTCTAAGAAGGAATCTCCTAAGTTGGCACCTACGAGGAGAGTCCAGAACCCTCCTCCGAATCGATCGACGTATAGGCTGTCGCCTCCTCAATACCGGGAAAGATACCCTACAAGAAGGACTCCACCCCGAGCAACTTCTCCACTAAAAGAGGTAGCCCGCATATCAACGGAAGAAGACTGGTATAACCATTACACTCCTCTCAATGCCTCTTGGGAAACCATATACCTAGCCATCCGAGATAAGGGCTTGCTCAGAAAACCTGATCCAATAAAAGTCCCCGCTGATCAAAGAAATCGCTACAAGTATTGCGACTTTCATGAGGATGTTGGGCACAACACATCTGAGTGCTATAGCCTCCGTAACCAGATTGAGAGTTTGGTGAGAGGAGGACTTTTAACGGAATTCTTGTAACAAGTACGGGACAACATTAAAATGGGAAAGGAAGTACAGAAGGAGATACGGGATGCAGAAGAAAGGAGGAAAGACGAAGGAAATGATTTGATGCAACAGATCCATGTCATCCATACCATCAGTGGAGGACCAACTCTGGCTGGGACATCCAACAATTCAAGAAAGAATCATGGTAGGAAGATCCCGAAACTCGCCACTGGCCAGGATGTGCTCTGGGTATCTCAAGAATCACGGGAATACCCGCAGTCTGCACAGATCATTTTCACCGAGGATGATGCCTACGACACCGTACAACCCCATGACGATCCAATGGTGATCACGGTTCAGATTGCTAATTGTCGGGTCCACCGCATCCTTGTAGACACCGGGAGTAGTGTGGACATTCTGTTTAAAGGAGCACTAGAGAAGCTCAACCTGAAGAATCCTTGTTACAACAGCTGCACTACACCTTTATATGGATTTACAGGGGACTCCGTAATACCAGTAGGAACACACATCTTGCCCGTGATAGTCAGAGAAGCCCCCCTCCAACAGAACATCATGACTGAGTTCATCGTCGTTGACACCCCATCCGCTTATAATGCAATCTTGGGAAGACCATTTTTATCAGGCATCAAAGGATTCTTGTCCATTTATCACAATGTCCTAAAGTTTCCAGTTGGGACCGAGGTTGGAGAAGTCAGGGGAGACCAGCAGGCAGCCCGCACATGTTACGCAGTATCTACAAACCCCGCTGCATTGACAAGGCAATATGCCCGCATCATCCATAAATCGAGTCTCGGGGAGACATAGTTGGAAAGCACAGAACAGTTTGGAAAGAAAGAAGAGTACCCATTATGTTACCTCAGGAAGAAGGATCATTCTATGGGGATTTAGTCTCAAGACTTGAAGAAGGATGTTAGCTCGGTTGGTATATTTCTGATGTGTACACCCCGACCATTTTCTACTTTGTATTTGCTTTTGAGAAAATCAATAAAGTCAGTTTTAGTGTTCCTAATTTCGCCTAAGCAAGTCTTCATCGTCCCGTTTCGCCTCGAGACCAGGAAAAGCCATATGGCGTTCCTGTTGCCTTGGTCGGGGAATACCCTCCTCCGGGAAGGACCTGGTGCTCAAATGCATAAGGGGTGTAGTCACTCGCCAGGATCGATCTCATCAAGACCAGGAGAACCTATATGGGCCTCCTGAAGCCTTGGACGGGGAATACCCCCCTCCAGGATGAACCCGGTGTTAAAGTAGCCCTCGTCAAAGACCAAGAGAACCTATATGGGCCTCCTGAAGCCTCGGGCGGGGGATACCCCCCATCCAAGATGAACCTGGTATCAAAATAGCCATAGATGCTTGCCAGGACAGTTCAACAAGAAGCCAGGATACTCCATCTGGATACCCGACATCTTTCTGCATCGTACTACCATTTCTCCTTGTTACATTCAAAGGCCTGAGTTGAAAATGGCTCTAGCAACCGCTCAGAAACAAGGCATCAGGGAACTAGGCCATTACACTTGGGAGCTAGACGTTTCATCCTGATAGATGACTAAGATGAAACCATCACCGGGATCCCCAGCAAAAAAAAAAAATAGAAGAAATTTTCTGGTCAGACATGATAGCTGATTTCTGCTAAGAGAGATTGTTAACTAAAGATTGTATTCAAGACAAACTGAAGACCGTTTGTCCACCAACAAGTTAAGATTGAAGCTAAAACTATACAGGAATCAGGATAGGCTTTTCTTGGATCACGTTCAAACATACAAGCATCATCTTGGGGAAAGGCATAAGTTCAACAAGCAAGCATTTTAGGAGGGTAAAAGAGAATGATCGTAAGATTGGAAGGAGTTCATTAACTTAGGCATGGTGCCCAACCCAATTTCCGGGCTACAAACAGTTACAAAAATAAATTCCGATAAAAAAAAAAGTCATATATCATTCCCCCCCTCCTGCATTTTTTTCCTGCCGGGATTCCACCGCCTGTTCCCCTTTTGCCTGCCTTTCTTCAAGTGAGCTGGTCACTACAGGAGAGCCTGCCACCTTCAAACATTGAACAGAAGCCTGCCCAACATCTTCCTGAATGGAGGAAGGATCCTGAGATTCCCCCTCAACATTTTCTCCAGATCCCGCAGTAGAAGGGAGAGAAGTTGGATCCGGGACAGAGACATCCTTCGAGGGACCTCCTTGGTCAAGGACAACATCTGAAAGGGCTGCGGCCTTAGCCAGAATGTGGTCCCGATCCCAGCCAAGAGGAGTAGTCAAGTCCAAAGGAGACCTCATAGGAGGTAGTAAAATATCCGTCCGCAAAGGAAGAATCCAGTCGGGATTCTAAGATCTTCACGGATCCCCGCAGGAACCGGTTCTCATCTAAAAGGACCGCTATCTCTGCCTTGTCGAACTCCCTCTCAGCCTTATGCCGGGTGGAAACAATAGTCTCCGTGTCATAAGCACGCTGCATCCTTTCCAACTCTACCAGAGCAGCCTGCCTCCCCGGATTCAGACTCAGTTACAGATTGGACCAAGGCAGTGACGTTTTCTTTAGACCAGTCTAGATCAGCGCGGGTTTCTTCCAAATTGGCCTGAAGCGCCAAATTGGCCCCTTTCAAAGTCGCCACCTGTTGCCCGATAGCTATGGCAAACTTGAAGCCCTATAAAAAATATATATATATAGTCAAATGAGATACATGAGCATTTATATATGTATACCAACTATACCAACTCGAAGGGAGCGAAGGGAGCAAAATCATACCTCGGTGAGCAGAGAAGCCCTCTTGGTGGCCAAAATCTTCGTAGGCAAAGAGGACATTGACTACAGACTCCCGCCGGGACACACCGCGATGAACTTGGAAACAATATCATCTTGGCTGCTATCTTGTGGCCTTGACCCGGATGAAAGGCTAGCATGGGGAGCTCTAGAGGTGGAATCCTTTCCTTTGTCCGCCCGGGCAGGTTTAGCCTTCTCTGCCCTAGTGGAACGCATGACGGAAGAAATCTGAGAAGAATGAGGGGTAACTGCAACTGTAGGCTTAGCAATCTTAGCGGGTGGCTTCGCCTTGGGGACTGGAGAAGTTTTGACCTTGGCTGCCTTCGCCAACATCTCGCAAAGCGAGGGGACAATCGACAATTTTTGTTATAGAAGGTTCTAGGAAATGAAGCGGGGACTCCACCAAGATAGGAGGAGAGGAAGGTGTCGAGAAGTAAGACCCCGAGGTAACCCCGGCACCAGGAGGAGAAGGAATGAGAGAGCGGGGTGCTTGAGAAGCCGGGATTGGCAGTCTCGTAGCAGTATGAGGGGATGCTAGAGAATGGACTGCTGAAACAGCAAAAAAAATATATACATAAGATAATATGTAATATTAAACATAGAAAGAGAGAATGGAGGAAGGATGTTTGGCAAAGCACGATCACTCACCCGGTTCAGCGACAGATATCCTCAGATACCTCTCTAGCCGGGCTCCTTTGAAGGAGTCACAGGAGGGGTACTTCATGTTAATATAACCCCGCTCCTGGATTCTTTTTAGAATCCCTCTGGATTCAGAAGACAACTCCTCTGAACTCCATTTGTCTTTGGGAGAGAACTGGGTAGGAACGGAATATTCGGTCCCTCCAATGTGCACTGAGCGGCCCCATTCCCCTTCGACTACTACCCATTCATCCTTCCAAGAGGGATTATATTTCACGTTTGCCCCGGGTACAACGAACTTCATTTTATTACTGGGTCTCAAATAAAACTGACCCCGGGGTGATAGGTTGGCTACCTGGTAGATATAGCGGATCTCGTCAATGCCCACTTCCCTCTGAATGTTGTCCCTCTCGCATTGCTCTCTCCAAAGCACCAAGAACCCCGTCAAGTTCTTCCAGAACCCGGGAGAAATCTGAAGTGGGGCTAGTTCCAAAGCTACAAGTACTCGATGGAGGGAAGGGTGAAGTGGAAGCCGGACCCCGCATTCAAAGGCGGCTACATGGATCAGCAAACGACCTTCAGAGGGGGTGTAAACGTTATAACCCCGATGAGGGAGAGACTGCGAGAGGTAATCTGGTATCCTGAAGGTCCTCCTCAATCAGTTGATAGTTTCGGATGTACAGACGAAGTCCGGGATAATCCGGCCATCGTGGAGGGAGGACAATGGGCCTATGTGAACCCCAGTTAGACCGATAGTCGGGGCATTCCCCTAATCTGCCTCATTTTTAGCCTCATCATCGTCTTCATCAGCGATTCGGGCTGGATCTTTGGGCCCGGTGCCAGAACCCGACCCGATTCTTTGATTCTCGCTAGAACGACTGCGTTTTAGCGGAGTACTGTCGTCGACGACGTCGCCCACGTCCCGACCTTGTTTCTGCTCTTTAGACGTCGGGGAATCATCACCTGATCCCGTTCGCCCCGTATCAAGCATCTCGTCAATGCTATCAGGAAGATTCGGTGAAGAAGGTGGAGGATTAGCCAAGACCACCGGGCTATCTTCTGGAAGGACCGATGTAAGAGCTATTTTGTTGGAAGGTGAGGCCATTTGAGTAAGAGAACGAAAGCAAAGAGGATCCTTAGAAGAGAAAGAAGAAGAGACAGAAGCTCTAAAAGGTTCAAATAAGCGTGAACATGTGAGGGGAGAAGGAAGGGTACATTTATAGGCAAAGACGGGCTAATATCGAGGTAGAGGAAGAAACGGGGTCGGAGACGAATCATGACAGTTTTGAGGGAATAGCGCCAAAAATGGCCGATTTAAAACTTGAAAACAGATGTTATTTGACATGTGGGACGAGCATTAAATGCAATCAAATCCAAGAAAGATACTCTCATCAATTATGGAAGCCAACCGGACGAGACTAGATGAGCGGACAATATGGAAAATCTTTCCGAGTGGATGAGGAAATCCTGACTCCAACCCCTGCAAGACACCGGTGTTCAAGTCAGGGGGGACTTCTGTTAACCGCCATAATTGGCAGGGATCAAAAAAGAATTTTCCACTAGCTTACAGGAGAAAGCCGGGATCCAAAGTAGAAGGGAAAAGATGTCTGGGTACCCTGCCTGCTAGCTGACGGGCTAGAACCTTTGCCTACCCAGGCCAGGTCCAAAATTCCCCGAGACACGATCATCACCAGATCCTGGCGCCCAATTACCCCGAATACCCCGATACTCAAGTATCCTGGTACCCCGCTACTTGAAACCCCGATATCCGCGAACATCACTTTTATCAGAAGCGTGAGAGACGTAGGATACCCGGGGTACCCCAACCAGTGAAACACGTGACGTACGCATGGTGAGACATATACCAGGATCCCAGTAGAACGACCCCGCTGAAGCAGGAGGGGGGTACCCCGAAGAGTAGACTACATATATAAAACAGACATTAAATGTCACCGTTCGAGATAAAAACTCAAGCTACAACGTGGCATTCATCCCCGCCAAGTTAGTGTCCTATTTTAAATAGGAGTCAACTAATTTGGAAACCGAAAAAGAAGGAATCACTAGGCCTTTTGGGATCAATTTATCGACAAATTTGTCGGGCTCCACATGAAGACCCGTGTATCACTGAAACCCTAGACCGAGGTGTAAGGATTCCCGTAGTTTTTAATTGGCTTATTTCGTGATCAAACCATATGTGGGGATCATGTAAGGGTAGCTCAGGAATGTGCTCTAGCTCAAGGCCCTTGCAAGTGTTAAGCACTCCAAAGGTAATACTCTAAGTGCTTACTTGTCTTGAAGAGATAGTTGCACACACTCACAACTCATGCATATGTTTTATCCTTATATGTTGTGTGTCTTATTTGTGTGCTTTAATGTTCATTAACATCTCTTCTTGCATGTTAGTTTGATTGCATCTTGCATATCCAATTGCCTTGTCATGCTTAGACTTAGGATTGCATTTTTGCATTGGGCGCTCCTAAAAGCGCTCTACAGAAGCGCTGTACGAACAGCGCCCATTGAGCGCTGTTCAGACCTGATCGATTTAATTCGGTCGCTGTTGGGTCGCTGTACAGGCGCTGTACAAAGCGCTCTACGTACAGCGCCACTCTGTTTTCTCGTGAGAACAGAGTTGAGGCGCTGTACAAGCGCTGTACAAGAGGCGCTCTACATACAGCGCCCAAGGCAAATATGAGGCCAACTTATCAAAACGACCACACCTTGTTTTGGCCCCCTATATATATGCCACTTTGACTTTAGGTCAATCATAAGAGTTCATATTCAGATTCCATACTTAGGATATTTTTCAAAGAGAAGAAAAATTCCAAAGAACTCATTTTTTAGTTTACTCAAACACTTTTTCATGATCATCAATCATCATCTAGCATCATCCTTAATCATCTAGATGACATCTTGCATGGATTCTTCATCATACTTTGCTTGGTAAGCTTTTCACTAATATCTTACATATTTTGTGTTTTTCTTAACAAGCAATCTCAATTTATTACTTGTATGATTTTCATATATCTTTTGATACAAGATTGGGATTAGTGTGATGTATGTTTGAGAAGTTGTATTGTGATAGCTAATTAGGTTTTGTGCTTAATCTTGATTAGCTAAACTATTTGATTGAACATGTCATTTAGTTTTGATATCTAGGATTGCTCTAATTGCATATTAATCATCTTAGATAAGCATATAGGGTTTCACTTGCTCTATGTTGCATTTTGGATATTCATATATTCACTTAGGGTTGTTATTCTCTTCATAGAGAAAGTAAGTCTTGTGTGTAGCATCCGGGATTAGGTTGCTTAGATTGCAAGCAAATTGGACTAGGTTCACTCATACCGGGATTAGGTAGGTGTGTGATTACTTCCGGGATTAGGTTGTAATCATTTTACACATTTAGTGGATTCGAGGTTCGAGTGTGGCTTACTTACTAGCCTGTGGTTTTTCCCGTGAGGGTTTCCACGTAAAAATCAAGTCTTATTTAATTTCCGCATTTTATACTTGATTTGTTGCTTTATCTAGTTAGGGGTAAATTCGTAATTTTGACTTATACGAAAAATTGGGTAATAAGCGTAAAATCTATTCACCCCCCCCCCCCCCCCCCCCCCCCCCTCTAGATAGGTTTATACACACCGTGCTATAACTTGTTTCACGAGGTTCTAGGGGTGCTCAGCAAGAAAGCGGGCCTATATATTAATGATATGTTCATAGGAATAGGGAGGATCGAAACCCTAATTTACTTTTTCCTACTTATCGACAGACACGAAAAGCTCCATCTCCATCTCCATCGTTCTCCTTCAGGCTTGATTTCTTTTCCATATTGCAATACTGATAGTTCAAATACCGGGTTGTAAGAAATCGTATTTCAGATCCCCATATATATACATACATATAAACTGCTTTTCAGCTTTCATATATCCACCATATAAGAAACTCGTCCATCCCATTACTTGTATTCATCGTAATATCGGACTCACGATACCCAACGAGATACCACGGTATAGAGTATCCCCGCTAGCCCATGTCTAATTTGATCCGGGTCCATCATATACCGTTAATTCTAAATTGCACCCCGGTGACAATTTTGGGTTAACAATATTCCTTTCATACAATAAATGATATTCAATTTTTGTTAGGACAAAGCTTGGGTACTGACTGGTCAGTACCTTGGGTATTGACCCCACCAATGGGGTGTTGGCATGTGGCCCATTTTGTAAGAATGTAAGGAGATAAATGTAAAAAGTGAAAGAAAAAATGCCACGTGCCAACAGTACCCCATTGATGGGCCAGTATCTTGGGTCGACCAGTCAGTATCCAAGCATTTTCCTTTTTGTTAAACTATTTTGTTGCTGCACTTAAAGTCTCAAACGGGTAATAAACTCATCATTTTCCAACTCTTTGTTGCTTCTCTGATCGCTCAAACAAATAATAATTCATTCATTTTCCTATCCATTAATTTCCTTTCATTAACATTCATTTCAATAGAGAAAAAAAAAACTTCATTTTTCGGTCCATTAATTTTCTTTTGTTTACCTATAAATTTATTTTATTTTCCTTTCATGGTTTGGCAAACCAGTTCATTTCGGCTACTGGAACTGTCTCAGGTAGCTTCAAGCAAGTTGCCCCCCTAAAATAGGGTATTTTTGCTAAAAACCTTATATAAATATAGGACACCAGAGAATTATATGATTTTTTTTTATTACATAATTATTTTATTATGGGGTGGAAAAGGAGCACTTGTAAGTTGTTTATCAAGTGAAAAAAGTTATGAGATATATATATATATAAAAATTAACCTCCAAAATTGGCGAGGGATCAAAGAAGAATTCTCCATCCAGAGTCAGGGTAAAAAAATTCTATCATGCGATGTCGGGATACCTCCTGGCAAGACTCCAGACCAGAGTATCCAAATACAACGGCTAATATATCCGGACATAAGTCCAGACGAGAGGGACCAAGACCGATGGTACCAGGATCCCATCTGGCACGCCATAGTCACCCTGGTACCCCGCTATTGCATTAAATTGATATCCTAATACCCAGACAACTAGGAGACCGCTATTAACCGTGATACAGTGGGTGGCGGGGTACCTAGGTACCCCGACACCTCCCAGAATTAGAGGCCATGCTTAAAGCTGCAAGGAAGAATGTTAAAACACAATTCCTTACAATATCTCGATATCTAGGCAACCAGGAGACTGCTTTTAATCATGACACGGTAGGAGGTAGGGCACCTGGATACCTCGACACCTCCTAGTACATGCGACATGATTTTAAGCTACAAAGAAAAGTGTTAAAACGCCAACGTTTACATAATGAAGATATGGGCTCATTCCCGCCAGTTGAAGAAATCTATTTGAATAAGGAGTCAACTCAGTCAGAGTCCTCTTAGGAAAGAATCCCTTGATTCTAGGGATGAAATCCCAAGATATTTTCGCCTATCAAGAAGGAAGGTCTGGTAATTGCCGAAACCCTAGACCGAACTTATAGGAGTGCATGGCAAGAAACTGGACCTATATAATACACTATTCTCCAAAGGCAAGGGAGAAAAAAAATCAACTTCAGAAACCCTAAGTATTTACAGTTCTTTCCACTTTTTGGCACACACGAGATCTCCATCACCAACTGTGTCAGACTTCACCTACAGTGGTGGATGGAGAGCCTTATTCTGCACTGGATTATGTGGTTATGATCGATGCACTGTATTTCGCCTTACGTTTACACAATAATACAATAACCCATTTTATTTTCCCTCGTTGTTATCTCTTCTGCACCTAACTTAATTACAGGAAACCAATAAGGTATCGAACTACGTGATACCCTTTCGACCGTGGTCAATTACGATCGTGGTCCTTTAAAAGTGGTTAATCGAAGTTTCCGCCCAGCGGGAAAATTTCGGTTAACACTTTTTGGCACCGTCTATGGGAGGTATCCTCCCAACCAATAAAAAAGAAAACGGCCAAGCCCTACCAGGAAAAAGCAAGATGAGACTCAGATCCTCTCAAGGATAGCCCGACCCATCGGGACAACATTCTCTTGCTTCCACTCAGAGGAACCAGTAGAAGGGAAAGGGATCGAGGAATCATATCCCGGCACCAGCTCCTCCACCAAACGCGGGATCCGCACCCTAGACCTGGTTGTCCCAGAGACAAATCAGGATACCTTGGAACAAAAGGTTGCTGCCTTCGTTGAGAGCATCCGCCTTCGAATGATCACCCAGGGAATACCCTTTGAGGTACCTAGAGCCGCAGGAGAGGTAGAACCGGGTACTTGAGTACTGGTTTTTGATAGACTTGGACCACGACTTCCGGTTCCAGATCCCTCAACAGATCTCAAACCCCGCCTGGTGAAATTAGACATCAATATACCTCCTTGGAAGGACAAACCAGCCGTGGGATTAGCAGCAAAAGAGAGTGCTTTGCAGTTCGATGCAGGAGGTAGTTCTGGGCCAAGGAGAAAATCTAGTAAGCGTTCTAGGAAGGAGGAGCGGAAGGAAGCAACAGTGATATCAATGCCCTCGGATAATGAAGGTTCAGAAGCCCGATCCAAGAACAAGGGGTCCAAATGCCTAGAGGACCAGATAGCCAAGATGGCAAAAGAGCTTGTAAATCTGAAGAAGGGAATGCACCGAGGAACTCAGAAGAACCCCTTGGGGGAGATGAATGCACCATTCTCGAAGAGGGTCCGGGATGTAGAGTTGCCCCCAAGTTCAAGATGCCCTCCGAGAAGTATCCCGGGTCAAAGGACCCCGTGAGCCATTTAGAGATTTTTATGCACCAGATGGAGATTCAGAACGCTACCCAGTTAGCAATGTGAAGGATGTTCCCATCAACTTTGACAGACTTTGCCAAGACGTGGTTCAGAAAACTACCACCCGGTAGCGTTGATTCCTTTACCAAACTCACAATGACCTTTTGTGCCCAGTTTTAGGGGATCAAGCCTCGTTTGAAGGATCCTATCCTGCTTCAGTATGTGATCCAATAACGGGGTGAGACTTTGAGAACCTATGTGGAGAAATTTCACAAAGAGGTCGTCCAGATGGGAGTGTTTGATGAAAAGGAGACCTTTGCCAACTTTCGGAGAAACCTGTGGGTTAGTAGACTATTCAAGTCTTTTGCTAAACATCCACGGGAAACCTATCAGGAGGCCTATGATAGGGGTGCTGGAACATATGGATATAGATGAATAGCTCCGAATCAAGGTTGAGCATGATGAAGCTCGATCGGCCAAGCGTCCGAAGAAGGAGGCTTCAAAGTCTACGCCGGTCAAAAGATTCCAAAATCATCCTCTAAACCGATCAACTTATCGATTGCCTTATATTCCATCATACCAGGACCGGTATCCAACAAGGAGGAGTCCTCCCAAAGTAACCCCTCCAGCAAGAGAAGTAGCCTGGATATCAGAAGAAGAAGATGGGTACAACCATTACACCCCAATGAATACATCCAGAAAAACTATCTACCTTGCCATCCGTGACAAAGGTCTGCTCAGAAAGTCGGGTCCTATAAAGATCCCTGTTGACAAGAGGAAGCGCTACAAGTACTGTGACTTCCATGAGGATATGGGGCACAATACATCATAATGCTACAACATTCGCAACCAGATCGAACGAATGGTAAGGGGAGGTCTTCTGATCGAATTCCTACAACAGGTACGAGATAGCATCAAGGTGGGAAATGAGGTATAAGGAGAGACGCGAGAAGCGAAAGAAAAGAAGAAATATGAAGGAAAGGACCTGATGCAACAAATCCAGATCATCCACACTATCAGTGGAGGCCCAACACTGGTGAGGACTTCCAATAACTCCAGAAAGAACCATGCTAAGAAGATTCCCTGACTCATTACTGGTTTTGATGTATTCCGGGTCACAAGAGGATCCCAAGACCTTCCCCGTGCAAGTCAAATCATCTTCACGGAGGAGGATGTCTACAACACAGTCCAACTGCATGATGCCCAATGGTGATCACGGTACAGATAGCCAACTACATGGTACGTCGCGTCTTGGTAGACACAGGAAGCGTTATGGATATCCTATTCAAAGGAACTTTGGACAAATTCAACCTAAAGAATTCGTTCTATAACAGTTGCACCATACCATTATAAGGATTCACGGGGGACTCATTAATGCCAGTGGGGTTAAAGATTCTACCAGTGATAATTGGGGAGGCACATCTTCCACAGAACATAATGACGGAGTTCATCGTGGTTGATACCCGTCAGCTTACAATGCAATCTTGGGAAGGCCATTCCTATCGGGAATTAGGGGGGTGCTGTCCATTTATCATAATGTTCTAAAATTCCAGGTTGGAACCAGAACAAGAGAAGTTAGAGAAGACCAACAAACGGCTCGTAGCTGTTATGCAGTGTCCGCCAATCCTACCGCGATAGCCAAGCAATGTGCATATGTAACCAGTGAACCCACCTTAGGAATACCAGAACAGGGTCATTCCATCCAGGAGGAAAGAGGAACATCGGACACGGATAAGGAAGATCGAGATTAGACCAAAGGGCATCTCGTGGGTCAGTTGGGGGAAGTACTTGTCGGAAGCGATGACCCTGCTTGATGAATGTAGTAATACCGAGGGTGGAGCTTACAAACTAAAGGACATGGGTGGACACCCAGAACGCCAACTGCCCCGAAAATTTCTACCTTTGAAGCTTGAGGAAATAATTTACCTCGGCTAGTACATCACCAATTGTGTACCCCGATTTTTTCTTGTATTTGTACTAGTTTGAAATTTCAATAAAATAAGTCTACTCTTCTCCTACATAATTCTCATGTGTTCATCTTGCAAATTTTGCCACAATTGAATCGCCTTGAGACCAGTATAGCCACACCGCACTTTTGATGCCCTGGACCGGATCAATACCCTCCAGGAGGAGCTCCATTACAGATTAAATTAAAGACCATGATGGCCTCATGGCAATCCTGATGCCCTGGACTGGGTCAACACCCTCTAGGAGGATCGCCATAACAGGTCGCCTCAAGACCAGGATAGCCATATGGCATTCTGTTGCCTTGGTCTGGGCATACCCTCCTCCAAGAAGGATCTGGTGCCTAAAATGCCTAAGTGGCATAGTTGCCAACCAGACCAAGGATCCGGACTCGTGGCCTTGGTTGCCTGTCGTATCCTTAAAACCAGGAAAGCCTATAAGGCATTGTTGAAGCCTTGGACGGGGAAGATCCCTCTCTAGGAGAATTTGGTGCCCAAAGTGCCTAAGCGGCATAGTTGCCTACAAGACCAAGGATCCAGACTCGTGCCCTTGTTGCCCATTGCATCCTTAAAACCAGGAAAGCCTATAAAGCATTCTTGAAGACTCGGATGGGGAGTACCCCTCTCCATGAGAGCCTGGTGCCAAAGTGGCCTTAGTTACCAACCAGGTACAGATCGCCTAAGGATCATGATGCCATGTCAGGGTACACGACACCTTATCTCTCTACGTAAAACTTGGATGCTGAAGGGGTCTATGGTCGCTTACCGGGTATATATCATCCAAGTACCAAGACTCCTAGAATAGGAGTATCATGCACCCGGGCTTACCAACCATCCTACGTGCCAACGATCCTCAATACAAGAATGCTAAGTACCCCGATTCGCCAATGGAACTGATTAAGTAACTAGTCACAAGCTTGGAATCCCCGATTCCCTAATAGTTCAGATACCTATAAGGATTAGGACCCCCTCCCCCCATTTTACCAAGACTTGGTCAATGCTTAATCACAAAGATTCTCACCAAGGTCCACCAGGAAACTAATGCTCCGGTTGCTTTTGAAGATGGCAAAAGATGAAGTGTCACATGGCTCTTAGGGATAAGTGTTCATTTCTTATTCTAAAATTTTTTATCCAGGTTATCAACAAGTGTTCAAATATGAAAAATCCAACTAAGGCATGCTATATACAAACAGGTAATATGCAAGCCAAAAAGAAGAAAAGGTCATTGTCATTCATCAACCGGGGTACCCAACTCCCATTCCCGGATTACAAAAATGAATCTGCCAAAAAAAAAAAAAAAGATCACACAGCATCTTGTTTGCCTTCGGTCCCCTGGTCTTGGCCAACATCCTCCCACTTGTCTCCTGCATCTTAATCCGGTCCTGTAACTCCTTCAAATCCCTTGTCACTAGCAGTCGCGGGATCATCTCGACCCCCTAAAGCCTCTAGAACCTTATTCTCGGGGAAAACCTCCAGTACCTCCACTAAATTAGCGCAATGTCAGCAAGACCCTCAACGTCCTGTATAACGCTATCTTGAGGAGAATGCGGGTTTGGAAGCGTTCCTTCATCTGCTACCGAAGGACCAACAATAGGTAAGATAGGTCCCTAGAACATAGAAGAATCTGGGATAACATCAAGGACGCCCTGGTCCAGAGTACTGTCAACAAACTGAGCCGATTTTGCCAAAATTAAATCCCAATCCCAGCCAAAGGTGCCTTACAGGTCAAAGTCAGCAGGGAGGGTTGGACTACCTAGTAAGAAGCAGTGAAGTACCCGAGGTTGAAGGATTCATCCACCCTCATATTTAAGGCAACTAAGGCATCCCGTAGGAGGCGGTTTTCACCTTGAAGCGAGGACCTCTCATGGGCCAAATCATCCCTCTAAGCTCGCCGACGCGCAGACTTAGTAACGTCCATGTCTAAAGCGTGCTTTAACCGCTCCAGGTCTACCAAGGCTTATTGCCTGCCTCATTCGAATTCATCCGCAAATTGGGTCAAGGCGTACAAACCACCCCTAGACTGGGCAAGGTCCCTCCGGGCTTCCTCCAGCTCAGCTCTCGCCGCTATATTAGCTTCCAGGATAATCTTCAGTTGCTTTTACATAGCCAGATTAAGTGCGAAAGCCTATGACTTAATTACAAGAAACCAACAGGGTATCGAACTACGTGATACCCCTCCTACTGTGGTCAATTACAATCGTGGTTCTTTAAAAGTGGTTAATCGGAGTTTCCGCTTAGCGGGAAAATTTCGGTTAACAATATATATTGCTGTGAACATATACTTAATCATTTTCTTTTACCTTTTAAAATAACATTAATTAATTTTCTCACTAGAGAGAGAGAGAGTCATACTAAATTACTTTAAAATTTTGATTTAAATTTATAACTTCAACATTTTTCCTTCAATTTTTTGACAATAAAAGGTGAAGAAGAGTAAACATATTAAGGTAGTCAGGTAGATTGCCAACTTTAAGCCAACAAGGGTGTAGCTCAGTTGGTAGATGGATGAGCTTGAGGCTTGGACAAATGATTCAGGGTCAGTGGTTTGAATCCTAGCAATAGCGCTAGCTTTCAAAAAAAAAATATATGGTCCCGAATTAATAGATGTTGTCAAAAAAAAAAAAAAAAGATTGCCAACTTTGAATCATAAGGAAAAAGACAGATGAATGTGGAAGCCTATGTAAGCTTCTACAGGTATTTTCAATAAAAATGATAATTTTTAATTTTCTAAATCTAATCCATACTCCACTTTTTTATTTTGAAAACGTATTGAAAAGAAAGAAAACAATGAATACAAAATGTTAACCGCCATAATTGGCGGGGATCAAAAAAGAACTTTCCACTAGCTTTGAGAAGAAAGCCGGGATCCAAAGTAGAAGCAAAAAGATGTCCGGGTACCCCGCCTGCTAGCTGACGGGCTAGAGAAAGAGCCTCTACCCACCCCGGCCAGGTCCAAAATCCCTGGGACCATGAAAAGCACTAGGAAGCCAAAAGATAAGTGGGGGCCTGGAAGACACAACCATCACGAGACCCTGGCACCCAACTACTCGAGTACCCCGATACCCGAGTATCCTGGTACCCCGCTACTTGAAACCCCGATATCCGCGAACATCGTTTTAAAAGAATCACGAGAGATGCAGGGTGTCCGGGATACCTCGACCAGCGAAACACGTGACATGCACATGGCAAGATATATACCAGGATCCCACTAGACCGACCCCGCAGAAGCAGGAGGGGGGCACCCCGAAGAGTAGACTACATATAAAAACAGCCACTAAACGTCACCGTTCAAGATAAAAACTCAAGCTACAACGCGGCATTCATTCCCGCCATTTTAGTATCCTATTTTAAATAGGAGTCAACTCATTTGGAACCGGAAAAGAAGGAATCACCTGATCTTTTGGGATCAATTTCCTGACGAATTCGTCAGACTCCAAAGGGAGACCCGTGTATCACTGAAACCCTAGACCGAGGTTCTATGAGTGCTGAGCAAGAAAGCGGGCCTATATATTAATCATACGTTCACAAGGAAAGGGGGATCGAAACCCTACTTCACTTTTTCTACTTATCGACAGGCACGAAAAGCTCCAACTCTATCGTTCCCCTACAGGCTTTATTTTCTCCCATGTTGTAATATTGATAGTTTGAATACCTAGTTGTAAATATCGTATTTCAAATCCACACATATATATATATATATATATATAAACTGCCTTTCAGCTTTCATACATCCACCGTATAAAAAACTCATCCATCCCACTACTTGCATTCATCATAATATCAGATTCATGATACCCAGCGGGATACCAGGCTACTAAGTATCTCGCTGGCCCCAGTCAATCCCAATTCGGGTCCGTTACGTACAAGCAATATCTCGCCTAGCAGATTCCAGTGAACTAGCGGGATATCGGGGTATAGAGTATCCCGCTAGCCCAGGTCTAATTAGATCCAGGTCCATCACATACCGTTAATTCTAAATTGCACCCCGGTGACAATTTTGGGTTAACACAAAACATGCAATAGGCTTAACCAAATAAGAGGGAGGTCCCTATTGGTCATGACAAGAAAATTATAATTCTTGATGCGTTGAGAGTGTCATCCCACTCCCACGATTGTGAACCAAAAATCGAAGACCCGAAATTAGCAAACCTATCCGCACTTTTGTTTCATTCTTGATAAAATGCAATTTCATTACGTGAATAATTCAAAAATTAATATAAAATGTATATTTAATTAGTGTTAAAAATACATAATATACATAATATACATAATATATCTGGACACATTTTAAAAGATTCAACAAGAAATTTCATTTAGTGTTGAGTCTAGGAGTTGATAAAAAAAAGTCGCATGTGATCACTTATGCAATATGAGAAATTATGTGTAATGTTTTGGTTGTAATTCATGAAGCTTATACGCGTTATTGTATATTGGAGACAAGTTGTTAGGGCATGATTGGTCCATTTATTGTCTATAAATTTTTATTTATTTTTAATAGTATTAATAAATATTTATTATGTATATATTCTTAATTTTTTTCATGGAGAATGTGGTAGCAAAAAATGGCCACTAGGCCCAATGGCTTTTTAGCCCAAGTTATTTAGGCCTGGATTCAGTTTTGGCCCATACACCATGGATCGACTCGACAAAGCATCAAGCCACCAATTGACTTAGTCATTAATTCTGAACCGAGTATGGCAGTTGGAGGGGATAAGCACGCAGACGTGTTTGAATGTGTCCATGATTCCGTATCCCACCAAATCTAGCCAAGATTTCAGGGATCAGATACTCCACGAAATCATGAACCAACAATTCCCAACACCTATAAATACAACAATCCTTTTACGAGAGAACTCTAGACTATTGACTGAAAAACAATAACAAAGCTTTGGAGTGTTGAAACTCTAACAAAATAAGAACTCCGGTCACCAGAGTCTTTTAGTTCTTTCAATCACAATCAATCATCGTTCGAACGCTCAGCCTATGCTCATCTAAGGCTAAGAAGATATTTCCCCCTCTCAATTCTTTTGCTTTCATTCGTTTTCTCTGTTGTTTCCATCTTTCTGCAGGTTTCAAAGTGATTCAACGGCTTAGAACCAAATTGCTTGGGCCTAATTTGAATCCGACCTGATCCACATCAATTGTAGATCGACCATTTCCAGAGAATATGAATAAAATAATTAAAAATACAAAATCAAATATCAAAATTTTTCTGATAAAAATATTTCATCGGATAAACTCGAATAAGACATTAGACATGTGTTGATGATTATTTTTCGATGGTCAACTAGTCAATGATTTTAGGTTAGTGAAACTTGTAAATATTAATGTAATGGTAACGTAATAAAACAGAAAATAAAAGAGAAGAGATACGTGGGAAAACTCTAATGATCGAAGAAATGTCCACGGGTCGTTGCCTTAGCAACTGAGTCAAATCTACTATTTTATGAAAAGAATACATGCTTTGTTTCTCTCTCTCTCTCTCTCTCTCTCTCTCTCTCTCTCTCTCTCTCTCTCTCTCTCTCTTGTTAGCTAGATCGTAATATCCATTGCAATGTGCTTTTGCGGGTGCATTTATACCAGGTGATACTAGGGTTTTTGGGTACCGCTAGGGTTTGGAGTTGTGGTGTACAAGTAAGAAATTACAGAGTTGGTTTTAAGGTTCTTTCCTATTTGATGTTATCTCGTGTTAAATGTTGTTGAATTCGAATCTATTTAGGACTCTGATATATCGGTGAGGAGATCTGTTTGTTTCCTTGTTGACCTCCTTGATGTATAGTAGTTGACTTGTAATTAATATGTACAGTTGTATTGTTTGCAGGTGGTGGAGAAGTCCTTTTTCTTGTGTGTGCTGAGTAGATTTGATCGGCATACTCTTCTACTCGGCATACTTGGCCATGTTCAACATATTTGGCTTTGCTGACTATCTTTAGTAGCGTTGTGCCTATGTCATGTGGCTTGTCCATGTGGAATGTCAGAGATCTTTGACCAACCCTTTGACCTCTGCTAATATGGCAAGCTTTGTCAACGCTGTCTGATGACGTGTCTTTGCAGTGAATTTCATATACAACAATATCCTCTTAAATATCCGAGCCGAATAGGTTTGTTTTTCCTCGTCGTTTTAACATCATGCTTGTTTTAGCGTCTTTACTCAGCGATAGGTATTTAAAGAACTCATTCGGGCTTACCCCGACCATGCTGTGTTTGGTTTCAATTTTTCACTTATCAAGATTTTATCTGAGTTCCCCTTGTCGTCTTTCCTATAAATGCAACAATTATGGCTCTTTAATATTTCAAGTATCATTAATGACGTGTCTTAATGATAGCCATGTATATTCGAATAACCTTGATTGATATCTCCTGATGGTGACATTTAAAAACTCTTTTGACGGCTTATAGTCTTCTCGTGCTGCCACCTATTTCCTCATGGTTTGTTATGTCAAGCAGCATTTAAGGGACACGACCCTTGTACTGGTCCGGGCGGCTTTTAAGGGACACAACCCTTGTACTGGTCTGTGCGTCACCGCCCACGTCCCCTTGTTTTCCCTCTTCTTTGCTCTTCGCCCTAGGGTTCCGTTTTTTCGAAATTAGAAGTTACACGCCCATTTAAACCCCCTTTAAAGTGGATTTTGTCTTCACTTTCTTCAAGCTTTAGGCCCAGATTTTCTCAGAGTTTCTTCACCTTCGAATTTTTATTCGTTTGATTTCCACACCCTCTTCTTGTTTTTTGGTAAACATCAAAACCCTGCTTTCAATACTCTCCAAGTCTTCTATATTTTTCTGGTTCTTTGACTTTCATTTTTGAGCCCTAGAAAACTCAGAAATCGTGATCCCAATTCTTTCTTCTGTTTTCACTTCTCCAGTTTGCTTGATTCAACTAGTACAATCGTCTTTCCAAGGTTAGTCTCTATGGACCCTGTAGTTAGACACCGTCTCTTTGTTATTGGGATGGCCGCCATTGAGCACAGTGACACTTTTATAGCTTCGCGTATTCATAGGTTGTTAAGCGATCAACCCCCTGACCAACCCCATTTATTGGATGTGGATGTGGATGTGTCAAGGCTATTTCGTGAAGTCTCTTCTACTTATACCCCCGATTTTTCTGAGTTTCCCTAATCTGATGTCCCATCTGATATCCAATCTGATTCTTTTCTTTCTACTCACAGCAGCAATGTTTTCATCCCTGGAAGAGAATGGGAAAACACGACAGTAAATGCCGAGTACACAAATATGCTTCCCCTTGGGCCATTAGGATTAGGGCCCAAGTGTTGAATGAGAGTGATGTGGAGGAGGAGCATCGAACACACCGTATTCATTTTTCTGTTGAGCGAGTATGCGCTTATGATATTGAGTCGAATATGGTCGGCGTTGACGAGATCAACAAGTACATGCGCCGATTTGATCTGGACCATAACCTCATACGGTTGGAACCGACTAGAGACAGGGCCGCATGGAACCCTCCACCCGGGATGGTGGTAATTTACGGGGCCATGTTGAGCTGCGGTGTCACATTTCCCTTTCAACTTTTTATCGCTTTATTTTTAGCTGAAGCTCAAATTACTCTGGCCCAACTCGCCCCGAATAGTTACAGGATCCTGATGAGCATGTGGCATATGTGATACAAGAGGAAGTTGCCCCCACCAACTCCTCACGAGATCAGGCATTTCTATACCCTGAGGCAGTTGAGTCAGACGGGGACTTATTTCATTCTTTCAAGCAAGCCCGACAACTGGATCCTGAATGAGGTAGAGATAAATGAGAAGGTCGAAGTGGCCACAGACGATGAGATGAAAGGTTTCATCTAGGGCTTTCCTTATTCAAATAAGTACTGGAAGAACAGTTGGTTCTTCATTGGTAGAGGCTAGGGGCGATCACTCAACTTTGACCTTGACGGTGTTCGGGTGACACGCATGGTTCCTCGTTATTTCTGTTCGCCCGATACTTGGAATCAGACAACCCCTGCCTTTACGGCTGATGAATTGACCAATATGGCTAGGGCGGTCGTGCGCTCTTTGGAGAAGAGGGGTAGACCTTACCTTTTTGATGAGAAGAAAATGATAAAGGCTCGCCTCTTCCCTCAGATCACTGCTCACCGTAGACGCCGTAAGTCTTTCTTATTTTGATTCATCGTTTAAAGTGGGCGTTTAATTCTTGATTTAACTATCTTGGTTGACATTTTCCCTACAGTGTTCGACGTGGATATTGTTTGCGAAGCTCAAGCCCGTTGGATAAAAGCTACTGAAGAGGCGAGCAGTAAGGAAGTCGCTTGCTAAAGAGCCACTGGGATTGCTCCTCTGGAAGATAAATCTTATGAAAGCTCTTCTGAGGGTGTCAATGAAGTTGATGGGGGAGTGCCCGAGTACACACTTGAAGAGATTCCTCGCAACACTGAGGGCGAGTCGAGTAAACGAGGGGGCCCGAGCGAGCCAAGTAGCCCTACTTTGGATGACGCTGGCGAATGAATAGAGCGTTTGCATATCGAGCCAAGTAGATCGAGGGATCCTACTGCAGACGAGGCAACTATCGGAGCACGTGAGCTGAGTTCTACTGCTAAGGGAAAGTAAAAGGTTGGGGAGCCTTCTAGCACTACTGCACCGGCTTCAAAAACTTCACCTGCTGTTGTTAAAGTTAAGGCTGAGATTAAGGATCCTGCTGCCGATCTTGACACCGGAGGGAGACAGACCGGGAGAGGAAAGCTTCTTTCTCGTCGAGCTATCCAGCTCCAAAAATTCTATGGGTGGATGAGTTCATTAATTCTTCCTCGAAAAGCGAGGATGCTGGTGTCGGGGTTGGAGAGACTAGAGTGCAAGCTTCTCCAAAAATCCAATTAGAGATCCAAAAAGAGAGTTTCGCTGCAGATCCTGCTAGCTCATCTCCCAGGGTGGACCCAACAGTTGATATAAATGTAGTGGATCTACCTATTATGCCCGATGTAGACTCGAGTGGCTCGGGCACTTCGGGTCAACCTAAGGAACCCACCCCAGGCTGTAAGATCCTAGGTTTTGTGTTGACTTGATTTCATTGCAAAACACTCTTATTTGTAATGATTAGTGGCTTAGGTATCTCTTGAAAAAAAGAAGATTCAAAGGGAAAAGCAACCTTTCATGCAAATGTCGTTTTCAAGAGGAATTGCGCCTATTCGGATGCTAAGGTATCAAATCCTTCTTCCTCTTGCAAGGCGTAAGTGCACACACACACAATTCATATATGTGTGTCTCTGCATCATAGTGCAAACATTTGGTATAACACATTCACACACATCTAAGTATGCTCATGCATTTTGCTTATATAGACAAACATTGTAGAATTGCATGTTTTGTGACTATCACTTGGATATAGCATGCTTGTGTGAAAAGGTGTTTATCTATTTGTGTTTCTTGTGTTTTGGGCTTGAACATGATCTCATTTGAGTCCTCATTGAGTCCCGGTCATTTCGGTTACTCATACGTTAAGTTTCGAGTCCAAACGACTTAGCTAGGCTACTTTGCATTCTCATACGTTGTGTTGACTTTGTCATCACTTTCCGAGATGATTTCTCAACATTTTGTCAAATTTTCTTAGTCTTTGTCATGCGTAAGGGAGTCATGATTCATAATCCAAAAACATATTCGAATTCGCAGTTCGAATGCCCGAATACGGCTGAAGAACGCGAGCGGTGCGCGAGAAGAGCAAGCTGGCCATTGGCCATGCTTTGGCCACCCCGTGTGGAGGCTGTGACCCACGGCCTGGGCAGCTCTCTGCCCCCATGTGGCCCACGCACCCCACACAGGAAGGGGCTGATGTGTCCTCTTTTGGTTGGTCGAAAATCCTTCTCTCTCCTCTATTTAAAGTTTTCAAACTTCCCTCCAAAAGGTAGAACTTAAACTTGAAGAAAAATTCTGTAGAAATCTTCTCAATTTTTGATTTCTTATTTTGATCATATCTCTCTCATTTCAACTTCGAATCAAGTGATTCAAACTCTGACATCATTGATCTTGAAGAGAGGAACAAACCCCAAGCAATTTCAGGACCAAATGATGTCTTGATTTTTCGCAGTGACCAGTTTTCAGTCCGAGACTCATCATTTGTAGGAGAAACATTTTCTTATCACTTCATCTTTTGATCATCTCTTTTAATCTTCCTATTTGATATATGATTTGTGTTTAGAATGATGTTAGAACATATTCTAGGGGTGGTTGATCATTTGTTATTTGAGTTTTAGCTTTGTGATCTCTCTTGAACATATATTTGCTAAACTTGATTAAACTTGAAATTGATTCTAGAAATGATATATGTGATGTGCTTCATGACATTTTCTAGGTTTAATTTCATGATCTAAGAACTAGGTTTTTTTGTGTGTGATATATTGAATATTCATACCTTGTTCTTTTTTATATACATGTCTTGATTTCTAGATACATTTGTGATTGTTTGTTGAAAGCATATTCTAGACTATCATTGAACATGTTCATAGTGCTTGATTGATCATCTTGCTTTATTTGATTGTGCTTGCATAATTTTGCATCACTTAGATCATTGTCTTGTGAAAGGTTGAAGCTTCTTAGCAAAGTGAGTGAAGCTTTGTGGAAAGAGCAAGAAGTCTTGGTTAGGAAAGTGTTCCGGATAACCAAGCAAAAAGTCTTGTCTAGGGTCGGGAGGATCCGGATAGATAAGCAAGGAAATCTTCCTAGAGATGTGAGCGTCTTGGATAGGAAGTTGCTTCCTAGAGGTGTAGGACACATCTTGGATAGGAAGTAGGCTTGGTAGTTCACTAGCCATTGGGTAGACTAGAAGGTGATAGCTTGAGCGGATATCATGTGTTGATAGCTTGAGTGTGTAAGTCCTTTTCGTATAGTGAATTGCTTTGCCGGTGGATATGGTATCAACCCATGAATGTTTCCTCTTTGAGGTTTTACCACGTAAAAATCACTTGTGTTGATTTTAGTGTTTTTTAGTTTCTTTACTTGCTTTATATTGTATTGCTTGCTTATAACACTTGTTCAATTGAACTCATATCATCTTGTTTAAGCAATTCAATTGTAAAGCTCTCTAAGTGTGTGTTAATTGGTTATGTGGAAAAGAAGCACGGGAATTTGGGCATACACCTATTCACCCCCCTCTAGGTATATTTTACACTATAAGTGGTTAAGGGAATTTCACAGGCCATGTCATTGGGTCATACTTATATTGGTGATGACCATTAGAGCCGTTTCAGGGTCGGTACTTCATCGGATCGGCTTCAAAACTTTTTTAACAACGCTTCCTATGTGAGTTTTGTCTTTTCATTGTCGTTATGCTTTCTTTCCATAGCTTCATTTTTATTTTATTTTTTTGCAGATGGTCACCGAGATGTCAGAGGCTTTGGAGGTTATCCATGCTCAGGCAGATAGAATAAAGTGCCTAGAAGCCCAACTGAAGGAGAGTGAGGACGGTCGTGCTCAGGCTGAGATTGCTTGCGAGGAGAAGATTAATTCACACCAAGAGTTTATGGACCGGTGCCTTGCTAATTAGATGAAAGCCGAGCAGAGAGCTTCTCTAGCTACTGGTGAGGTTTAAACTCTAAGGGATATGCTGTCTTCTACTCAAGAAACAATGCTCTAGGTCAAGCAGAAAGCTGAGGAGGCCAAGTCATCCTATGAACACAGGATCGAAGATTTAGAGCACCAAGCTTTGACCGTCAAATCATTGTCGAAAGAGGCGAGGCTAAAACTGGAGATCTAAGGAGTTGACCATTTTAAGAGGTCTCTAACCTATGACACCCTACTTCTCAGAGAATTTCAGCGAGGGATGGTCTCGACCGGTGAATTCTTCAAGTTGAAGAATAGGGCGACTGGAAAGGCCAGTACCAATTGGAGCTTATCAATTGAAAAACATGTGGACATGTCCCTGGAATCTCTTCGAGCCCAAATGAAGGTCTGGCGAGCATATTGCTACAGCAAAAGGGAAGATACCTCATCTCATGCACTTAGAAGTGCCTACCGAGAGTGTTTTCTCTACTTTTCTCGCCTGTCAGAAGGCAAGGATAGATAGTGAGGAACCTAACGTTGGGCTAGTGCCTGGGAGAGACTACAGTGCCTGGATAGACAATGATGAAGATGAGATCATTTGGCCCTCAGATGAAAACTTGCTAAGCGAGCATGATATGGTGCCGGATCCGAGTATTGGTGGCAGTGGCTCTCAACCCCCAGCGTAATCTTCTTGATCCTATTTTCAGATTCTTTTTGTAATAAACCTGGATCTATTTCCTTCGTGTACATTTACTATTTACATAATATATACATTTTTCATGACTAGTGTATTCTCGTTATTTCATAATAACAGCTTAAAGTCAAATCTGCACATTTAAAATAAACAAACAAAGGCGAGTAAAAAAAATCAGGAGTAAGGCAGAACATCTTATCTTTTCAATATTTTGGGGATTAGCTTCTTTTGATGAGTCCCTTAGCCAAGTATTTTATTAAACTGGCAATCAAGTTTCTTCATTCCCGGGTATATTGCAACTAATCCGAGTATCTTATTAAACCGACAATTAGTTGGGTTCTTTTGCGATGTGCCATAACTGAGCCAAGTATCTTATTAAACTGGCAATCAGTTAGGTTTCTTCATTCCCAAGTATACCGCAACTAAGCCGAGTATCTTATTAAACCGGTAATTAGTTTGGTTCTTTTATGATGTGCCGTAACTGAGCCAATTATCTTATTAAACTTGCAAACAGTTAGGTTTCTTCATTCTCAAGTATACCGCAACTAAGCCGAGTATCTTATTAAACCGGCAATTAGTTGGGTTCTTTTGCGATATGCCATAACTGAGCCAAGTATCTTATTAAATTGGCAATTAGTTAGGTTTCTTCATTCCCGAGTATACCGCAACTAAGTCAAGTATCTTGTTAAACCGGTAATTAGTAGGGTTCTTTTGCGATATGCCGTAACTGAGCCAAGTATCTTATTAAACTGGCAACCCGTTAGGTTTCTTCACCTAAGTGTTACGTCGAGGCTCACCACAACCATACAAATGAGTCCCTGCACAACTCACCTAGGACGTCTCCAGGTTTTGTCTGTGACAAGGGTTTGCCGAATTGTTGGGATAGTGTATACCGACAAACACAGATGTGCATCTTATTAGGTCTTCCTCAGCAGCTCCCCAAACATTTTCTTTCCAGCTCAGGTTTGCCTTTTTACTAGGTAATGCATTTACAACTACCCAGCTAGGCGCGCATGCTTAATTAGCTTCTTTGCCCCTTCGAACACTTTCCACTCGCTTTTCTCAGTTTCATGGCGCCCAAGTTTTTATTGTAACTGAATCTTTTCACATCTGTCCAGTTTTTATTTTTTTTTTTGTTAGTCTTCCAAGTCTACCTTCTCTTTAAGACATTTGATCTTTCTTGGAGATACTGTAAATTTCCGTAAGGGATTTTATTTATTCTACAAAACTGTTCTGAACATGTAAACTTAAGCAAGTTTGCTAATTTATTAATAAACAGATATCTAAAAAGCTAAGAATCAAGATTGAATGCACATCAAGGAAAAAAAAAAAAAAGGTAAGAGGGACCCTTTAAGGACAAAATGTCTTCAGGTATTACGTATTGCATGGTCGGGATCACACCACCCCCGAGTCGGGCAATTAGGTAGGCTATGCCCTACTACACCATCTATGATGTATGGTCCTTTCCATTTGTCAGCGAGGGACCCTACTGCTTTGTCCTTGGTGTTTGGTGACACTCTTCTTAAAACTAGATCCCAAAGTTGGAATCTTCGCACTCAAACATGTAAGTTGTAGTGCCTTGCTGCTCTTTACTGTTACGTTGTGTTCCTCACTTGTGACCTGCCTCTAGCTTCTTCCAGCTCATCCAAATTTTGGAGCAGCATACTGATATTGTGATTTAGGTCATACAACCGAATTCCTAGAGAGATGAAAGATGTCTCTACAGGCATAACTGCCTCAGTTCCATATGCCAAAGAAAAGGGTGTTTCTCCCGTGGAGGTCCTTGCAATTGTTCGGTATGCCTATAGTACTTTAGGGAGCTTGTCCGCCCAGTTCCGTTTCTTTTCATCCTGCTTTACTTTCAAAGTGTGCTTTATCGCCTTGTTCACCGCTTATCTACCCATTGGTTTATGGATGAGTGTGTGAGGCGTAGCAATTTGAGATTTTATGGTCGCGGCGCAGCTTCCTAAACTTCGCGTTATCGAACTGGGTGCCATTGTCAGTGATGATGGTACTTGGAACCCCGAACCTGTAAAATATGTTCTTCTTGACAAAGTTGGTGGTTTTTACTTCAGTGATGTGCACGAGTGGCTCTACTTCTACCCATTTGGTGAAATAGTCCACTGCTACAATTACATGCTTCGCTCCTCCCTTTACCATATAGGCATTGGTCCTACGAGATCAAGGCCCCACATGGCGAACGGCCAAGGAGACTTGAGGCTTCTGAGCAATTCGATGGGGGCTTACCGAATGTTATTGGCAATCTTCTAGCAAGTCTCGCGGCTTTCTGAGAATCGCTGAGCTTTGGCGAATAAGGTCGGCTAGTAGAACCCCTGCTTGAGTACTTTATGTGCAGACTCTTACCCCCAGTATGATTTCCACACACGCCATTGTGGACATCTTTTAAGATCTGTTCAACTTCTTCATCTACCATGCACCTTTGTAGTGCCTTTGAAAATCCTTTTCTGTAGAGTTCTCCACCAATAATGGTGTACCGGGTCGACCTATACTTAATGCATTTTGCCTCTATGGCTTCTTCTGGTAAAACATCCTCTTCCAAGTATTTCATGAATAGGGTCATCCAATCGTTCGACTGTACTCAGATTTCTGCTATTATGAGTTCCTCTGGTTCGGCTATGATTGGCCTGGTTAGGTGTGCAACTGGGACTGTCTTGGATCTGATGCTAGTAGTTGCTAATTTTCTTTGAAGCATCTGCTTTCTCATTTTCTTCTCGTGGGATTTGAGTGATCTTGTATTCTTTGAAGCGTGTGAGTAATCTCTTTGCCGTGTCTAAATATGCCATCATACACTCGTCCCTCGCATGGTACTCATCCAAGACTTGATTGACCATGACTTGCGAGTCACTGAAGATTTCTATCTTGTCTGCTCCTAGTGCAATGCTTACTCTCAGATTGGCTAACAAAACTTTATACCCGGCTTGATTGTTGGTTGCTTTGAAGTCGAACCTCATAGCACACTCTACAACATCTCCTTATGCGGTTGATATTACTATCCCGGCCCCGCTGCCATGGGTGTTTGATGAGCCATCCACATGCAATTTCTATTGGAAGTCCCTCTCTTGCCTCCTCTCCATCATCATTATTTTTACTTCAACGTCTAGCTTGGTGAACTCGGCTACAAAGCCTGCCACTACCTGTCCCTTGATCGTTGCTTTTGGTGTGTACTTGATGTAGAATTCACTCAACTCAATAGCCCATTTAGTCAATCTTCTTGATAACTCTGGCTTCTGCAGTATCTGCTTTAGTGGGCAGTCGGTGTATACTTCCACTATATCTGCCTGGAACTACAGTCTTAACTTCCTTGCTGCCGTAACCAATGCAAGTGCCATCTTTTCTACTGGTGAATATCTTGTCTCAGTTAGCAACAGGACGTTGTTAGTGTAGTACACAGGTTTCTACACCCCTTCCTCCAACTGGATTAGTTCTGAGCTGGTCATTGCTCCAGTGAGGGATATGTACAAGTATAGGGTTTCCCCAACTATAGGTTTTGATAAGATTGGTGCTCTTCCCAGGTACTCCTTCAATTTCTGAAAGGCTTATTCACATTCCCGACTCCATTTGAGCCCTTTCCCTTTCTTAATTGCTTTGAAGAACAGTGCATATTTATCCGTTGTTTTGGATATGAGCCAGTTGAGCAAATCAAGGTAGCCTGTTAATTTATGTACTTCCTTTAACGACCTCGGAAAGACCATGTCCGCGAGAGCTTTGATCTTCTCGGGATTCACGTCAATTCCTCTTTGATGAACTTGGAAGCCTAAGATTATCCCTAATGGTACGCCGAATACACATTTGTTCAAGTTAAACTTCATCTTGTATCTTCTTAACACATCGAAAGTTTCTTTTAGATCCGACGTGTGCTCCTCTGCTCTGACACTTTTAGTCAGCATGTCATCAACATAAAATTCCATATTTTTTCCAATTTTCTAAGCAAATATTCTGTTTACTAGCCTCTGATATGTTGCTCCAGCGTTCTTCAAATAGAAAGGCATTATAGTGTAGCAATATAGGCCCTGGTTTGTTGTAAATGCCGTCTTTTCTTCATCTAGCTTGTTCATCAGGATTTGATTATACCCCGAGTAGGCATCCATGAAACTGAGCATCTCGTACCCTACAGTTGAGTCCACCAACTGGTCTATTCTTGGTAGAGGAAAGCTATCCTTTGGGCAAGCTTTATTCAAGTCAGTGAAGTCCATACATATCCTCCACTGATTGTTCTTATTCTTTACTAGTACCACATTGGCTACCCACTGTGGGTACTTCACCTCCCTTATCGACCATGCAGCGAGCAGCTTTTCCACTTCTTTTTTAATTGCCGCACTTCTCTCCGGATTGAACAATCGCCTCTTTTGGACTACCAGTTTGATTTCCGGGTTGACCGCCAGGTAGTGTGATATCACTTTTGTATCTATCCCGAATATATCTTCATGACTCCAAGCGAACAGATCTTTGTACTCCCTTAGCAGGTTGGTCAGGTCAGCCTTAATGCCCTCCTGCAAGTTAGCACCTATCTTGACAACTTTGGTGGGTTCAGCATCGTCTAGTGTTACGTCTTCAGTTGGTTCATCTTTCTGATCTTCGGGCTTTTCCTTTGGGTCAAGCTCGAACTCCCCGGGTATTTCTGCCCGATCTTCTGACTCATCCGTGCTCTGGTCAACCGACTGAACCATGTATGCTTGTCGAACTTCTTTGCCTTCTTTATCTTTATTAACTGAAGGGCTTGCCCTTCAATTTGTACGTCTTCTGGGTCGGCCTTGACCTAGCTCCGTTAGATCAGGGTTGTACTTCCTGCGGGGGCATTTATCCTGTCAGGGCTCTTTGCTAGCACATGCTTGTCTCTCTGAAAAGGTATCAGGCCGATCGATTGGGCTCCGGCTCATTTTTAATGGTGCATCAGGTGTCAGACCGACCACTACGGAATGCAACCTGCCCTGCTATTGATCCGGGGTGTGCAGGCTATAGGGTGAGGCTAGATTTTCCATAGCGGAAAGGATTACCCCATATTTAGCTGCGTCGGACACCAATCGCTGCAGTGACTCCTGGAATCGCTGGGCGATCTCTTCACTGGTTGGAGAAAGCTGTCGAGGATTCGTAACCGCGGCTACTAATTTGTTTTCGACTATCAGGACAACGTCTGTAGTGGTGTCTATTCCCAGCAAGTCCTCCGGTACCTCCTGGACATTTCTGGAACCACTGCCATCTCCTTCACTAGCCATTGTCTCACAAGGGGTCTTAGAGTAGAATGTTCCTAACCCCCTTCCTTTTAGTGCCAATTGTTTATGGTTGTTTTTTGATGGTCAACCAGTCAACGATTTTAAGTTAGTGAAACCTACAAATATGAATGTAATGGCAACGTAATAAAACAGCAAATAAAAGAGAAGAGATACGTGGTAAAACTTCGATGATCGGAGAAACGTCCATGGGTCGTTGCCTTAGAAACTGAGTCAAATCCACTATTTTATGAAAAAAAAAAATACAAGCTATGTTTCTCTCTCACTCTCTTGCTAGCTAGATCGTAATATCCATTGCAATGTGCTTTTGCGAGTGTATTTATACCAAGTGATACTAGGGTTTTTGGGTACCGCTAGGGTTTGGAGTTGTGGCGTACAAGTAAGAGATTACAGAGTTGGTTTTAGGGTTCTTTCCTATTTGATGTTATCTCGTGTTAAATGCTATTGAATTCAAATCTACTTAGGACTCTGATATATCGGTGAGGAGATCTGTTTGTTTCCTTGTTGAACTATTTGTTGTATAGTAGTTGACTTGTGATTGATCTGTACAGCTGTATTGTTTGCAGGTGGTGGAGAAATCCTTTTTCTCGTTTATGCCGAGTAGATCTGATCTGGCATACTCTTCTACTCGGTGTACTCGACGTACTCACCTGGCCTTGGTCGGCATATTTGGCTTTGCTGGCTATCTTTAGTAACGTTGTACCTATGTCAGGTGGCTTGTCCAAGTAAAATGTCAGAGATCTTTGACCAACCCTTTGACCTCTCCTTATGTGGCAAGCTTTGTCAACCCTGTCTGATGACGTGTCTTCACGGCGAATTTCATATACAACAACATGCATATCGGATATAAAATTGGGAAAAATTTTGGTTGGTTATAGGCAGAAGACTGCATGGCATGCAGCTTTCATGCATGTTGGAAAAAAGAAAATTGATTGTCATGGCCTAATTATTATCCCAAAAAAAGAAGAAGAAAAAGATGTTGAATCAATTCCATGATCAATAACGCGCTTTCTCTTGTAGTGCCAATCCATGCAGGTCCATCAAAACATGTTAACATATTATTCTTTTGCGCATAAATAAGTCAATTTTGTAAGACCTAACATTTTTTAATTACTAACAAACAAAAAAATAAAAATAACTAAATAATAGAACGTACAAATGTATTTATTTTATTATAAGATCAACCTCTACATTAGCAACACCGACATAACATAAGATTAGAATTACAACTTACAAGCCCCAAGAAAGTGGACCAGTACACAGCAACTATATATGAATATATGAAAATGACAAGAAGCCTTTGATTTTCTTTTCTACATAATCACTAAAAGAAAAATGGTCTATTGGGACGAAAACTTATAGGGACGTTTTTTTTTATCCCAATAGGATGTCTATTAGGACGAAAAAATTATTCATCCCTAAAAAACATAAAATTGATCAAACCTTTAGGGATGAATTGTTTTTGTCCCAATATGACGTCTATTGGGACAAAATACATAATTCGTCCAAATAGATTGTCTATTGGGACAATTTTTTTTCGTCCCAATAGGTTGATTATTTTCCTTAAACATAGACCTTTAGGGATGTATTTTTTTTCCCCATATAACGTCTATTAGGACTAAATACATAATTCGTCCCAATAGACTGTCTATTGGGATAAATATTTTTCGTCCCAATAGGTTGATTATTTTCCTTAAACATAGACCTTTAGGGACGAATTTTGTTTGTCCCAATATATAGTCTATTGGGACGAAATACATAATTTGTCCCAATAGACTGTCTATTGGGACAAATTGTTTTCGTCCCAATAGGTTGATTATTTTCCTTAAACATAGACCTTTAGGGACAAATTTTGTTTGTCCCAATATAACATCTATTGGGACGAAATACATAATTCGTCCCAATAGACTGTCTATTGGGACAAATTATTTTCGTCCCAATAGGTTGATTATTTTCCTTAAACATAGACCTTTAGGAACGAATTTTTTTGTCCCAATATAATTTCTATTGGGACGAAATACATAATTCGTCCCAATAGGTTTTCTTTTATTTAAAATTATAATAATTAATTAATTTTATTGAAAATTCTTGATTTTTTTCTTGAAGTTTTTCCTTAAAAATAGATTAATATTTAAATTACCATATAAATTAGAAAATGATGCAATATGGATCATTTTGTTCGTCCAAAGTGGTTCTCTATCGAGATGAATTTTATTTTTTCCCAATTAGTGCTTCATAAGGATCAATAACTATTAGTCTTGAGAGGTTTTCTATTATTAAAAAAAAAAAAACCGAACCATCGGAACTGGAACCAAAACCGCTGATTCAGAATCGAAAACCGAAACCGCTGGTTCCAAATCGAAAATCGGAACCGGGGTCATGTATAGTTTACGAGTATGATTAACGATTGATCCTTTGATCAGACAATATATGATTTTAACAAAACAGTTTAATTAAATATTACAATAAATGTTTTTTAATATCAATTTGTTTATCATATAAAAATAAAAGTTAAATTAGTGGAATCGATTTACAAATAAAATTTTGATTGAAAAATAATCAATAAAAATTTAATAACAAGTAGAGGTTATATATAAAATATTATGCTTTTATTAGCACATTCAAAGCAGCAGCAAGGTAGATAAGGCTTGGCTCATGAAACTCATGAGTAGAGATGCACGTTTGGGGAATGGGGATGGATATAGGTCCCCCCATCCCCATCCCCACTTCCCACACCCTTCCCCCATCCCCACCCCCGCCCCCAAATTCCCCATCCCCGTTTTTCCCTGTTTCCCCGTTTCCCCCATTCCCCCATTTCCCCATTTGATTAAAAATTACAAATTAAAAAAATGATATATATATATATATATATATATATATATATATATATATATATATATATATTTATATATTATAATTAAAGAATAAAAACATGTATATTATAATTATAATTATAATTATAATTATAATTATAATTATATATGTTTGGGGGGAAATGGGGAAATGGGGATGGGGGACCTCCTCCCCATCCCCATCCCCATTTCAATATATTTGTGGGGAAAATGGGGAAATGGGGATAGGGAGAGTCTCCCCATCCCCATCCCCATCCCCATCCCCATCCCCATTTCAATTTGGGGATGAAAATCATCCTCATCCCTCCCCGTTTCCCCATTTTTCCCCAAAATAAATCCCCAAATGGGGATGGGGACGCGGGGAATTGGGTTCCGGGGAAAAATGTGCATCTCTACTCATGAGTGCTGGGTTCAACATTCCATGAGAACGCAAATTAATTGTGATTTGTGGCTGTGTGGGTGGCTGGGCGGGTGGCTGGGCATGGCAGTGTGCGTGGGTTTTTTTTTTTTTAATATATATTTCGTCCCTATAGGTTGTCAAAAGGAACGAAAAAACAATTCATCCCTACAAGTTGTCTATTGGGACGAATAATTTCGTCCCTATACATTATCAATTGGAATGAACAAAAATCGTCCAAATAGGTAGTTTTAAGGGACGAATTTCAATTTTCGTCCCAAAGAACCTATTGCGACCCACCTAAGGCGACGTAATCTGGAACGAATTTTTTTCGTCCCAATAGGTCTATCGGGACGAATTTTGGGCTATTGGGACGAAAAAAAAAGCGTCTCAATAGCCCTTTTTTTTGTAGTGAATCTGTTTATTCTTCTTCAATTCTGAACAAATATATGATAAATCAAACGCAGAAACTCGCTTTCACTCCCTTTCTCTGTAGAGCTTTTGAACTCTCGGTTTCTTTATTTGGATACTCTTCTTTTCTCCTGCAACAACATTTCAGTCTTGTCATTGGAAGTTCACATAGAAGAAATATTTTTATAAAATGCAGCTATATATAACAAGTATATAATTAATTATTAGAAATAATTTACCTGAAAAGCATGCAATCAAAGCCACTTTCTAGTAGTGATGAGGAGGAGGGGCTGATGCGTAGATGTAATGAGGTGGTGGCAGTGACTTGTGAACTGGAGGAGGAGGTGGAGACTTGTACTTGTATGGCTTCTTGGGAGGAGGAGGTGGTGGACACTTGTAAACTGAAGGAGGTTGTTATGTATTTTTCCAATCCTGGAAAATACATAAAGAGAATTTAGAATAGAGATAGTATTTCAGGCTTAAAATACATAAGAAATTTAGGGGAAGAGAAATAGAAGAGATAAAGGCGGATAATTTGCTTTTGCAATATATTCAATCATAATCCCATTCTCACAATGTCTGGCAGTATATATATGCCTTACAAATTACAATACGAATGAGCAAACAATTAACAACAATAAAACTAGAAATAATGGGCAGAAATATATGTACATGATCCCATGTACTCTTTGCATGACAAACGAGAAATAGGGCACAAACACCCCACTTATTTGCATAACTGAACAACAACTAAGCATAACTGATACTTCTCTGACTTGGTCCATGCACACTTGCTTCCTATGTGCCCACACTTTCTACGTGCCTGACTTCTTGGTAGCTTGGATGCAAGGCTCAATATACACATCAATTCCACTACCCAACAACTAACACACTAACAACGAATCAATATACATATCAGAGGTGGAGGAGACTTGTAAACCGGAGGAGGTGGAGGAGAATCGTGAACTGGAGGACACTTGTAAACTGGAGTAGGTGGAGGAGAAGCGTAAACCAGAGGAGGTGGTGGAGAAGCGTAAACCGGAGGAGGTGGAGGAGAAGCGTAAACCGGAGGAGGTGGTGGAGAAGCGTAAACTGGAGGAGGTGGAGGAGAAGCATAAACCGGAGGAGGTGGTGGAGAAGCGTAAACCGGAGGAGGTGGAGGAGAAGCGTAAACTGGAGGAGGTGGAGGAGAAGCGTAAACCGGAGGAGGTGGTGGAGAAGCATAAACCGGAGGAGGTGGAGGAGAAGCGTAAACTGGAGTAACCAAGAGAGAGGCCATTGGAGAGACTGTTACTACTGGAGGAGGTGGACGAGACTTGTAAACTGGAGTAGCCAAGAGAGAGGCCATTGGAGAGACCGTTACTACTAAAAGAGTAGCCAAGAGAGAGGCAATTGGAGACCCCATTTTCCCTCAAGTCGTGGGTTTTGGTATGCTCTCAACCAATGTCGTGTCTCTCTTTATATAGAGTTTGGATTTTACTCTCCAAACACCAACTTCAGCATCTCAGTAAAAGTTTGACTTTAATAAATTTTACTTATTGTATAAATGGGTATTATCAATTTACTTATTAAATTTTGGTGAAAGATTAATTTTTTAAACAAGTTTATTTTTTTATAACCGTTAATAGCTTACTTTTCAAAAATATATCAAATTGGTCCTCTAACCCAAATTTTGAAGGTTAAATGTGATAAAAAATACAAATTGACCATTTTACCCTTTGTATTTAATTATTGAATGAGAATGACACTTTTGCCCTCCAACCTTTAACAATTTAACTTTATAAATTTAGATTGTCCGTTATAAAATTGACATGTGTTATAAAACTTATTTAAGAAAAATACTTAAACGGTATTTGTTTATTTATGCTAAATGGAAACATATAATAACTCTTCAAATAAAATAAAACTACTAATTTATTTTTTTTAAATGGAAAATTCCATTTGAAAAAAAAATAGAAAAAATATATAAAAAATGATAAAATAAAATAAAAATATACCCAGATTTTATAGAGATCCATTGATCCAGTCCAACACTACTACAATATCCCAGTAACATCAACCATCATCAACATCACACATAAAGAGAAATACTAATTGATTTGGAAAAGATTTTTGAGCTCCTTCATCACAATTAAAAAAGATGACTAGTCATCAGTCAACTCCCTTTCTCCATCTTACAAACAATTATCAACACGAAAGAAGAATGTTCGCATTTTCAGTTGTTATTAGAAGATTCACTTCAGAGTTCAAACAAGCAAAGACCCAAGAGCTGTACCAAATCTAGTTCATTGCAGTCTAGCTTCTTCTTTTTATCTAATACGAAGAAACATAGCAAATGATGTTAAACAGAAACATAAACAAATCTATAAAAAAAAAAAATTGATGCATTTTTGAAATGTAAGAGACCCGAGCTTGTAAAAAAACAAACTCGTTTAAAAAATTGATCTTTCACCAAAACTTAGGGATTAAATTGATAATATCCCTTGTATAAATTAATAATAGTTGATTTGTCATTAATGTGTGGACAAACTTGACTAGTTTTCAGTTTATTGTTTAGTCACTGCAAGCTAAGCAGGGAATAAATTAATAGTTTATGATCCCGTTTTTATCAACTTTCTTCTGTCTCTACACTTGTATATTTTCTATGGACGTAGTAAATGAAGAGTACCCCATTTGCCTTCTTTTATTTACATATCTATTTTTTTTAAGTTTGAATCACAGAAAAAATGTTACAAACTATTTGTTTGTTCGTTAGTTTTTGGTATTTTTGTGTGTGTGGTAATTATAGATGGTATGAAGGAATTTATTGAAAAGAAAAGGAAAAAATTAATATATTTACGTAGGGGTATAATAATATGTAAATCTGTTTTCAACCTGTAAGTATTTGTTATCAGCGTACAGGTATAAAAATGTGTTTTCATCAACGTGATATAAAATACTTTCGAATGACTTTTGAGTTGGCAAACAATATCATATTTATGCATATATATAATATATGTTGTTGGAATCGTTTCGATAAGGAGAACATATGTTAGAGAGAAAATGGATAGAAACTTATGGGAGGAATGAAACATTATTTTAGAGAATAGAGAGAGAAACACAAATAGATGAGAGATACGAGAGAAATGAAACGTGGTTTGAGTGAAAAAAAAAAAAAGATTAAAAATTACTAGATGTGTAACTCTTAATTGCAAAAATGACACAATGATACTTGTTGACGGTGAAAACTCGCCAATGGTCAAAAGGTCAAACTCCTCTAGATGTCCAACCAGGAATGGTTAAGTTAGAGATGTTGTGAACTTCTAGGTGAAGTTAGGCCATGTGGATATTCTAGTTTCTTCGATATTGGAAGGTGTTTGACTAGTTTCTTCCTACTTGAAAACGAAACACGGGTCAGATAGGGTATATCGAATGTTTCTGATATTTCCCTCTCCGACGCTCAAGTCAGTCACTAGAATAAAGGTGTAGACAAACAGAGAGAATATATTTTTAGGGTTTTGTGCATACCTTAGATGTTGTCGTCACTTTCTAGTGGTGGCAAAACAGGCTAGCCCGGCCTGTTAGGCCCGAGCCCATCAAGCCCGTTAGCTTAATGGGCTGGGTCAGGCCCGGCCTGTTAGGGACACAGTCTGGGCCGGGCCGGCCTGGCCTGTTGGGGGGAAAGGGGGGTCCGGCCTGGGCACGGGCCTGGTCTGGGGGCGTGCCAGGTCGGGCCCAGGGCGAGCCTCTAGCTGGTCGACCTGTTAAGGCCTTAACGGGCAGGCCTGTTTAGGGCCCGCCAGAATTCTAATGTTCAATTTAAAAAAAAAAAAAATTGAATTGATGGGTGGGTTTTATAATTATCCAGGAGCATTTGGTGACTGTAGGATAATTATAAAAGTCATCCCTCAATTCAAATTTTTTAAAAAATGAAAATTGAAATTCTGGTGGGCCCTTAACGGGTCGGCCCGTTAAGGGCTTAACGGGCCAACATGTTAAGGGCCTGTTTAAGGCCCATTGGCCTAGCGGGCCATGCCGGGCCCGGCCCGGCCTGTTTTCCGCGCCACCTGGGCCTGGCACGGCACGGCACGGCACGCCAGCTTAACAGGCCCAGGCCTGGCCTATTAAGTCAATGGACCGGGCCGGCCCGGGCCCGCGATCGAAATAGGCCGGGCCAGGCAGCCCGCCAGGGCCCGGCCTGTTTTGCCACCTCTATCGCTTTCTTTTTTTAGATCACCAAAGGGTGTGATGTGCACCCCATCTTTTTCAGTTGGCGAAGGGTGCACATTCTCCCCTTACTGGGACAAGGTACCTTGTTCTTGCAACGAATGGGAGATTAATGACGAGTACGTTTTCGTCGTTAAAAAGATCGTACGTCAAAAATATTAATAAAACCTATGCAATGTGTTCACAAGTATAAAAACGAGTAAAGCGGTAAGCACGGGTGTCGTCCACTAGGATTAATAATACTAGTATGCATAAAAGTAAAGTATCGATGGTTTTGTTGGAAAAGATTAACACTAAGATGCAAGCTACAATGTTAGGTTTTTGGTCTATGTTGGCATTAATTCCATATCAAAACGTCATTTATCTTGTAATTGATTTGTGATCTTAGAATTAATGATACGAAGCTTCACGGAGTATTTTGGTCACGGATCATGCAAGATGAAGATTTCAAGAGGAATTACGCTACAACGGTCTACAAAGGTAATTTGACCTCATTCCTCTTACAAGGCTTAGGCACACACTCACTACTCATTCTCATGTGTTTATGCTTTGTTATACATCACTCATATAACACATGCACATGATTGAAATATGTTAATGCATTGTACTTAAATTGTCATGCATTGTAGAAATGCATATACTAGGACTATGTCTAGGAAATGGCATGCTCATGTGAACTTGTGTTTGTTTGTTTGCGTTTTATTGTTTTTGGACTGAAACATGTTCTTATTTGATTCCTCATTGAGTCCCAGTCATTTCGGTTTCTCATAGTTTAGGTTTCAAGTCCAAACGATGTAGCTACGCTACTTTTCGTTCTCTTTCGTTGAGTTGTGTTTGTCATCACTTTCCGAGATGATTTCTCAACCTTTTACCAAAGTTTCATAGTCGTTATCGTGCATGAGGGAGTCATGATTTTTAATCCGAAGATGGATTCGAAATTGGAGTTCGGAGGCCCAGATACGGCTGAAGAACGTGCAAGGTGCGCGAGGAGGCAAGCAAGGCCGTGGGCCTTACCGTTGGCCACCCTGTGTGGTGGCCGTGAGCCACGGCCAGGGCAGCTCTCTGCCCCCGTGTGGCCCATGCGCTTCACACGGGCTTGGCTGATGTGGTCCCTCCTCATTGGCCGAAAACGCTTTTCTCTCTCCTCTCTTTTAAATGCTCCAAGTTCCCTCCAATTCATTTCAAGAAGAAAGAGTGAAAAACCAAACCAGAATTTTCTCTCCAATTTTTATCACCTTCCAAACACCATAACTTCTTCATACGAAGTCCAATTAGGTTGATTCAAGTTGGAGAGTGTTCTTATTTGAGGCCTCTACATTTCCTAAGTGGAGTTGCAGCTGTTTGATTGATTTTCGGACCACTTCTACCCAGAAAATCGAACCAGCTTGGGAATCCAAGGTAGTGCTCATATCTTTGTGTTTTCTCTCTTTTAAACCTTCCATTTGCTTGGGGTTTCTTCTTCTATATATGCTTGTATGATTTATGAAAGCTATTGAGAAAGATAGCTTCAAAATCAAACTTAATAAAAAGTCTAATTAGAGACAATTATCGACTAGTTTCATTGATTCTAGGATTTTCACATGTTTGAGTGTTGTATTGTGATTAGTTTGATATCTAGGATTATATATGACTTGAATTGATGATTCTATGATTTATAATCCTTGTTTCATGTTTTAATCCTTAATTGATTCAATTTAGGATTTGTGTATGTTTAGGTGTTTTTAGAGCTTGATTAGGATTTAATTGATTTGTTCAATATATCATTGCTCTAATTGTTAGCTAGAATGTAAGGTTCACTATTTGTATTGGCTTAATTCCATTGCAAAACACTCTATGTATGTATTAGTTGTTGCTTAGGACATTCTTTGAAGAAAGGAAGCTTAAAAAGTGAAGAGCAACTTCTAGTGCAAAAGTTGTCTTCAAGAGGTGAAAAAACGTCAAAGGTAAATCTTGACTTCTATCCTCTTGCAAGGCGTTAGCGCACACACACACAATTCATACATGTGTGTCCCTGCATCGTGGTTCAAACATTTGGTATAACACATTCACACATCTCATAGTATGCTCATGCATTGATCTTGTATTGATAAACATTGTAGAATTGCATGCGTTGTGACTATCTCTTTGATATGGCATGCTTGTGTGAATTTGTGTTTGTTTGTTTCCGTATTTTTGTATTTGGACTTGAATATGTTCTATTATGATGCCTTATTGAGTTCTGGTCATTTCAGTTACTCATTCATAAGGTTTCGAGTCCAAACGATGTAACTACGCTACTTTTCGTTCTCATTCGTTGAGTTGAATTCATCGTCATTTTCCGAGATGATTTCTCAACTATTTTTCAAAGTTGTGTAGTCATCGTCGTGCGTGAGGGAGTCACGGTTCGTAATCCGAAAACAGATTCGAAATCGGAGTTCGGATGCCCAAGCCCAAGATACGGGCTGAAGAACCGAAGGAGCGCATGAGAGTGATCTGGAGCGCGTGAGGGAGGCCGTGGGCCCCACGGCCAAGGGAGCCCTCTGCTCCCGTGGGCCCCACGTGCCCCCCACGGGGAGGTGACGTGGCACGCTCTGATTTGCTTGAAAAATCTCTCTCTCTCCTCCTTTTAAACTCATCTCCTTCCCTCCACACTTGTTGAAGAATTTTTGAAGAACACTCACAAAATTCTGCAGAATTCTCTCAACTTTAGTTTTAGTATTTTGATCATATCTCTCTCATACGAACTGGAAATCAATCGATTCAAAAACCAAAATTGTTGGTCTTGAAGAGAGCTACAAACTCCAAGCATTTCCAGAGGCATCTGACTTCGCCATTTTTCTCAGTTGATCCATTTTCAGTCCGTGGTCATTATGTTTGTTTCAACTTCTTCTTTTTCAATTTCATCTTTGATCATCTCTTGATTCTTACTATTTGATTGATGAAATTTGTTGAGAAGTATGTTAAATCACATGCTAGGGTTGTTTGATCATTTGTTAATTGAGATTTAGGTTTGTGATTTGTTTTGAACATATATGTGCTAAACTTGATTTTGTGTGAAATTGATTCTAGAAAATGAATATATGATGTGTCTCATATTATTTTCTAGGTTTTATTTCATGATCTAAGAACTAGGTTTTTAGTGTGATATATTGAATATTCATACCTTTGTTCTTATTGATTTACATGTCTTGATTTCTAGATAATCTTGTGATTGTGTGTTGGAAGCATATTCTAGATTGTCATTGAACATGTACATTTTGCTTGATTGATCATCTAGCTTAATTTGTTTGTGTTTGCATCACTTGCATCACTTTAGATCATAGCCTTGCATTAGGTTGAAGTCTCTAGCAAAGTGAGTGAAGCTTTGTGGATAGAGCAAGGAAGTCTTGATTAGAGTCTGGAGGACTCGGATAATCAAGCAAGGAAGACTTGTCTAAGGTCAGGAGGATCCGAATAGGCAAGCAAGAAATCTTCCTAGAGACGTGAGCGTCTTGGATAGGAAGTTGCTTTCTAGAGGTGTAGGACACATCTCGGATAGGAAGTAGGCTTGGTGATTCACTAGCCCGAGGGTAGATTAGGAGTTGATAGCTTGAGCGGATATCATGTGTTGATAGCTTGAGTGTGTAAGTCCTTTTTCATATAGTGGATTGCTTTGCCGGTGGTTGTGGTATCAACCCGTGGATGTTTCCTCTTTGAGGTTTTACCACGTAAAAACACTTGTGTTCATTTTTGTTTTTACTTTTCTTTATCTTCCATATCTTACATTGATTGCATATCTTGTAAATTGATTAACTCTTGTATTAGTGAAACCAATTCATTTGCTAAATCTAATTAAGTGTGCATTTTCTTTGTTATATTCCGCATCATTTTTAATATTGGAAGAATTTGAGTAAATACCTATTCACCCCCCCTCTAGGTATATTTTACACTATGTTGCTTAAGGGAATTTCATAGAATCATTCCTTGAATACATTGTGTTATTCTAGCATGTTTGTGTATTTTTGATAACAACTTGAATAATGTACTTCATGATTATATTTGATTCAAGTGTTATGTTTAGTGAATGGAACTTTGAGTTTTGTGTTTGGTGTTCTCACATGCTCTAAGTTTAATTCCTAATTTTGCATCTAGACTTTTCTTGTGCTATCAGATGCTTAGGTCTATTTGTGCCATAGAATGTTTTGATCATATGTTCTATGTTGAATTTGTTGTTTGCATTATTTGCATTCACATGATCACATTAGGAAGTCCTTGTGAAAGGCATGAAGTCTTGGCTAGGACAATGCGTCCGGATAGTCAAGCAAATGAGTCTTGGTTAGGACAATGCGTCTGGATAACCAAGCAAGGAGACTTAGCTAGAGTCGGGATGGCTCGGATAGCTAAGCAAGAAGTCATGGCTAGGGTCGGGAGGATCCGGATAGTCATGCATGGGAGGCTCTCTAGAGGTGTGATGCCTTGGATAGGGAGTTGGCTTGTATATGTTGGTAGGGCCTAGGTGTATGGATAGACTCCATTAGAGCGGGGTACACGGGAGGTGTATGCACTCTAGTGGATATAGTCTTCCATCGATATTAGTTGATATAGGAATCCAATATATAGTGGTTTCGCATCATTGAGGGGTTTTGTATCTTCTAATAGAGTTTGAGTAGATTAAGGATTGTAATTCTTTTCTGTGATCCAATATATATAGTACCCGATGGTTGTGGATCCAACCCGTGGATGTTTCCTCCTTGGAGGTTTTACCACGTTAAAAAAACCTTGTGTTAATTCTTCCTATCTCTCTCCTTTATATTTTGTATATGTGTATGTTTTATATCTTGTAGTACATTTTCATTAGTAATGTAATTTGGAAACAAGATATATGTAGTGTGATTTGTATACTAAACCTTGTGATCATATTTGTATATAATTGATTTCTTTTGTACATTTGTATTTCTCTTGTATAGTGGATTTTAGTGAATACTTGTAATAAAGTTGATTGTGTATATTTTTAGTATTCTTTATTTTGTACTTATATGTGTGTATGCCTCATACAACAACTTGATACATAGACAATGCAATAATGATGAATTCTTATTTTGTCTATGATTGATGCTTTTATGGTATTTGTGTTGTATGTAAAGCTACCTTGAGGGACAAACTTGAGTTTGTTTCAAGGGATTGAAAAAGGCGTAAAAACCTATTCCCCCCCCCCCCCCCCCCCCCCAAAAAAAAAAAATTAATGTTAAAACTAGATAGTAATGTGATGAATGTATGATGATGTGGACTAAGGAGTTAATGGACTCGTAAGCGAACATTGGGCAATGCAACAAACTCGTAATGAAGCACATTTTATCAAATCTAACCAACCTAGGGTGTATAGTGTTGGTTATTCATCTCTAGCAAGGGGTCAACCTAGGGTGTGTAGTAAAGACCTCCTAATAGAGATTAATCCCTCTTAAGCAACCAATCTAGGGTGTATAGTGCTAGTTGTTCATTTAGGATTCTAACCATGAATACTCATCTATCTATTAAGAGCTCAACCTCTTACTACTGTAGCCATCCTAGGGTGTATAGTAATAAATTCCAATTCTCTCACAAGTGGCCAACCTAGGATGTATAGTGAAGGCCCCCCATTTAAGATTAGATGAGGCTAGAGGTTATTTAACCGGATTCTACTTGGAGGTTAGTTCTTGCAAAATCACTAATGTAGCCAACATAGGATTTATAGTGAAGGCTTCTTATTCTCTCACAAGTGGTCGACCTAGGGTGTCTAATGAAAGCCACTCATTCAAGATTAGATTAAGACCACGGTTATTAAGCTGGATTTTAAGAAATCCTTCCATTCAATATAGCATTAGACAACCACATAGGGTGTATACCTAGTTGTCTACTCAAATAGATTCCAAATCAACCATGCTAAGAGGGTGTATCCAAGACAAGCCAATATTGGAAATCAATTAAAGCAAGAGAATAGAATAGAATATATAAGATAGATATGTATGTAGTTTAGAGTTTATTTAAAAAAGCCCAATATCTATCAAACTAATCACATCAACCCCTTGGTGGGGGATTTAACTACTCATGTTCATTACAACATATAAACTAAGAGAAGAGATAGAGAGAAAACCCTTGAAAAGCATCTCCTTCCTTGAAGCTTTAATCCAATCCTCCTAGTTACCTTTGGTGAGTAGAGAATGGGTTAGGATGAGAGGGAGAAGGTATTCCTAGATTTAGATTACAAGGTTTCTGAAATTCTAAGTGTAAGCACTCTCTTTTTCGATCTAACGTCACTTTCTATTTATAGGGATTACAAAAATAGGTCACAAATGTTTAAAAATGAAATCTGGTGCGCGCGGAGTGCGGGTGGAATGCAGGACCTGCACTCACCCGCACTTTATCAATTTCTTCAAACTTTCAGCTCCTAGGTTTGGGCAAGAGTGCGGGTGGAGTGCGATTGGATGACCTACACTTTATCAAGGTTTGTCCCAATTTCAGCTCTCGGGTTTTGGCAAGAGTGCGGGTGGAGTGTGGTTGGATGACCCGCACTGACCTATCCTTTATCAAGTCTTCATGATTTCAGCTCTCAGATCTACCTGAAGTGCTGGTGGAGTGCGATTGGATGACCCGCACTTTATCAAGTCTTCATGATTTCAGCTCTCAGATTTGCCTGGAGTGCGGGTGGAGTGTAGTTGGATGACCCGCACTTTATCTTCTCTACAGATGTCAAGTCCCGGGTTTTATCAGTAGTACGGTTGGAGTGCGGTTGGATGACCTGCACTCTTGGAGCTTCTAATGCCTTTTGTCGTTCTTTCTGCATCTTTTGGTTCCTTTTCGCCCAAAAGTCCCATTTATTCTTCTAACACCATAAATGTACGAATGCCTGCAAACACGAATAAAGAGCCCATAAGAGACGCTAAAACGTAAGAAAACGAACAAAGGATACGGAAATGAGGGCTGAAATATACAATATATTTGGCACGATCAAATACCCCCAAACCAAACATTTGCTCGTCCTCGAGCAAACACAAGATAAAATAAATAAGACGCACTAACTAACTGACTTGACTGAAAAATTTCTTAGACACCTAAACAAAAATTTCAAAATGGCCACAAGTCCAACTAGTGATGTGATACAAAAATGTGTTATAGAGAGAAATAAACATATGCAATATGATATAGAGCAGCTTAGAGATACTAAAGGGAGACTCGCACGAACACGAATCCCACACCAACAAGTACTCATGCGTTAGGGACTACTTATTCCCATACCTCGGGTATAATTCTCTTCAACTCTAAAGTTCACGTGGATTCTCTCTTTTCTTTCCGCTCAGAGTCCTAAGTTCCACATGTGCAAGATATGCAAAGATGAAAGTATGCATATAATTAAGCAATTGCAAAATCGTTACTTTCTAGAGAACTGTCCTAGGAAAGAACCACTATGCCATGGACGTGAAAGATCATGTGTCAACCAACATTCCCCATCTAGACTCATCATGGATCAAAAAGGTCTTTTCCTTTGGTTTCAATGGGGCCATGGGGTTAATGAGGTGATACAAAGAAATGGGAAATTTTGGAGTTCAAAATTACCAGTCATGATAAAATATATCCACACACCCCATACAATGCTCTTTTTCATGATTACACACACGCTAGCATCTAGGCATTCGTTTTACACACATTTATGCTTCCAATATTGTACTCAACATTGTGAGTACTTAGCATCACACAATTCAAGGATCTTTTGCTTTTCTCACTTTCTTTTTTTTTTTCTTTCTTTTTTCTTTCTTTCGAAGTACACACATATGCTTAGCACATTTGCAATGTTTTGCCTTAGTACACGCTATTTGTCAAATTAGAGCTTAACTCCTTTCATTACCACATTTACACATCCTAGCATGATTAGTAACAAAGGTAGGCATATGTTTAGGGTATGGTATACAGTTGTATATGGTACCAAGTGAAAAAGTATGTGTTTGGCCTCAAGTTTGGCTTTGGAGCACACAATAAGGATAGGAACGTGTTTAGGCTATTATAGGTAATTAAATGCACACATATTGTCTAATATCATTTCCACAATCCATCTATCAAGGGAATGAACACATCCATCAAGCAATCCACTATATGATATGCATGTCCTATGGCATGTGATGCATATAACGAGAGAAGTGTTTAAGAATAATCAATAATAACACTCAAAATGCGCAATTTGAAGGCTTGTGTTTGTGATCTCATGGAAATCTCCACTATTAGAACAAGACGTGAAAGTGCCGAGTCCCCTTAGCTTAACACCAAAAGGATGGGACAAACCCATAAAGGTGCAAGTGAAACCCTAACGTGACACCAAGCTACATCACAAGTTCAGTATGCATAAGAAAACTCGTCAAAAGCACACGTTAAAAGCATCACACCCAAACTAATTAAAGCTTGAAAATTTTGGCCATGCGACAATTTGAAAAATTTAGACACTAAAAAGACTCAAGACTCATAAGAAGACGACTCAACAAGGCGACTCCACCCCCGAACCAAAACTCAACAATATCCCCGTTGTTGGAAACAAAATAGCCTGGCCTAGCGGCGCGCACCTAACACGACTCAAAAGAAACCTAGGCACTAATCATGCACAATCAATGCCCCAACAAAATAAAAATGACTCAAACTAGGGCTCACATATATAATAAGGCAAACAATGCAATATCTCAATAAGCATAAAGGCATAAATTCAAGCTCACAATCATCATCAAGCATTTTCAACAAAATTGATGGAATCGGGGCATAAAAACCCCCAAACTAAATCTAACTATAAGCTTAAAACCTGTGTAAAACTATGAGCAATCAAAACCCCTGTACACACACATGCATTCATTCTTGCACACGAGCCTCCGGCTTATTCATCCACAAAAATAATCAATAAAATCAATGTGCAACTATCCACGAAATATACCATTCAAACAAAATCATCCCATCCTTATTCAATGAAAGCAAAAATGAAAAGCATAATAAAACTTAAAAGAGATTCCGCAATGTAATTTCTCCCCCAAACCTAAATCTACCCAAATTTTACATGCTCATGATTGTCAAAACTAAAAGGGCAAAGACTTAGTCTAAAAGAGTAATTGAATTGTGCAATCTAATCATGCATCGAAGATGTTCAATGCGATGCATTCATGGAGAGGCTAGGGTCCACTAAGGGTGGCTTGACCAAATTCAGAAATACACTTTCTTAGCAACCCAAACAAATTTATGTGACTTTACTATCTTTTCCTTTCCTATGTTTGTAAATAAATGCATTTGATCTTTCCTTACCCAAATTTGCTTTAACCTAGGTGGACTCCACTTATTCCTAGGACCTTTCATCTTCCTATGTTGATTAAACTTGTAATTCTTAGCCTTAAAATGCTCTCTCCTAGAACACACATAGCAAATGAGATTAGAATTAGAGGAACTCCCTTTTGATAAGTGACTTTAAGGTCGTTGAATTTGCTTTACTTGTAACGCCTTGACCTCCTTCTCTACTTTGTCTAATTGAGCAATGAAGTCACACTTTTTCACTTGTGCTATCTTGAGGGCCTCCTCCTTTTTGCTAAGTGCTCATTTTACTTCCTCTAAGGCATTGGCTTTTTGTACAACTTCCACTTGCATTGTTCTCGACTTGCAAACTATCTCATCTTCAAATTCCTTTGATAACCTTGCCAAGTTCTCTAACTCCTTCAATGTTGTACCCTTTTCATCTTCAAGTCTCTCAATTTGTTCTTCAAACTCTTTACTCTTGTTGGAGACTTCACCATTCGTCTTCTTTAGTGTGCTATTTTAAACTCTGAACATCCTAACTTCGAGTATGAGTTTCTTGTTTAGCTCTTGAAGCTTATTTGTCTTTTCCATTTCCAAGGCTTCCTTGCCTTCTAGCTCCTTCTTCATGAGCTGCAACTTCTTCTCAAAATCTTCCCTCATTTCTTCTTTCTCTTGGGAAGTTTCCACTATTTTCATCTGAAGTGCATCCTTCTCTTTCTTTTGAACATCTACTTTCAACACTTAGTCTCTACTCATGTTCATATATTCCTGGCTCATGTTGATCATCATGTCCATCTCATCCATTCTCTTGCTTTGCTCTACTTCAAATTATATCCGAAGTTTATCCATGTCTTCTTTTAAGCTATTGGAGGATTCCACCGGTTTGGTTACTTCAACTTCGAAGCAATGCTGATCGGTTGGGATTGTTGGTAGAATGGATTTGTGGAAATTTTCTTCAAATGCGGACTCTATTCCTTGGTCTGCCGGCTAGGTAACACATCATTTTTGTTCTTTTCCCATAGAGAGACTAAAACATCTTCCATTAACTCTCTTACATCATCTTCCAATGGCATGTTCATTGGCGGGTAGCTTGGCCCCAAGTTTTGCATGAAGAAATCCATAGAGTCATGAAACAAAAAAGAAACAAAAACTACCAAATAAATAAAAAGAAACTAACAAAACTAAAAACAACTAAGAACTAATAATATTAAAACTAATCTAATCACTGCTACGCACACCGATCCCCGGCATCGGCCCCATTTGACGAGTACATTTTCGTCCTTAAAAAGATCATACGTCAAAAATATTTATAAAACCTATGCAATGTGTTCACAAGTATAAAAATGAGTAAAGCGGTAAGCACGGGTGTCGTCCACAAGGATCGGGGGTAGCGATGACTAGATTAGGATTAATAATACTAGTATACATAAAAGTAAAGTATCGATGGTTTTGTTGGAAAAGATTAACACTAAGATGCAAGCTACAATTAATGTTAAAACTAGAATGCAACTAAGTTAGTAATGTGATGAATATATGATGATGTGGACTAAGGAGTTAATGGACTCGTAAGCGAACATTGGGCAATGCAACAAACTTGTAATGAAGCACATTTTATCAAATGTAACCAACCTAGGGTGTATAGTGTTGGTTATTTATCTCTAGCAAGGGGTCAACCTAGGGTGTGTAATGAAGACCTCCTAATAGAGATTAATCCCTCTTAAGCAACCAACCAACCTAGGGTGTATAGTGCTAGTTGTTCATTTAGGATTCTAACCATGAATACTCATCTATCTATTAAGAGCTCAACCTCTTACTACTGTAGCCATCCTAGGGTGTATAGTAATGACTTCCAATTCTCTCACAAGTGGCCAACCTAGGATGTATAGTGAAGGCCCCCCATTTAAGATTAGATGAGGCTAGAGGTTATTTAACCGGATTCTACTCGAAGGTTAGTTCTTGCAAAATCACTAATGTAGCCAACGCAGGGTGTATAGTGAAGGCTTCTAATTCTCTCACAAGTGGCCGACCTAGGGTGTATAGTAAAAGCCACTTATTCGAGATTAGATTAAGACCACGGTTATTAAGCTGGATTTCAAGAAATCCTTCCATTCAATAGAGCATTAGGCAACCACATAGGGTGTAAACCTAGTTGTCTACTCAAATAGATTTCAAATTAACCATGCTAAGAGGGTGTATCCAAGACAAGCCAATATTGGAAATCAATTAAAGCAAGAGAATAGTACATACAAGATAGATATGTATGTAGTGTAGAGTTTATTTAAAAAAGCCCAATATCCATCAAACTAATCACATCAACCCCTTGGTGGGGGATTTAACTACTCATGTTCATTACAACATATAAACTAAGAGAAGAGATAGAGAGAAAATCCTTAAAGAGCATCTCCTTCCTTGAAGCTTTAATCCAATCCTCTTAGTTGTCTTTGGTGAGTAGAGAATGGGTTTGGATAAGAGGGAGAAGGTATTCCTAGATTTAGATTACAAGGTTTCTGAAATTCTAAGTGTAAGCACTCTCTTTTTCGATCTAACATCACTTTCTATTTATAGGGATTACAAAAATAGGTAAGAAATGCTTAAAAACGAAATCTGGTGCGTGCGGAATGAGGGTGGAATGTGGTTCATGGACCCGCACTCACCCGCACTTGATCAATTTCTTCAAACTTTCAGCTCCCAGGTTTAGCAACAGTGTGGGTAGAGTGCGGTTGGATGACCTGTACTGACCCGCACTTTATCAAGTTTTGTCCCAATTTCAGCTCCTGGGTTTTAACAAGAGTGCGGGTGGAGTGCGGTTAGATGACCCGCACTTTGTTAATTCTTCATGATTTCTGCTCTCGGATTTACCTGGAGTATGGGTGGAGTGCGGTTGGATGACCCGCACTTTATTTTCTCTTCAGATGTTAGGTCCCGAGGTTTATCAGCAGTGCGGGTGGAGTGCGGTTGGATGGACCCGCACTAACCCGCACTTTTGGAGCTTTTGATGCCTTTTATCCTTCTTTATGCATCCCGCATTATGCTTCTAACACCAAAAATGTACGAATGCCTGCAAATACGAGCAAATAGCCCATAAGAGACGTTAAAATGCAAGAAAATGAACAAAGGATACAGAAATAAGGGCCGAAATATACAACATATTTGGCACGATCAAATGACACCTCAAGGGTGGTTCCAATTTGGTTCCCTCGATGCCCTCTGCTCCATTGGCACTTACCTTCGCATTGTCTCTATAGCTTCGTCATACTTGCAGACATGTGCAAGTGCATACGGGCTTCTGATACATCATTCTTGTGACGCCACATGTCTTTTAGTCGTTGTCGTCCTGTTGTCCAAGGTTTCTCTTCAGGCCCTAAAACTTGTATGGGGGAAACCATCTCTCTTTCGGATTCTCCTTGGCCCTAGTCGAGTGTCTGGGTCATCCTCTAGTTTGACCACCCCAATTTTGACTCATATTTGTCCTTTTCTTCCTTAATGCTGACGTGGATATGATAATTTATTTTACCATATAACAATACTACTAGTCACTCTTATTTGCAAAATCTATAATCTTAATCATACCGTAAAAGTTAATCATGTTAGTTAGCATCATTAAAGATAAAATGAGGTTGTTCTAATGATATGCTCTAACGCTTACACCATTGATATTGTGAGTTCGAGTCTTCCTATCCCAAAACCTTGAAGTAATTGTAATTAATAATATATATAGTTAGCATTATGAAAGTCTATAAACCCCCAATGACTGCAAACTAAACCCGATATAATCCATAGTTAATATATAACTTTAGATTAGTTAATTAAATTAAATAATAATACTCATGTCTACATCAAATTTAATGGTATTGCATGTAGTGTCAATGACCTCAAATTTCTTGCCAAAAAACTTGACTTTGAATGCTCTTTTCCATCTAACGCGTTACCTCGACTTATAGTAATTTTAAGATAGATACATCAATATTATCAGCAAATAGGTTATTATTTCTTTATAAAAAAAAAAAACCTAATTATTTCTTTTTTAAAAAAATCACAAAAATATATATAGGTGATATTTAGAATAGATTTAAATGTTGAACCTTGTTCTTAAAAACAAATATAACCTGAAACCTTTAAGTATACATTATTAAATTTGTGTAACACAAATACCACTCAATGTGATTTTGTGGTAAAAGACGCACATTCAATTTGATATTATCTTAAATTCAAGTCAAAACACCACAATTGGTATATGTATAAATAAAAAAAATCTGATATAAAAATAAATTGTACAACACAATTACAGTGATGATATTTAAGAATATATACCTTTGGAGTAAGTTTCTAATCCAAATTATACAGTTTTATCAAGTGATATTCTAAGAAACAAAAACATCTATCATTTTAATTTTTATTTCAAAAGAGTGTTTATATATATTTTCTATTAAACACCTAAAAAAAAAGAAACATAAAATCATTTGGAATTGTTTTAAATGAAAAACATAGATAACTAAAGATCAACAATAAATTACAAAGTAACCATGGAGGGTGTCAGGTGCACGTGCCATAAACTTGAACTGCTATTTGATCCCAACTCGCAACGCAAGTACGCATGAGTCGGTCAAGACCACACCAACTCTCAGTCTCTCTCTCTCACATTCTCTCTCGATCTCTCTTTTTAGATACAGATAAAAAGACACTATTTTCCAAGTTCCAATTGACGTAAAAGTGGACTTTGACTATTTATCTACGAATATCTACAAAGAACAACAAAATGACACTAAAGTACAAAATCTTAGTTAGCTTTAATATCAATGCATTGCAGCTGGACTTTATATCTAGGAATTCTTTACTACAAAACATCGTATGTACAAACTCATTCACCTTACAGTGAAATTTTATGAATTTTGATGATATTTTTTATATGGATGTTAAGATCAATGAGATGTGATAGAGGAAAATTTTTGAAAAAAATTCAGATCTAAGAACTATTTTCTTTCCATTTTTTCCCTATATTTTCTGATTTTTCAAATTAATTAAAAAAAAAAAAAAAACTAATTCACAAACTTGAAATATTTTGAAATTTTCTTAATTAGTATATTTAATTTTTCTTATCTGTAAAAGAAAAAAAAAAAAAAAAAAAACTCATCAAAATTCATTAAATTTTACCATGGTTTGGACATAAAATGGTTGAGCTGAAAAATTAATTAGATAGCACTTTTTGATGGATGTTTTGTGGGAATAGCACCACATTAATAAAGTCATTTTTAAATAGAACCAAAATTTGGATTGAGATAAAAATACCTCCACTTTTCTATCATTATCTCTTATAGTCTCTTTCACTTTTTTTTGCAAAAACCTCCAAAAATTGGAGAACGATTTCATCTACCCACTCAGGGACAAGAGTATTTTCTCAAATGATCGAAGCTTCTTGAGCCTTCTTCATGGATTTTGAAACCTCTGGAAACAGCATTGTCGGCGTCGACGTTTCGCGTGACAAAATCCAGAGATGGCTCCTCGGATTTTCTGGTTATCATTTAGCACCGGAGGAACCAATCATAAAAACACGTACAAGAGATGTAATACATAAAATGGAGGTTCGACCTCCTTTGATGGAGGTCGAACAGACAACCATTGATGTAGAAGACAACCTAAAAAACATTCGTATTTTGCTTGGTAAGTCTCGAATTGTAAAAATGCCTCATAAGTCTCGAATTTGTCTAATAATCTTGAATTTTCCCCAATAAGTCTCGAATTTATAAAATAAGTCTTGAATTTACTAAAACCAAAAAAACAAAAACAAAAACAAATTACAAAGGCTAGAACAAAGTGAGGGTACTTTTGTCTCAAACCGCATTTTGATGCTATTTAAACTTAAGTTATTTAATTGGTGCTACCCCCAAACACAGGAGAGTAATAAGTGCTTTTTCTACCAATTTTCTCTAAAATTGTTTGCACTTGAGAATTCACCTTTAGATATGGACATTCTAATGTGTAATATTGTACAGTAAAACGGTATGTGATCACATATGATTACAAGTGATGACATATATATAATGCTAATATGAGTTGTATGTGATCATACAACTAAAGTTTAGTGTGAACCCATCTGAGAGGCGAAGCTATGAAAAGGCCAAGAGGGGGGCCTCTGGTCTCTTGGAAAATTTCCTTTTAGTTCTTATATTTTATTTAAGTTTTTTATATTTGCTTCCTATAAAATGAAAATTTTACAGGTTGATCTCCTAAACTTCATTAAATTTGAAATTATGGTTTCGTGTTTGGATGTTCATAATTTATTTATTTATTTATTTTTGACAAAAATGTTCATAATTATTAATTCTCGTGTCTTGAATTATAATTGCAATTTCACTGTTTTATCTAAACCACTGGACTATGGTGGATGGTCGTTGGCATATGAACCAAATTTCAATGAAAATTACGTGGAGAGTTGATCATGTGATGCCAAGAATCGAAATTTCTTTTATATATTAGATAATGTAGTAGTTTAAGAAGAATAGTCAAATTTGTTATACATTTTCGATTATATATTATTGATATGTCCTTTTTTGGTAATAATATCATATAACTTGGCAATAACAATCTGTCAATCATTCACAAAATGACAATCGTCCAAAAAATAATCTGTCGATCATTATTTTCTTTTCTGAAGAAAAACAAAATCGAAAATAGTCCACATTATCCTTCTATCTTATATATTAATATAAATGAACGTCCCTTGTGAATTCAATAACCGATAAGAAACAAATTAAGCCATTTCAGATTTCACATTATAATCTTATGTATTTGTAACTTCTAGATTAGATGAGAAGATGAATGGTGGAGCCTGGACTGGATAGTTCTTATCTTTAGATTTTGTCCCTCCATCAAATAGTTAACAAATATAAAGATAAAGCATTAAACTGTGAAGATTTTATTTCTTCCAAAATATCAAAGGGGTTTTATCATTTTGGTCTCTATATTTTAATGTATTATGACTTTTTTAACTGTCTTTCTATTTTTCACCGGCGTGGTCCTTATATTTTTAAAAACCTATCAATTTAGTCCCTCTGTAAGTCAACCGTTAGTCAAATTTAACAGTTCCAAGAATATTTTTGTCTTTAAACCATAAATATGCCGAGTGTCAACATAAAAAAAAATAGAAAATAATTTTTTTAATTGAAATTAATTTCTTTTAAATGTTTCTATAATTCAAAAAATAATACAAAAAGAAAAAAAAAATCTAGCAATTTCTTCATAACAAATCTTATTTTCCACAACTTAATTAAAATAACAAATCTTATTGATCTCAAATAAAAAAAATTAATATTTTTTTTTAAAAAAAAAAGCAAAGAAAAGAAAAAGAGATTAAGGTGGAGATCCCATCCCCATGAAGACCCGGCTCGAGGCAAGGCCAAGACCAGTGTTTGTCCTGACTATTCCAAGGGCCCTACGCGAAATCCAAAAAATGAGCCCCTTGTGTATATTCAAAGTTTTTTCAATGCATATACAAATATATAATCTGTTTTCATATATCTAAACCGAAAATGATAATTTAATTATAGAAAAATAATATCATAAAATGATAAATTCATTACAAGTAATGGATTATTTATTAATATCAATGTCATACATCAAAATAGTTGCTAATAGAATATAAAATTACAAAAGATATACAACTCGTAAGCATTTACAAAGTTCTAAAAGATAAACCACTCATTAGCATTTGCAAAAATCCAAAATATTTCAGCAACAACTCTTCAACAATATTCAAGCTGTCACGTAGTCCTACAAAACAAAATCACAACACAATAAAAAGTATCAAAACATCATTTGAAATGTCTTCTTCTAGCATTTTGAAAAGCAAATTCATTAATGATATTTTTAAATTCAATCTTTTCCAACATTTAATTAATAATTATATATATGAGATCGACACTGAACAATAATTATATAAAATGACAATAATTATATATGAGACTGACATTTGACAATGCTCAAATCTACTTTTGATTTCAAATTCTCAGTTATAAACAACTTTATAGGAGAAAACAAATCACTGAATGTCTACAATCTAAATCAAGTGTCGTTTGGAGTTTGGAATTATAAATATAATATTAATATATTGTTAGTTTGTTACTTGTGAGTGTATGTCTTTACTCTTTACTCTTTATCTTTATAATGAATTATTGGAGAATGAGATGTCGTGGTGAGTGGTGACACATCAAAGATTCAAAGTCAAAGTGGGGGAAACCAATCAAACCACTTAAAGCTAAAGCCTAAAGGACATGATCAAATTAACACCCAATCACTCACTGTCTCACCGTCTCACAAAGTCACGGTCTCAGTGTCTCACCGACTCACGGTCTCAGTGTCTCACCGACTCATCTAGTAGTCTATTAAATTTCACCCATCACGAATTCACCCCAAAAAAATCAATAAACAAAAATATAACTATATAAGGAAAAAAAAAAAGTACAATAGATCGGAATTCGAAAGATCAGTATTCAGTAGACAGTAGTTATTCAATATAAAGTAACAAGCACAATCAAATTAACAAAAACTTAACAATAAATAAGAGAAAAAAAGAGAGTTGAGAGTTGAGAGAGAGTTGAGAGTGAGTAAAAGAGATAGCTATCGAATATGTTGTCTTCCAGTCTTTGGTAAGGTGATAGTAAAGTATGAAACCCTAGGGTTTTGTATAAGAATAAAACGAATTGGGTTTTTTTAATGTTTGGGCTTCTCTATATCAAACATATAATCTGGCCCTTTTTTGGTTTTTTTTTTAATTACAACTTTAAACCCATAACAAAACTGAGATCATGTATTTGGGGGGCCCTAGGCATGACGGGCCCGGGACGACCCCCCCGCCGACCAAGACCAAGACCAATCACTTTCATTGTAGCAGGCTAGGCCATGATCCTAGCTCCAACAACCGGAGGATCTCCATCGATGATGGACATCCATCTGGAACTCCAAGTCTCTAACTCATTGTTTTTGTTTTTTTTTTCTTTCTTTTTTCATTTTTTCTTTTATAATTTTCTTTTTGGTAATTTGATCACCACCATCCATATCTGGGATGGATGGTGGAGATCCATCTACCCAAATTTTTTATATAAATTAATTTTTTTTTAAATAAATAAATCTCCACTGTCCATCAAAGATTTGGATGGTAGAGATTCAATTTTTTTTGTATTATGTAAATATTTTTTTAAAAATATATATTTTTTGTTGTTGAGTTCTTGATAAAAGAACTAGATAGTGGACTCAATTTTTTTCAATTTTTTTCTTTTGATTTTATGTTATTAATTGTTTTTCATTTCAGTTTATATGAAGAAATTGCTAGAGTAAGATTTTTTTTTATTTAAGATCAATAATAAGATTTGTTATTTTAATTAAGTTGTACAAAAAAAAATAGTTTCTTAACATTTTATTTTTAGACTATTTACCCTTTTATTTTATTTTATTATTTTAAGTTTTTTCAAAGGGTAAAAAGGTTATTTTGACTTTTCTGTGAGGGTTGACCGTTTAAAATCTGGTCAAATAGACCAAATTGATGAGTTTTTGAAAACATAGGGACCACACCAGTAAAAAATGGTAAAACAATTTAAAAAGTCATAAAGCATGAAAATATATGGACCAAAATGATAAAACCCCAATACCAAAATGTCTTGCTACAGGCCCCTCAAGTAAATGTTAAAATGGTTCTTAATTATTTGTTAAAATTCAATAAAAGTAGTACTTATTTTCCTTTAAATACATACACAGTAATAAGTGATCTTTTTCCAGTTGCTACATTACTGTGAAAACTAGTTTTAATAAATTTTATTTTTAACTATAGATTTAACATTTAATTTTGCACAATATAATATGTGGAAATAGTGGGAAATATCACTTTTTTTATATTGACTTTTAAAAGTATCACTAGCTTAATAAGTTAAGTTTAAATGACACTTATGGACTAAAATACCCTCATCTCCTTCTTTTATTACATTTGTGACATTTTATTTTATTTTATTTTATTTCAAAAAGCTCTATTGATAGAGGACCAGACAATGGAGATGAAAGACCTCCATTGGAAGTCCCGAAATCAGCCTCCAATGGAGGTCTCGATGAAGAAGATGACCAAATAAAAATTTGAAAATTTTCATTTTTACCCAATAAGTCTTGGAAATTGCAAATATACATAATAAGTCTCATAAACTACCTGTAAAGTCTCAGAAACTACCTGTAAAGTCTCAAAAACTACTTGAAAAGTCTCGGAAACACAAAAATAAGTCTCGGAAATACAAAAAAGTGCGAGACTTATTTTTGTTTTGCGAAACTTATTTTGTGAGTGCTTTAATGGTATTTTTTTTTTTCAGATCCACACTTTATGTGCTATTAAAACCTAAGTTATTAAGTTGATGATAGTCATAAAACTAACTCTTTAAAGAGTGCTATTAAATCTTTGAACTCATAAAATATTTGGCTCTAGATATTTTTAGCACTTATTGTTGGGATTTATACCCTAAAGCTTGTAATTTGTAAATGTTATAAATCCATTAATAAAAGAATTAGTTATTTCATTCAATAAATATGACTCATGCGGTTATATCATATGTGCTAACATCCAAGATTGGTAGATATAATCTAAAACTGAGTATATGAATGTCATATATAGAGATATTCGTTTTGAGACATGCAATCTAAAGGGTCCGTAGAAAGGAAATAAAGCTCGGTACTTTATTTATGGTTAATTTACAGCTGCGGTCCATTCTGTAATGTACGATGGTCTTATCCTAGACTACTCATATGATAATATGAGAATTGAGGACCTTATATGATATGATCATATAAGACTGGGTCACGATCTATATGAATCTATCACTAAGATCCGTTAGTTGAAAAGATTCTTATATATCGATAAATGATGGATGTATATGGGTGATCTAAATCCTGATTGTCTTACCGACTCTTTCAAGTTAGATCGTGTTTCTTGACATACCATAGGTGAGATCAGAGTAGCATTCCCGATCAATAACTCCATATATTGGAATCACGGTTTGGCTTGTGGCTGGGAAGGTATGCACACAATAAAGGAATCCACTCCTTCTTGCGAGAAGTAGATGAGTAGTTCCCTTAAGGGTTGATTCAGGACTTGAGCGATTATGAGCGCTCTCATTCTTTCGTAAAGGAACGAATGATATAATTGTTCATTAGAAAGTCAATGGTACTTAAAGGAAAATATATAATTAGAGAGGTAAAATGGACTTAATGACCTAGCTCTAATTATGAACTACTTGTGGAGGATTATACCATATGTAGTAGCTATATCGATGGACACTGATAATTTGGTTGTGTAAAACATCTATAGTTACGAGAGTACAACCTTGGTTTTTTAGTGGAATAACTCCGAAGTTAATAATTGTGAAATATTAATTAAAGAGTTTAATCAATTTTTCTAAGTATTATTGGAATTCAAAACTGTGTGTCCATTAGGTTCCCTTGTTAGCTCTTTTACGATTAATAGTAACAAGGCTCATGGAGAATTGGATGATCCATTAATTATGTTACGATAGTAGCTTAGATATATTATGGGAATGAATTAAATGATATGATTATTTAATTAATAGAGTATTTAATTAATAAATTATTTAATTGATTGATTAAATATAATTAAATAATATGATTATTTAATTGACATATTAATAATTAAGAATTATTGTGTGTGTGTGTGTGTGTGTGTGTGTGTGTGTGTGTGTGTGTACAACTAATCTCTTCAAGAGCAAGTCAAGTGATTTACCTTTTGCTCTTGCTCTTGAAGTCACTGGGATCCTTGGAAGCTTGTCAACGAGAACCTAAGCTACTCAATACAAAATCATCCCCAAAATGTGGTTTGTCACCGAAATAAGCCAATAAAAAAATAGGAACTTACAGAGACGATATTTGCATGAGAAGTTGCTTTTCTCCTTTGAAGCTCATATCAACCAAGAAACACCTAAGCAACTAACCATTACAAATAAATAGAGTTTTGCAATAGAATCAAGCCAATACAAATCTAAAACCTCAAATAAGCCTTGGTCTCTCTTAACTAAGTAGACGCATTTTGGGTCACGGGCGAATGATGCTTGCATGAAGCTCATGATCCAAAGCAAATCCATAAGGGTGAAAGATGCCTACGTGAAGCCCAAAGCAGACAATATATACTTGGTGAGCCTAGGCTATTACATAATCTACCCTTACAAACTAAACCCCAATGTGGTTTGTCAACGAAATAAGCCAATTTAAATATAAGGAATTTACAGCACTCTTTACATCTCTACTTTTGTGATTGTCACTAAGTTAATAATTTGAGTTTAAATGGCACCAAAGTATGGTGATGAACAAAAATACCCCATTCTTACTTTTATCCTTTTTTTTTTTTCTTTGATTTTTTTTCAAAAACCTCCATTGATAAAAATATGGCAAAAAGACCCAACTTCCAATGGAGGTCAAAAATTGATGAAGAAGATAATTTTTATTTTTTTTTGGGGGGGGGGGGGGGGGGGGGGGGGGGGGGGGTTTGGCAGCGGTAAAGGTGTCAAAATGGGCCGTGCATGGGAGGCCCGGCACGGCCCGCTTGCTACTCGGGCCAGGCTTGGAACGGTCCCAATCTTGGCACGTGCTCGGTCAGAGGGCCTGGCACGGCGTGCTGGCCCGGCACGACCTGCCAGGCCGATGGGCCCCACCCGCCGGGCCGACCGTTGTATTTTATATATATATATATTTTACCGTTGGTTCACTGATTTTTTAATGTTTTTTTTTTTTTAATTTGACCATTGCTGACGTATTTTTCAAAAAATTCCAGAAAATTACAATTACCTCCCTCATAAAATAATTTTTTACCCATTAGCCACTTTACAATTTTTTCTATAAATACTAAACCTCCACCCATTCATATTTCCCTACACTTTTTTACTCTCTCAAATCTCATTCTCTAATCTCTCTATTATTCATTTATTCTCCAACTCTCCATTACTCATTTACTAATTACTATTTTACTCTCTCTCTCTACTCTCACTCTCTCTCTAATCTCTATTCTCTAATCTCTACACTATTAATCTACTATTCTAAATTTCTAATACTTTATTACTAATATTATTCTCTAATCTCTCAACCAAAGCTCAAACTTTAGCTCAAAGCCAAAGCCCAAAGGTATGTTTTTCCTTTCAATGTTATTAAATAATTTTATGTTTTAGTTTTTGCATTTTATATTTATACTTAATATATTTATGCTTAGACATAGCTAGCTCATCCCTTAGCTTGTCTTCAATCTTCTTGGATGCCTCCACTTGTTTACTTAAGTGGTCATTGTGTGTTGAAAGTTCTAGATTTTCATCCTCTAAAATCTTCAACTTTCTATTTTTCTTCTCCAATGAACTTTCACACTTGACTATAAAGTCATTTACATTCATTTTCTCTACACTTCCATTTGTAGAGTTAGATGAGGAGTCATCTTCACTTAAGTTATCTCCTCCACTCTCATTCTCACTAATGGAGTCATTTCCCTCATTTAGACCTCCACCTTGGTCTCTTGAGTCAATGAGAGCCATATCCCAATGAGTAGCTACATTTATCTTCTCTAGAGCTACTTCTTCATCTTTTTCTTCTATGGGATCACTAGTCAAGTCATTCTTACCAACAACTTTATCTTCTACACAAGTGGCCCCAAATGCCATGTAGTTGATGGTAAGCTCATCATCACTAGATGACTTGTCTCCCTTTCCGGAGTCATCACTTTCACTCCACGTGGTGGCCATCACTTTTGCCATCTTGTTCTTCAAGTTCCCACAATCGGGTGAGATGTGACCTATACCACCACACTCATAGCATTGGACCCCTTTCTTTTCACTCTTCTCTTGCCTAGGCTCAAAACTCTTGAAGGGAGCCTTTTTCTTCAAGTCTTGGCCTTTGGATCCAAAGCCTTTCTTTTCGAACTTGACGAATTTCTTGAATCTTCTTAGCAACAATGCCATGTCTTCGTCCGAGTCACCTTTTTCCTCCTTCACAACCTTGGAAGCATTCAAAGCAATTCCTTTTTGCTTTTTAGGAGGTGAAATGCTAGGAGCCTTCCTAGATTCATAGGCGAGGAGTCTTCCAATCACCTCGCTCGGCTTCATATCCTTGTATGTGTTATTTTCCTCTAAAGCCGTCACTTTTGATTCGAACCTAGCGGGGAGAGACCTCATAATTTTCTGCTTAACTCTCCTATCCGAATAAGGATCACCGATTTGATGGCTTTGATTCACAATATCCATCAACTTGACTTCAAAGTCATTGAAGCACTCGTCCTCCTCCATTTTAAGCAACTCAAATTGCGTTTGAAGGACTTGTAGCTTGGAATCCTTAACGACATCGGTTCCCTCATGTGCAACCTGTAGGATATCCTATGCCTTTTTGGCTATCCTAGTGTTCTGAATCAGTTTGTACTGATTTTCATCCACTGCACATAGAAGAGCATGCCATGCCTTCCTATTCCATTTTGAAGTCTCAAACTCTTCAGGTGACCACTGGGCCTTTGGCTTGAGTACTTCTTCTCCACCACTCGTGGGAGTCATCATAGGAGGTGCATACCCATCTTCAATTGCCATCCATGCCCTATCATGGATTTGGCACACATATGCCTCCATCTTGCCTTTCCATGAGGCATAATTCACACCGGTGAGGAGAGGAGGCCGTGTGCTTGAAGCACCCTCATGGTTGCCACCGAATCCACTCATTGTATCAAATGAATGAATGAAATGTATGCAAAGTGTATGAATGAGCAAAAATCACACAAATGCACAACACACCTAAAATGAGCTAGGATCACCTAAGTATATCTAGGAACCCGCTATGATACCAATTGAAAGTCCTAGAGGCGTGTACAATATTAATCTAGAGGGGGGGTGAATAGATTTTAACAAATATTACCCAATTTTCGCATGCAAGTCAATTTTACGAAAATGCCCCTAACTAGTCAAAATAATATATCAAGTGTAATATGTGCGGAATTTAAATAACACAAGATATATACGTGGAAACCCAACCACTGAGAAAAACCACGGGCTGTATAGTGCGCCACACTCGGAACTCGAAATCACTAATTGAAATGAAGTTTACAACCTATGTAGACCTCGTCTAACACTCCGGTCTGTAACCCCTCACTTCTACCCAGCGGGCCTTTATTAGCAACCCTATTCCAATTTGCTTGAGGCCTAAGCAACCTTAGCCTCAAGACTTAATTCTCTAAGAAGAGATTATGCAACCTATGTGAATATGTATGAATATTCAATTAACAAACAAGGCTAGGGAACCTTAGATGCTTATCTAGGATGATGATATAATCAATTAAATCAATCCTAGATATCAAGAGCTAGATGACATGTCAAATAGCTTAGCTAATCAAGATTAATTAAAAACCTAATTAGCTATCACAAACAACACTCAATCAATTCATCACAATTAATTCTCTAATCTTGTATTTATCATATGATCAAAACATACAAGTAAATTAAATAGAATAGCTTGATAATAAAAATACTCAAATAAGATGAACTTAATCAAAATCTTACCAAGCAAGTTGTGATGATGCAAACCCAATCATAGATGCTTTCTATCTAGACATAGAAGATGCAATATGAAATTTGATGCACAAGGGATTTGATTTGAGTGGTTAAAGGTGAGTTCTTTTGTATCTTTTTTTGCTTGAAAAATATTCTAAGTATGAAATCTGATAATCAACTCACTTTTTTGACCTAAAGTCAAAGTGGCATATATATAGGGTGTCAAAACAAAGTGTTGTCATTTTGAATAAGTTACACATATTTTTGCCTTGGGCGCTGTACGTAGAGCGCCTCTTGTACAGCGCCCCTACTCTGTTCTCACGGGAAAACAGAGGGGCGCTGTACGAACAGCGCTTTGTACAGCGCTCGTACAGCGCTCGTACAGCGCCTTCCAAAATTGCATCAGACCTGATGCATTTAAAAATGCATTTTCGACCAGGTCAGGATGGGCGCTGTACGAACAGCGCTTTGTACAGCGCCTGACACTATGTATGAAATCTTAAAAACATGCATGGCATGGCATTGGTCATACAAGATGCAATCATGTAAAGCATGCAAGAAGAGATGTGATGCATTTAAAAATGCATTTTCGACCAGGTCAGGATGGGCGCTGTACGAACAGCGCTTTGTACAGCGCCTGACACTATGTATGAAATCTTAAAAACATGCATGGCATGGCATTGGTCATACAAGATGCAATCATGTAAAGCATGCAAGAAGAGATGTTAATGAGCATTAATGAGCACAAAATAACAACACATACACAACATACAAGAGAATGAATTATGCATGAGATGTGAATGTGTGTGTGCATCTAATCTCTTCAAAGCAAATTAAGCACATAGAAGTTTACCTTTGGTGCTTATCAACCTTGAGGACATGAAAGGGTCTTGAGCTTGAATATCTATCACTAAAACTACCCTTACATACAATCCTCAACATGTGGTTTGTCCACGAAATAAGCCAATCAACAAATCGGGAATCCTTACAATAGAGAAAAGCTTGATCAGAAAAGCGAAAAAAACATCTTCATCTGCTATAGTGACGAGTCGAAGGGATATCGTCTTCTAAACCCAAAGAAAAATGAATTGGTAATCTCTAGAGATGTTATCTGTGATAAAATGGCTGATAGAAGTGGGAAGACAACGCTTCACAGAAGGTACCAATGGTTGATACTTTTGAAGATCAAAAGGAAGCAGAAGATGCAATTCCTAAACCAAGATCAAGCCTAGAATCAAGTAGAAGTTTATCAAGCTCACCAAGCAACAGTCCAAGATCAACGAAGAAGGTTCGCTTCTTATCCGACATTTACAGATCATCTGGAGAAATTGCATTGTTTTCATGTGAACCACAAAGTTTTGAAGAGGCTGTGAAAGAAGAAGTTTGGATTAAAGCGATGGATGAAGAAATCGCTGCTACAGAAAGGAATCAGACTTGGGAGCTCGTTGATCTACCAGAAGGAAAGAAAATCATTGGATTAAAATGGGTCTACAAGATAAAGTACAAAGAAGATGGCATAATTCAAAAGTAGAAGGCACGTTTGGTTGCGAAAGGCTATTCATAGCAGCCAGGAATCGACTTCAACGAGACATTCTCACCAGTTGCTCGTATGGAAACAATTCGAACCGTGTTGGCAATTGCAGCACAAATGGAGCTTACAGTTTATTAGCTAGATGTGAAATCCACATTCCTAAACGAAGAACTTGAAGAAGAAGTTAACGTGGAGCAACCATATGGCTACAAAGTGCAAGGAAAAGAAGACAAGATCTACAGATTGCGAAAGGCACTCTATGGACTAAAACAAGCCCTTCGAGCATGGAACAGCAAAATCGACAAGTACTTGTGTCAAAACAGCTTTATGAGAAGCAAAAGCGAGCCATCCCTATATGTCAAAAAGGAAGGTACAATGGATTTCCTTATCCTCTGTTTATATGTTGATGATTTAATCTATACCGGCACTAATGCAAATTTGCTGGAGGAATTTAAACAAAATATGATAAAGGAATATAAGATGACAGATTTGGGTCTTATGAGATATTTCCTTGGTATTCAAGTTCAACAATCCAAAGGAGAAATTTTTATTTCTCAAGGAAAATATCTCGAAGATCTACTCAAGAGATTTCTTATGACAAATTGCAAGCCGATTACCACTCAAGTTGCTTCGAATGAAAAATTACAGCAGGATGATGGAGCTGAGAAAGTTGATCCAACAATTTTTCAAAAACTTGTTGGCCCGTTAATCTATCTTACCAATACCAGGCCAGACATTGCATTTGTAGTCAATCTTGTGTCAAGATTCATGAGTAATCCAAGCAAGCTTCATTTCAGCATAGCTAAGCGAATTCTTCGCTATTTGTCAGGCACAAAGAAGCTTGGGATCAAATATGTAAAAGAAGAACACAACGGTCTTATTGGACATACTGAAGCACTTCAGGCTATGTTTTTTGTCTTGGCTCAAAATTAATTTCTTGGAGTACGAAAAAGTAGAAAACAACTGCCTTATCTTCGGCGGAAGCAGAATACATTACAGCAACATATGCAACTTGCGAAGCAGTTTGGCTCCGGAGAATACTGTCAGATATGGAACATGAGGAGAAGGCTCCAACAATAATATATCGCGACAATATGTCGACCATTGTAATGAGCAAAAATCCAATTTTTCATAGTCGCATGAAGCACATTGAATTGCGCCACCATTTCATCAGAGACTTGGTCAAGAATGGCAAAATTCAATTGGAGTTTATTAGTACGAATGATCAAATGGCGGATATCTTCACAAAAGGGACATCATCAGACAAATACTACCAGTTTTAACAAGGAATGACCATTGCAAATTAAGATGGGGTGTTAAAGTAATAATTTAAAATTAGTCTACATAGTCCTAGAAACATCTAGAATTATTTAGAAAACTTATGTTAGTAAAATAAAGAAAAAAATATATATGTAAGTCAGCAAAGAAGTTTGTAGAAGAAAATTTTACACCACATGTTGAGGTCGGTTTTGTAGTGCACCGACTCATGAAATTTCTATAAATAGGCTTGAGTGTTTGTAACTGATGTAAGAAAGAAAAGTTGCAAAAATAATAAATAAATAAAAACTCCTTGCCTTTCTTTACAAATACCAACCCTCAGCCATTCTTCATTCACTTTGTAACATCAAAGTGTTTAGTCATCAAAATTTTCTTTTCTTCCACCTACTCCCAACAATTGATTATGATAGTTATTGCATCTAGGATTTGTTATCCTTTACATAGCTAAGTTGTATGCCATGACATATAGCAATATTGATATCTAGGATTGTTCTTATTAACATCATTTAATCCTAGATAAGCATTTTGTGTAACCTAGCATTACTTGCATCTTGAATATCATTATATTCACATAGGTTGTTAATCTCTTCATTAAGAAGTAAGTGTTATGGCTAAGTTACTTAGTGTGCAAGCAAGATTGGTCAAGTGCCACTGTAAAAGGCCTGCGGATAGAATCGGAGGTGCTCACGCCAAGAGTAGTGTATCGAGGGATATCACTAGGGATTGAACCAAGAGTGGCGAGTGATAGTATCCATAGCCTGAGGCTGTCTAGGGTGAGAGCCTGTGTATCACTTGAGGGTCTAACATTTTATTCATATAGTGGATTTCGGTGACCGTGTGTGGCTAGCATAAGAGCTCGTAGTTTTTCCTTGTTAAAGGTTTCCACGTAAAAAATCAAGTGTTCTTTAACTTCCGTACTTTATACTTGATTTTATTATTTATTGAATTGGATTTATTTTTTAATATTTATTAATCAGAAAAATATGGTAATAATCGGATTAACAACCCATTCACCACCCCACCCCACCCCCCGTCTAGGTTGTTTTAGACACGTGTATAATATTTGTTCTCGTCTTCAAGAGGAAAACCACTTACTTGGATACTATGGTATCGAGACTCTTCTTCCTTTTGCAAGGCGTAAGCGCGCGCACGCGCGCACACACACACATTTCATATGTTTGTGTCCTTACATTTCATACATTTGTGTCCCTGCATCATAGTACTAAATTGGTATAACACATTTACACACGTGTTTTAGTATGCTCATGTATTAGTCTCAAATTGACAAACATTGTAGAAATGCATGTACCAGGACTATCTCTAGGAAATTGCATACTTGTGTGATCTTGTATTTATTTGTTTGGGTTTTAGTGTTTTGGACTTGAATATGTTCTCATATGATTCCTTGATGAGTTCTGGTCATTTCGATTACTCACTCATTAGTTTTCAAGTTCAAACTAGGAAGTTACGAAACTTTACATTCTCTTACAATACATTGTCTTCATCATCGTGTATCGAACTGAATTCATAACCTTTGATCAAAGTTTTGTAGTCTTCCTTATGTGTTATTAAGTTACGGTTCGTAATCCAAAAGTATATTCAAATTCGGTTTTCGGAGGCCGAAGAACGGTTGAAGAACACGTAAGGTGCATGAAAGGGAGCGAAGGAGAAGAGAAGTGGCAAAGGCCAACCACCCTTCCTTCCCATTGAGGCACGTGGACACCACGGGAGGATTACCACTTTGCCCCCGTGGTGGCCATGTGCCTCCACAAGAAGCAAGAGGCTGGTTGGTGGCTTTTTACCACTTTGCCTTTCTTCTTCTCCAATTGGTTTCCCTCCATATTTAATTCAAATTCGTGCAAATTCTCTAACAACTTGTGCATTTTTGTTTTTGTCATAACTCTTTAAAATCAACACTGAATTGAGTGATCTAAAAGCCAAAGTTGTTGGTCTTGAAGAGTGGAACAAGTCCCAAGCATTTTCAAGGTGAAACGATGTCCAAGTTAATCGCAATCATCTGATTTCAGATCGTGATTCATCTTTTCTTTTGGTAATCTTCTCTACATTTTTCTTATGATCAACTTGATGGATCTTATTATTTGATTGATGAAAAATGTTTAGAATGTATTTGATTCCTATTTTAGACTTGTTTTTATTTCAAAATTAGCTCTTGAGTTTGATTGAATATGATCTTAGCTAATTTTGATGAATATGAACTTGAATCTAGAACACTTTGTGATTTGTTCTTGAATGTTGATTTCTAGGGTTTTCAAGTTGCATGTTCTAAACTAGAATACATTGACTTGCAATCTCATATGATTAATTCTAGTTTCCATAGAATACATTGATCATTTGTTCTATGTTGCTTGTGTTTGCATCATTTGCATCACTTAGATCAATTGCCTTGTAATAAGTGGAAGTCTCTTGTTGGAGTGTGATTCTTCAATATTGAGCAAGTAAGTCTTGACTGAGAGCAAGGGGTTCCTAATAGTCAAGCAAGTAAGTCTTAGCAAAGAGCATGTGGCTTCGAATAGCTAAGCAATGAATTCTTGTCTAGGAGTGTAAGGCTCTGGTTAGACAAGTAAGGAAGTCTTGGCTAGAAGTGTGAGGCTTCGGTTAGCTAAGCAAGGTGAGTTTCTAAAGGCATGCGATTTGTCTTGGTTAGAAAGTGAAAATATATATTGTGTGTGCCTAAAAAACCCTAGAGGGGGGGTGAATGGGTTGTTAATCCGTTATTACCAAATTTTCGGATTAGTCAATATTAATCACAATTAACCCATTTCAACAAACAATAAAAATAAAGTAAAAGATTTGGAAATTAAATAACACTTGATTTTTACGTAGAAACCTTCAACAAAGAAAAACCACGAGCTGATATGTGTGCCAAATGAAGTTATGTCATTTTGAGAATGTTAGAAACACGTTTCTGGGCATTCGGCGGTCCAATCGACGGTCTGGCCACATATTGAAACCACTGTTTGAACCCAAAAACATTTGGTAATCATTCGGTAGGTAAAACAGCAGTCATAATTGCAGATCAAATTCGGCGGTTTAAATCGGCGGCCTGGCCGCCGCTAAATCAAGTGACAACATTTCAGCTCAAAATTAGAGTGCACCGAAACATGACCAAACGATATCGAAACCTTTCGTATAATATACCGTTGGAAAGGTATGGATGTCTACTTTCTACTTCAACCTATGGAAAGACATTTCAATGTCTGTAGAAAGAGTTATGATCAAAAGAGTGATCAAAGATCAGATTTGGAAAATAGCAGAGATGCCCTGTTTTAGTGGTCACTTTGGAGATGTCAACACAAATCCAAACGGTCATGAAATATTACGAATAATATACTGTTGGAAAGGTATGGATGTCTAGTTTGTACATAAATTTTCAAAACTCATTTTGAAACTTTGTATAAAATTCTATGGTCACAAGACCATGCAAATGTCAGTTTTGAAAACATTTAAAACATTAAAATCCAATCTTTTGAAACTAGACACTTCACTCCAAACAACCAAACCAAATCTAACACTAATCCAAGAGAAGAATGAGACCTTCTCAAGTGGTCAACCATCGCACTAAGACATGCACACCATCATGCAAGCGTAGACGTTTCCGATCACACAACGGAAACGAATTACACCACACTTAAGACTAACATACATGAAGTGCAAGTGTGGGATATGAATGCATCCTAATGCCTAACATGTCATGGCATTGTCATTGAACAAGATGCACTCAATTAAAACATACATGAATAGAATTCATGGTTTTGCATCCTAATGCCTAAACATGTCATGGCATTTCAATGAACAAGATGCAATCATTTAAACATGCATGAAGAGACTTCATGGCTTTGCATCCTAATGCCTAAACATGTCATGGCATTTCAATAAACTAGATGCAATCAAATAAAACATGCAAGAAGAGATATTCAAGAACATGCATGCACTCATATAAAAACACACAACATACAAGAATAGAAATAAGCATGAGTTGTGTGTGTGTGCAACTAGATCTCTTCAAAGCAAGAAAGCACTATAATATACCTTTGGTGCTTATCAACTTGAGGTCTTGAGGGCCTTGAGCTATGGACATACATCACCTAAGTTACCCTTGCATAAACCCCCAATATGTGGTTTGTCCACGAAATAAGCCAATTGATAAAATGAGACCTTACAATCTCCCCCTTTGGCTATTTCGTGACAAAATCACCAATCACATTGATTCTTCACGAAAAAATAGAATTTACGGGTCAACAATGATTTTCTACATTACAAAGAGATATCTAAAAGTTAAATCTTGAAGTCTTCAATTTTTTGTAGAGCAATCAATCCCTGAAAACAAAGTTTCTATACTTTCCAATACAAGTAAAGTGAGATTAATCAAGTGAGATCTTAAACAAGCATTTGCATTTAAGAACTTAAGCACAACATCATGCAATGTATGTGAAATGCAATGCTCCCCCTCAGAGGGTTACTCCCCCTCAATGTATAATCTCCCCAACATGTAATTTTGCTACTACAATTAGCACAATTAGCATACTCCCCTTACCACATTCTACTCACTACTAGAAAAACAGTCAAGAAATGTTTATATATATATATATATATATATATTTAAATGTCATTATTTAATATTTAATAATAATATTTAATTAAATAACATTTTTTATATTTTTAATAACCACCTCCCTCACCGCCAGACCACCGCCCGTTGCCGTCGTTGGCCACCCACATCCGCCCACTTGACAATTAAAAAAATGACAATTAATTATCATTAGTGGAATTGAACTTGAAACCTCAAGTCAATAGTTAGAAGTCCTTACCACTTGACTACACGACTTGATATGTTAACAATTGAATAATATTTATATATAACCTATATGAGTTGTTACAAATAAAAAAAAAAAACATTTTAAGATAATTTTAAATTTATTCAACTAATCAAAATTCTAATTTCTACGACAAACATATATTAAAAAATATTTATTGAAACTTTTAATAAAGTTATATATTTTTTTAAAATATAGTCGAGTTATTGGTCAATACTCATATAAATTAGTAATGAGTCTTACATTTGTTCATTAAATTGCAATATGCATGTTGAGAAATATCTATTTATAAATATATTATAATAAATATATTAATATATTATATATATTTATATTTATATATATTATTATATGTATTATATTATATATATATATATATATTATATATTATATATTATATATTATATTATTATATAATTGATTAAATTTATGCAAAAGTTCAAAATAATAATAGATTATTTAATATAAAATAAAATGAATTAAGTAACCCATAAATCGTGGGTAGCTAAGATGTTGATAATGACGGAAAAGAGAAAGTGAATTATTTTTTATTTTAGAAGAAAATGAAAACTTGATAAAGGAATTAGAAAAGATGATAAAATAAAAAAGATATAAAAAATTATTAAAATCAAGCAAAATGTAATTGTTAGGACTTGAAAACTTATCATCAATAAGAATATGAAGTACACTACCCGCCGTTCTATGTGTTATCTTTTGATGTGGGTTAATTATTATCATTGTTATATATATTATATAAGCATAATAATTTTTTTTTTTTTTTATTTGAGGTGGGGCACGGGCCACACCTGGCCTTAATGTGGGTCCGCCCCTGACGACAGACATATATTAAAAAATATTTATTGAAACTTTTAATAAAATTATATTTTTTTTAAACATATATAGTCGAGTTAATGGTCTATACTCTATGGTCACGAATGGTAATGAGAATGGGAATGAGAATGGAAAGTAAAGGAAAACTGAGTTTTTTGTTTGGTTGGAACTTTAGAATTAGTCTCTGAATCAGTATTATTTTATTTAGTTAACAATGGAATAGAATGGAGTTAACTGTATTTTGACCAAAATACCCCTAATTATAAAACATTCATAATATATAATATAAAATACAACTGATGTCACGAGTCTCCTATAGGCTATGTTTGGTTGGATGGAATGGAATGGAAAGAAAGCCATTTCATTCGTTTGGTTTGTTAAAATGCAATGGAATTTTGATTCCATTGGAATTGTGATTCCACCATTTTGGTGGAATGGGCATTCCATCAAAAAACTAATGGAAAGCCATTCCATTCCAAACATTATATTATCATATATTATAGAGGAAATTGCATAAAATGATCAAAAAATTTATTGACTTATTGTTTTTATCCAAAAGTTTATTTTTTATTATTCTTGTCATCTTTAGCCTTGAATTGCCAAAATTACCCTGAATGTTGTTTTACTTCCCAAAATTTTCCCTCCCAAAATTTTGCTCTCTCTTCACCCGATATGTTCTGTCCTGCTGTCCCAAATTTTCCAAAATCAGAATTTCTCTCTCTCTCTCTCTCTCTCTCTCTCTCTCTCACAACCTGATAACAAAAGCAAGCTGAACCCAGAAACCCATTCTGTTTCTCTTTCTTTTGGTCGACCTCCAACTCAACAATTCCATCCCATTCCATTTCTTGAACGAAGCTCCGAATCTGAGACTCCTCTCTGTTCGGGCCTAGATATCTGGATCCGACAGCTTCGGGTCCAATAAATCGGTGAATTTGGCCGATAAGGAAGCTCCTATCGAGTCTTCCAGTTCATCTACGTCTTCGGTAAAACATTCAATCTTCTCTCTTCACGAACTGTGATTTCCCTGGATTATTTAATTTTTTTTTATTTTTTTTTGAAAAAAAAAATGGTTTGCGATTTTGTACAGGATGGTTGTTGGCATGGAAGCTAGTTATGTTTCATGTCCCACTTGTTCAAGAGATTGTCTCCTTTTGGTGACTTTGCTCTTCACTATATCTCTAGGAACCCGAGATCAAGGTGGGTTTTATCTTTTCATCAACTATCGTCTGATTTCAATTCTGCTACTCTGGGTATTTTTTATTTTTATTTTTTTAAGTTTTGTTTTCTTAATTTTGGCTCTGATTGGTTGCAGGATTTGGGTTTTTGTAAAGGTTGAATCTTGATTGTTGTTTGTTTTTAGGGCTTAAATTTTGTGTTTCTAGTTTGTATTTTCATGATTATTGGTTAAACTAACTGGGGTTTTTTGTTATCAATTTGAGAATTATTATGTGTTGATTCTATGTGAAAATTTTGTTTGGTTTTGATTGAAAACAAGGTTTTAGACTTTTAGTTCACAATTTTGGATAATTGGGTGTCCTTCTCAATCTCTGGCTTCAAAAGAAGAAGAAGAAGAAAGGTAAAATCTTAGACATGATAAACTTATTTTTCCTGATAGCATGTGAAAAAAAGACACACCATATAAAATATGTGAAAAAAAGAAGATTTGAGCTTTTGATTAGATTAACTTTTGAGAAAAGTTGCAATTTGTGTGTTTATATACATGAAAGTTTATTCTTTTTTTGTTTAGGTGTTGGATCATAATAGTGTATTGGTGGCTGGCTGTGTCTGCTCCACCTAACCAACCATTTTAACTGATAAACTAAATCCATCATTTACTAGGCCAAAATTGAAACTTTATCTGGTTCAAGTGCTGCTCTTTGGTTGGTTTTTTACTTTTTTTGATGACTGATTATTATTCTCACAAAGGGTCATAGTAAAGCATCATCTTTTTACAATTGTTATTGACTTCAATTTTGAGAGTTGTTGCTACATTACATTGCAGGAACATTACATGGTGGTTGCTGTCATGGTTTTCTAACATTACAAGTGTGGGATAGTTTTGTAACTTAATTCTGTTTAATGTTATTAGAAGCCAAGTATGTTTCGGTTCATTGGTGGTTGTTGTCATGGTTTTCTTTTATTAAAATTTGGATTTGATTCCATGACTATCTGGGGACATTCGAATTGCTCTGTTCATTGTTGCTATTATCATGTTGGGATTTGATTTTGTGATTGTTAATGGTGAAATATGTGTTTATTTTTTATTTGTAACATGTAATTTGGATTGATTGACATGAAACTTAGTTTTTCTTGGCATGTAACTTGTATTATTTGTTTTCTTACAATGTACTTCGGTGATTCATACCAACCATATTGCATAAAGTCAAAATATTTCAAAGGTAAGGGGTTCGGCTGATTTTGATCTTCAGACTAAAGCTTGTAATTACATGTCTTTTGTTGCAGATGCTTTAAATTGTGAAAAGAAGCAAAAGGGAAGTGGGAGCATTGTATAGAGATGGAGAGCTCCTCCTGTTGGATCTTTCAAAGTAAATGTGGATGTAGAGTAAGTGCTGCACTTGTTTTTGAAGGAATTGTCTCTGTTGAAATCGCTGAGCAAAAGCAGTTCTGGAAGGTCTTTTATGGGCTGTTGACAATGGGTGGTTTCCAGTTTTGATTGAGTTGGATGTTTTTGGTATTGTTAATTTTTGTACACGAAAATTTGATAGTTGGAGTGATGTGAATAACATTTTCTTTTTGATATTCTTTTGTCGATAGATAGATATAGGCAGGTGATTATTTCTTTTGGCTAGGCATGCTATTAGTGTGGATAGGTTGTTATTGGCCCTGATGATTTTAGCTTGTAATGAAGCTTTTTTTTAATGGCATGTAACTTCAAATACAACTGTTAATTGGAATGTAACTCGGAATGTAACAGGTTCAAAAACATTGATTTTTGTGATAGATTAATTTGGGTGGATTCTGTAACTTGAAAAGTAATTGGCATGTAACTTGATTTTCAACTGACATGTAAGTTGGAAACTAATTGGTATGTAACTTCAAATTTAACTAATGGGCATGTAACATGAATATGTCTAACGTGTAACTTCCTGAATACGACTAACATGTAACTTGAAAATCAATTGGTATGTAACTTAAAAATTAATTAGTATGTAATTTGATATTCAACTGGCATGTAACTTGAAACTCAATTAACATGTAAATTTGACATGTAACTTGAAATTTAACTAACATGTAAATTGGAAACTGGTATGTAATTTGAAAATATTGGTATGTAATTTGAAAATCAAATAACATGTAACTTGAAACCCTGTTGTGTTTTTTGTGTTTTTTTAAGTTATATCATACTTTTATGACCTAACTTTAAAAATGACTTAAGTTATATTGAAATTTACTTGTTAATTTGATTCAAAGTTCAAGTTTTATTCCAAGTTACATGTCAATTGGATCCAAAGTTGCATGGTAGTTTTATTTTAAGTTACATGCTAGCTAAATTGAAAGTTACATGCCAATTAATTCCCTAGTTACATGTCAGGTAAAATTTAATTTACATGCCAATCAATGCAATTTACATGCTAGATGCATTGCAATTAACATTCATTCTAAGTTACATGCCAGTTTAATTTTAAGTTACATGCTAGTTGGTTCTGAAGTTACATGCCAGTTCGTATTAAGTTACATAATAGTATTGAATTCATGTATTTTTCAGATCAAATTCCAGTATTGTTACATGCCAGTGTCTGTTAACAAGTTACATGCCAGTTTATTTTTAAGTTACATGTCAGGCCATACTTGTTTCCCTACTTGGGCCACACTCACAGATACTGACTTAACTTAACATGGTAATGCAAACCAGCTGTTAAGAGAAAGTTATATCGGACGGTGTCACAAGCTAAATGGTAAATTGGTTTCAGATTGACTGTTGAATATTATTGAGACACATATCACATGACTCAAAGAGTCAAAGAATCAAAGAGTTGAATACTATGGAGGGAAGAATTAAATCACTTCTTTAATCCGAATCATTAAAAAAAAAAAAATGGTTTCATATTACATTACATTGAACTAATAAGTCACAAAGGGGGAAGAAGATATAAGCAATGAGATACTACAATGTATGTATACATTATTAGAAGCAATCCTAGAAGTGTAAAAAATGGAGTAAATCCAGCAAGCACATTACATACTTGTGTTGAGTAAAAATCCTGGAAAGTTCTATAAACAAAAAAATGAAGCCCGACTATAATTAATATCAGTAAACTTGTAGTGCCCCATAAATCCAATACTAAAACTTCTTATGTTTGACCCTTCTTACCCAATCCACCATTGCCTTTTTGCATCATCGACTGTAATCTATCCGACTGTCCTGAAAATCAAAATCCAACACAATTCTAAATTAGTGCACTATCAAATTGCTTCAAACAAACAAACTTTTCCTACTAAGATTTGATCACTTTACTAATGACATTAGCATTGCCAGAACCATATGATTTGAGAATCTTGACCAATCATACTCATCTTAAAGCAACTAAACACCACATTAAAGACTTAACAAAATTACTTACAGCCTTCATTAAATCATACATTTCTTATTCATCCAGATTGGCACCAAATTTTTTCAATTCAACTTTGAGCTCTTCAAAAGTGATTTCATGTCAATCAAACAAAGTTACATGTCAATCAATAACAGTTACATGCCAATCCCTTGTTATCAAAATACATTAATTTATTCAATTGCAATTTGTTATCTAGAAGCAGACCTTCGCTTTCTCTCAGCAAAAGAAGCAGCTAACTCCGGATCAGTAGGCAGTAAAGGCAAAATAGAGTACTTGACAGGATCTTCATCCTCACTACAACTCTCGTTTTCGGTCTTGCAAGCTGTCTTCCACTGCCACTCCACCACCGGAAACCTCCTAATAAATTTTTTTTTTAAAAAAATCGAAATCAATTTCCAATGAGTGACCTTTTGATGCAGAGAAAAAAAAATAAAAAAAATCAAAAGAACAAGTAATTATGTAATCGGCTTAGCTGAAATTCACGATTAATTAAAGGATGCAATTAACAAAATACACTATGTAACAAGATCCAGAAAAGAGAAGAGAGATGATGATGATACCGGGAGAAAACGACGGCGTCGAGGCTGTTGAGGATCCAGAGTGCTCTGATGCTGCAACGACCAGGCATGGCTTTTTCTTCTTCGTCTGGTGCTGTGTTTTGTTATTTGTCAGTGCAAAACAGACACGAAGATGCTTCACAAAAATACAGTGAGAGAGAGAGAGAGAGGATCAGAGAAAGATAGAGCTAAGGTGAAGCGCGACGTTGACGGCGAACGGCAGCGACGCGATCTCCTCTTCCTATCTCTCTCTGCAGCGACGGCGATAGAGGTGCGACACGACGGCGACAGCAGTTGGAGACGACGGCGATCTCTCTCTTCCATTCTCTCTCTTTTTTCTGTTTTTACTTTTGATTGTTTTACTAAGGGATGGTTTCAACCCTAACCAGTTAAATGATGCCTCGTTTTTACCACCCACCCACTGACATCTTGTTTTTTTTTATTTAAATTTCAAATTTCAAATTTAAAGGCATTGCTGTCCAAAAGTGGTAAATATTGACGAAAACAATAAAAAATAAACTTGCTGCTAAAAACAATAAACCCATAAATTTTTGGGCTCTTTATGAATTCACCCCTAAAAAGCCAAAAAATTTATGGGTTTATTGTTTTTAGCAACAAGTTTATTTTTTATTGTTTTCGTCGTTGTTTACCATTTTTGGACAGAAATACCCTTAGATTTGAAATTTAAAAAAAAAAAAAAAGTCTGTCAATGGGTGAGTGTAAAAAACCGAGGCATGTACTGATGGGTGGGATCCACCCATCAGTAAAACGATCAAAACTCAAAAGTTAAAAAGAAAAAAGAAAGAGAAGGGAAGAGGGAGAGAGATCGCCGTCGCCGTGGAACCTCTGGCCGTCGAACACATCTCGCCGTCACGCACCTCTCGCCGTCACACACACCACCGTCGTTGTTACTGCTATCGCCATGGTTGCTGCTGTTGCCGAACCTCTGGCCGTCGCTCACCTCTGGCCGTCGCGCACCTCTCGCCGTCGAACACATGACTTTTGTACTCTACAGCCCCAGAATGCTGGATGCTTCGACGAATGAGTAAGAACCTGGTCCTGATTGTCTATTTGATTTTATTTAAAAATAAAGTTTACTACATGAATTATTCAAAAGTAATGGTTTGAAGAATGTTCAGAGTCTGATGTAAAACCAAGCTGATTTGGATTCAAAAAATCAAGCAATCAGAGATTCTGCTGTCATCTCCATCACTTAATCATCGATATTGTTTGTCAATAAGAAGCGATTAGCTGGCCAGGTATGGAACTTAGAAGCAGAAGGATTTCATTTGTTGTTGTCATCTTTCAATTTTGTTTTTATACATATTTGGGAACTGCCAGGGGCGTCTCAACAGTTGTGGAGGTCTTAGGCGAAAATATAAATGAAATCAAGCAATCAAATAACTAACTGGCATGAACAAAAACACTAACAATAAAAAAATTAAAAATAGAATAGCTAATTTAGAAAAAAACCTAGATGGTCTCAACTCTCAACTAGTTTTATGATGATTATTGTCCTTAAACTAAACAATTCAATATCGATAATTTCAATATAATAAACGAATCGCAGAAATCTAACAATATCTGAAACGATTCCTCTAAAAAGAGATAGAAAGCAGATAAAGAACATACATCATAGGCTTCAGAGATTTGATTGAACTTAGCTTCAGCTTCCTTCTTGTTATTGAGATTCTTATCAGGATGCCATTTCATGGCAAGCTTTCTATAAGCCTTCTTCAAGTCGTCATCTTTCGCATTCCTGTCGACCTGCAATATCTTGTAGTAATCAACCCCCATGATCTCTTCCTTTTTCTTCTCTCTCTCTTCTTCTTGTTCTAAAGAGCAATTAAGCCTTTGAATGGGCAAAATTATTGGCTATGGTTTTGGTGTCTCTTGATGATGTATACACTTGAATCGGTGTAAGTGGGGGTTATTATTGCTGTCTGGTGGGAGTGAAATCAGATTCTAGAAGTGTGGTGGTGGTTATTGGTGGATGGAAGATATATAGTGGAGGTGATAATGGGTGGTGGTGGTGGTAGAGTTGAAGTTATAAATTCCAAGGGATGTTCAAGGATGTTTATTGGGTAAAATTGCCTCAGTTTTATTATGTATTCACTTGTGCGTTTTTCCAGGCATGTAACTAGCATGTAACTTGTTAGTATAGATTTTCCAAGCATGCGTTTAGAATAGGTTCTGTTGTATTCATAGTTTGTGTTACTCTTACGTGACTTGAATTGGGTTTTCCAGGCATGTAACTGACATGTAACTTGAATGTCTTGGCATGTAACCTATTTTTATTGGCATGTATCTTTTTTGTACTGGCATGTAACTTTTTTGTTGCATTGGCATGTAACTGTTTTTACTGGCATGTAACTTTCATAAACACTGATGCGTTTTTTTTATTTATTTGATTTTGTAGATGGAAAATATAAATTATGAGGATTTCCTCATCAAACCGAGGGATTCGTGAATTAAAAAATCCATGTATATTTGTTCCCGGTGTGACCGGAGAGAATGAGTTTCACTTCTCCGTTGTTGGAAAAATGGTGAAATTCACACATAATAATAGGGAAGTGGAAATGAAGCTGCTGATAGTAGGGAATAATGGCATTTGACTTGAAACTGTATATTTGTTCATTTTATGAAACATAATGTAGCTATATCAGAGGTTTGTAGGGAATAATGACATTATTTTGTGGTTTTATTTATAATTTGCAACTGCCGACAAGTGCAATAAGAGATTCATTTATAAATAATTATTCTTCTATTTGTTTCACTTTCTTACAACTGGCATGTAACTTCAAATATAACTGTCAACTGGCATGTAACTTGGAATGATTGGCATGTAAGTTCAATTTTGAAAATGTAAAGTTTAGTTTTAAGTTTTATCAACATTATAATACTATACTCTCAAATCAATTGAGAATTAATTGGCATGTAATTTTCAATTTAATAAACTTGAAACAAACTTGACATGTAACTTGGAATGAAATTGATATATGAGTTCGAATACAACTGACATGTAACTTAGAACACAACAAGCATGTAACTTAAAAGGCATGTAACTTGAAATTAAACTAACATGTAACTTGAAAATCAATTGACATATAACTTGAAAATCAACTAGCATGTGACTTGAAAATCAACTGACATGTAACTTGAAGATCAATTGGCAGGTAACTTCACAATCAACTGGCATGTAACTTCAATTTGATCTGGCATGTAACTTAAAATTAAACTGACATGTAACATAAAATTCAAATGACATGTAACTTAGAATTAAAATGGCATGTAACAATACTGAAATTTGATCACTGAAATAAATTCATTCAATACTGGAATTTGGTCTTCAAAATAAATTCATTCAATACTGGAATCTAACTGAATATAGTCTACAATACGAAATACATATAAGAATTAAAACATCATTGCTAATACCTAAGTTGTACCACCAACTTCCGATGCCAACGGACATTTCTATGAATTGTGACCTTCTTCTTTCATTAAACAACATAAAGATTACAAGAAGAAAAATCATTATTGGCATTTAACTTGGAATACACCTTCAAACATGTAACCTTGAATAAAACTGGCATGTAACTTTAAATACAATTGACATGTAAATTTCAAACAACAGACATGTAACTTTCAATTCAAATAACCGAATAGACTTAAATTCAAACATTATTAGTTATGAAATAGTATCTTGTAATTCAATGTAATTAGTCTTGATATACAAATAACACAATAACAAAACATATCAATGACAACTTGCTACATTGTGACCTTCTCCTCCACATTTCTTGTACTTATACTCGACTATCACTTTACGTGGTCAATTGTGACTGGATACATATTTGAACCCAGCAGAACTAAGTTACAGTACATCTTTGAACCCCCTCCATAAACTTCAACTTTATTTTGGTTGTTGCAATGGTATTACAAGTTCAGTTGGCTAGCAAATTGCATCTGATACAAGAGTTGGAAGGGAATACCTATCAAAGACAAAAAGTCAAAAAAAGAAAAAAAAGAAGAAAAAAAAAAGTGTTAAACCAAACATTGATAAAAGATTAAGGATATGAAACAAGACCGTCATAATGGAATGCTCTTCGGTGTTAAGTTTAAGGATATGAAGAATCAAGTACTTCAAGCTATCATAAGCTTCTATCACAACTACTGCATAGTTCGAATCTCGCCCAAATGCTGGAACAACCCCACTGCTGCACCCACAAAGGATGAGTAAATTGAATACCAAAGATGCAAATCCATCAAATAAATCAGAACTACAAGCAGCCACAGTAACCCAACAACAAATCTGTTGCTGTCACTGATGAAATGAAACCACTCATACTTTATGTTCCTAAATTGCATCATTTCTTTTGTAGGTTTAATCAAGGGTTTGATCTGCAAGAAGTAACTAAATAAAAATGTAGGTTGTGGATTGAGAGAAGGGCTTGATATTATCCACAAGCCCTTCTCTCAATCCACAACCTACATAACTCTTGCTCTGAAACCACCAAGTCAATGCATAAAAGAGTCCAATAACTGCTTGCCATGGATACTCATTCCCCTCCCAAGCTACAATATATGCAGCTTAAAAGTCCACAAATCACAATCTCTAAATCACTTAAACCAACAAAAACAGAACCCCCACCACCACTCAAACAAACCCAAAATCCAAACTTTTCAACCAAACCAGAGTCCAATTCTCATAATTCATAAATATCACAATTTTCAACACCCCATACATTTAAAAACCTCTAAACCTCCCCTGAATCTAGCATGATTTTGTAAAAGATAAAATGCTGATTATTTTCCAGTAAATCAAATACAAACCCAACAACTCGTTGATTTAAATTATATACAAAACCAAAATATATCTATATACAATTAGCAATGAACCAAACTAAATTAACTAAAATTCTGTCAATCAATAAATGAGTTCCATAAGCTTATAACACGATAATTATTGAATATTTTTAGTTTCCCAGAAAACCTAAATTTTTACAAATAGAAAAGGAAGTTTTGAAGCATATAGGAAAGGCATGAATTTATATAAGAACCTATGTGAGTCCTTTTTCCAAGAGCGATCTCTCTTCTTCGACGGAACCCATGATTACAGATGATGTCTCTCTGTTTTCTTCCTTTCTTCTTTGAGGGTTTGAAGATTCAAATGTCAAAGTTGTTGATTGGAAGATAATGCAAGAAAGAAGCGAAAACAGTCAACAACTTTGAGAATCCCCTGATAACAATTGCCTCCTTGGATAACAAATCCAAATCCCCACCAGAACCAGAAAACAATTGTCTCGGATTCCGAGCTTCGTTGGAGAAAACGGGTCTGTATGAGTTGCGATTGAAGAAAGGGAGAGGTAAGCGAGGTTTAGTAGAGGCGTGCAGTGAGTCGATGAAGAAAAAAAGAGAAGATCTAAGAAGATCTGTATTTGGGTTGAAGAGAGAAGATTGGATTTTGAAATGAAATGTTGGCGGTGGACAAAATGGCGGTGGAAGAGATGAAATGGGGGTGGGGTTCTGGCTTCAACTTGAAATGTTATCTGAGAGAGAGAATATCTTATTTTGAAAACTTAGGAAGACAAATTGGATGGTATCAGGTAAAGAGAGTGAAATTTTGGGTGGGAAATTTTGGGGCAAGTAAAACAAAATGGAGGGTATCTTTGGCAATTCAAGGCCAAAGATGACAAGTATAATAAAAAATAAACTTTTGGCTAAAAACAATAAAGCAATAAATTTTTTGATCATTTCTTACAATTTCCTCTATTATATATATTATATATAATATTAATATATTAATATATTAATATATATATTATATTATATTATATATATTATTAAGGAAACGTCACTTTTTTACTTGACTTACGTGTATTAGGGTCTTTAATCCTCATCTTTTTGGAAATGCATCAAAAAGGTCCCTCCGTCAGTCAATGGTTAGTCAAAGTTAACTGGTCCATGGGTAAAACGGTACTTTTAGTAATGAAAGTGTCAGAAAGACAGTTTTACCCATAAGGATGCGAAAAGTCTGAAATGCCCCTCTAACAATTACTCTTAAACCCCATTTAAATTAAAAATGCATCCATCAAGGATTGAACCTTCAACCTTGTGGATAAAAATAATAGGCTCTAACCAGTTGAGCTACTGCAACTCATTGTTGAAGGTTTATTGATTTAAATGTATATATAGTTATATAATATGTTTAAAATAATTTAAATTATATAATTTAAAATAAACTCATATATATATTTTGAAATATATTTAATAATAATATATCAAAACATATTTAAGAAAAAGAAAAAGAAAATAAGAAAACAAAAGGAAAAAAAATTTAAATAAAAGGGAAATTTTTTCTTTCTTTCTTTCTTTTTTATTTTTATTTTTATTTTTATTTTTTCCCTTTTTAATTTATGAGTTTTGATTTTCTGGGTTTCTTTATCAAATTGAAATAAGAAAACAAAAAGAAACCTAGAAAATCAAAGCCCGTAGATTTTTTTTCTTTCTTTCTTTCTTTTTTTTTGAATTTTTTTCCTTTACAAAAAATATTTTATTTCAATTTGGTAAAAAAAAAAAAAAAAAAAACCCCAGAAAATCAAAGCTCATAAATTGAAAAGGGAAAAAAAATTAAAAAAAAGAAATTTTTTTTCCATTTTTTTTCGTTTTTTTTTTTCCTTATTTTCTTTTCCATAAATCTGTTTTGATATATTATTATTAAATATGAGTTTATTTCAAATTATATATATATGAGTTTGTTTTAAGTTATATAAGCATATTTTAAATTATTTTAACCAAATTATATAACTATATATACATTTAAATCAACAAGCCTCCAACAATGAGTTGGAGTAGCTCAATTGGTTAGAGCTTGTTGCTTTTAACCATGAAGTTGAAGGTTCAATCCTTGATGGATGCATTTTTAATTTCCTAATATTAAATGGGTTTAAGAGTAATTGTTAGAGGGGCATTTCAATCTTTTCGTATTGCTTAGGGGTAAAATCGTCTTTTTGACACTTCTATTATAGAGCTTCTTTTGAAAATCTAATTTTTTTCTTTTCACACTTCTTTTCTAAAAACACTCCATTCTCAAAATTTAAATTTAAAAAAATTCTAAAGACACTTCATTTTGTTACAAAATTATCCTTTTATCTTTTTTTGAATTAAATTATTAAAAAAAGAAATTATCTCTCCTAAATCATTAGATTAATTATTACATATTAAATACTCTCTCCTAAATTTTTAATTACCATATTAAACTCTCTCTCCTTCAATACATGTCTCTAATTTTAGAAAAAAAAAAAAAAAAAAAAACTTATTAATGAACTTGATTTTCAGGAACCGTATGTATGTATATATTAAAAATAATAATAATAATAATAAAAATATAAAAAATATAAAACACTCAAAAAATAAGGGCGCGTTTGGTATCGTTTTTAAAATGGTGTTTTTGAAAACTATTTTTAAAAATGGAAATCATGTTTTAAAAATGATGTTTTTAAAATTGTAATGTGTTTGGTAGTGTTTTTTAAAAGTAGTTTTTTGAAACGGAAAACGATATAAAAGTGTTTTGTTGTTGTTTTTAAAATGAGTAAAATAGTTGTTTGGAGGGAAAAGTTATGGTTTATTTTAAAAACCTGTTTTGAAAACAATAGAAAACAATAAAAAGTTGTTTTTAACTTTTTAGTTATAATTTTTAAAAAGTTGTTTTTTATTTTCAAAAACAGTTTTGTAAAATGGGTAACCAAACAACATTCAAATCATTTTTTGTTTTTAAAAACAAAAAACTGTTTTTAAAAACACATCCAAACACCACCTAAGTACCTTGTTTTTTATTTTTTATTTTTTTAAAAAAAATTGAAATATGAAAATGTTTTTTGTTACTCTTGTAGGTATGTGATTGTCAAGATTCTTTCATTAGTCTTAGAAATTCTAAGTTTAATCGAACCTAGTTGCAACAATTCAAGCTTTTATATATATATATATATATATATATATATATATACAGATTTTCTATTATCAGTTCGAACTGACAATAAATATATTAGGACGAAGAATGTGGACCACTAGATTTACATACTTTGACTCAAAGTATATGCACTTGTCAAAACTTCTCCATAATCCGTGGTCCTCATTCTTCGTCCTGATATATTTATTGTCAGTTCGAACTGATAATAGACAGACTGTATATATATATATATTACTGTTAGTAAAAAATCAAAATATTCATAAGTTTTTTTTTTTTTCTTTAAATATTAATCAGAGATTGATCGAGAAAGTATGGAAATATGATTTTTTTTATTTTTTTTTTTGAAAAATGGTGAGAGATTAATTAGGAGAGAGTTTTTAATATGGTAATAATAGATTTAGGAGAGAGAATTTAATACATAATATTTAATCTAATGATTTAGGGAGAGAGAAATTCTTTTTTTAATAATTTAATTAGTTTGGAGTGTTTTTAAATTTTTTTTGTCTTGTTTAGTAATTTTAATTTAGGTTAAAATTGTCATTAATAAAAAAAAATTAAATTGGAGTGTGAATAGATAATTTATGGATTGTAAGGAGAAGCTCTCCTTCTATTAACGTTGACTGTCAACTTTTTGGTCAGAGAGACTTTTTTGATGTATTTCCAAAAAGATGAGGACCAAAGACCCTAATACACATAAGTCAAGTAAAAAAGTGACGTTTCCTTAAAAGATAAGGATCAAACTGTAATTCCCCCTATTATATAATATATATATTATATTATATATTATATTATATATATTATTATATGTATTATATATTATAATTATATATTATAATATACTTTTATATTTTATTATTATTATTATCCATAATATATCATGTTATTATACATTCATAATTAGGGGTATTTTGGTCAAAATACAGTTAACTCAATTCTATTCCATTGTTAATTAAACAAAATAATATTGATTTAAAGACTAATTCTAAAGTTCCAACCAAACAAAAAACTTAGTTTTCCTTCCCTTTCCATTCTCATTCTCATTCTCATTCTCATTACCATTCCAATTACCATGTAACCAAACGTGACCATAGAGTATTGACCAATAACTTGACTATATATGTTTTAAAAAATATAATTTTATTAAAAGTTTCAATAAATATTTTTTAATATATGTCTGTCGTAGAAACTAGAATTTTGATTAGTTGAATAAATTTAAATTTATCTAATAAGATTTTTTTTTTTTTTTTTAACAACTCATATAGGTTATATATAAATATTGTTCAATTATTGACATAATAAATGTTGTAGTCAAGTGGTAAAGACTTGCAACATTGGACTTGAGGTCTCAAGTTCAATACTTGGTAATGGCAATTATTTGTTTATTATTATCAGAGGAGGGCATGGCCACCAGCGGGTGGCGGCAGCAGTGACGTTAACGGCTGCCAGCGGTGGGTGGCCGGATGTCGGGCGGTGATAGTTGGTGGCTGCCGACGGTAGTTTGGCCAGATGGGAGGAGATTGTTTATAAAAATAAAAAATGATTTTTAATTAAATATTATAATTAAATATAAATAATGACAGTTTTTATTTAAATATTATTAAACCTTTGTTGACAGTTTTAAACTGTCATTAAAAAAAAAAAAACTATCAACACCTTTGTTGACATTAGCTTCCTTGACAGTTGGAAAAACTGTCAACAAAGGTTTTGTTGATAGTTTTTCACTGTCAACAAATGTATTATTTTGTTGTAGTGACTCCCTTTTTTTGTCATGAGATGGGCAAAGGAGTAGTCCCCAAATGGGTCACTTATAACAAAGATAGATAGACGCATACATGTCATTTGCATAATCATATAAGACACTTTATGCAACTCAATTAAATGGAGAGATGCAAGGAGATTTATTTTCATAGAAAATGTGTGAATAAAAATGCTTTGCATGTAAGACATATTGCATTCAAGTCCAAAAATCAATGGTATTTGGCAAAGAAAATGACAAAGGTTTCCTATAAGAATTCAAACCAATTTCACCATTTGTCATGAATAAAAGCAAGAATGTAGAAAGTTTATTGATTTCAACTTTAGAGCATTATATCCAACTTTATAAGCTAAACATGTCATGAGCAACTTTGCACCCTATTTGATTTTTCCGGATAAGATATCCGTATGATAGTAGACATGTTTAACAAATAAAGAAATAGAGACATTCAGATTTTAAAATCCTTAGAACGGATACTAGATCATTTATTCATTTTAAGTCTCATAAGCTTTTCACACATTGTTTTGCATTTAAGAATTGCAATCATCAATTCATGCTTTTTCATTTGAGCATGTCATTTGAATTTCATGTTTTTCATATGTCATTAGCATGTTATAAAAGAATCATCATGTCATGGATATCATTATAGGTCATTCAATAAGTACTTCCTTTGTATATATCTCCTAGTCCAAAAATGCATGTTTGAACATAAATATGATATGGATTGCATTCAAAGCATGGTTCACACTTATTGAGATAAAAACATATATACATATGTGCAACCAAGATACTCAAGCAATTAATAAAGAAGCATAAAAATTTTCAATTTTTTGCATGCAACACATATGCAATTGCTCTATTTGCTTGAGTTCCCCATATGGGGTCAAATTCCATATCTCTTCAATGAAGGGCATGAGGTCCTAAAGACCTACCAAGTCCATTGGACTTAGTTGAAACATTACGAGACAAGTTAGTCTCGTAGCAAGCGGGTTCATCTTTTCTTTTCCACTTAGGTGACAAAATCTCAATCCCAATGGTCAAAGGTTCTAGAGTTCTAGGTATCATAGGATCATTTAAATGAATTTTATCCTTCCTATGAACATACATTCTAGCTCTAGCCTTTTTATTTTCTATCATGCTTTTAGCTCTACACATTTTAATGTAACGAAAGCAATTTGGTCTAATATGACCATCAATACCACAAAAATGACATGTAGAGATGAAGTTAGGAATCATACCATGTCCTTGTGCATGCATATGAGCCTTCCCATGTCTTTATGATTGTCTTGGTTGTTGAATAGGATCTCTCCTTCTTTGTTATTGACCAAGACTAGATTGCTTCCTCGGTTGAGCTTGCATGATCGGTCCCTTCCCTTGATGGATTTGAGCTTGAGGGAAGTTAGCATGAGGATCCCTTTGGGGTTGAGCTTGTGCTTGACCTTTTGGTGCCACTTTTACTTGGGCACATCTTGAACACTCTCCTAGGACAATCTTCTTCCTAGGGTGATGATGAGGAGGAGACATCTTGATGTTGATGCTCTTGACAAAGGTTGTCTTGCTTGAGGAGGAAGCACCCTTGTCAACCATGTAGCCAAGATCTCTCTTGTCACTTGGCCCTTTTCCAACTTCCAACAAGCAGTCAAGCTTCTCAGTGCTTGAAGCCATCTTGGCCAACAAGGCTTTAGCTTCTTTAAGCTCTCTCTTCAACTCTTCTTCTCTCCTCTTAGATAAGGCTAAGTCATCCTTTAGCTTATCTTTATCCTTCATGGATCTCACCACTTCTCTACTCAAGTGGTCCACTTATGTTGAAAGCTCAAGGTTCTCTTCCTTCAAACTTTGAATCTCTTTTTCATTCTTTAACCTAGAGCTTTCAAATATTCGATATATTTTTATTGAATTAAAATGAATCATTTATATACTTATAATTAACAGTGATCGGCAACAATTCCTGAGAACCAAGAACCACTAACAACATATTGCCAATAATAAAGGAAACAACTGACAACTAATGCAAACAACTAATAACAATAAACCAACTAACCGAAAGTAAAAGTGGAGCTATTTAAATGGTGCAGCATACCTGCACGTTGGCTATAAACAACAAACACACAGACCATTACTTATTTTATCCTAACTATTAATTAACTAAGTCTAAGACTCCCTAACAATCTGAAGGTTGCTGAGCACAAATATGTGCACATATCATTAATTGATGTGTATCAATTACAAATGAGTAGAATTTAGAGAGAAATAGAAGAATTTAGAGAGAAGCCAGGAAAGGTTATTTTTGTATCATCAATTGATGTGTATCAATTACACATGAGCAGAATTTAGAGAGAAATAGAAGAATTTAGAGAGAAGTCGGGAAAGGTTATTTTTATATATTTCAACATAAACTCAATACAATATCATTCGGCTATTTATAGGCTGAGATTGCTGTGAATGATAATTGAAATAATACAATAAATAAACTTATAAACTGATAACAAAATAGTAGGAATATGCTCCCACTAACAAGATCGTGGAACACGCCACTCTCACATGCATGAGACCATGACTCATCATGGATCCCCTTTATGTCCACTAACAATAACAACCAAGTTAATGACGGAATCCCTTCCCATCGTGGCACATATCATTCCATCCTCCCTAAATTATCATTGTCCACAAAGATAAATTCCTAATAAGTCTGCTGGAAGTTCCAACTCGTTGGATTCACCACAATTAAGAGGGTCTCCAAATTTGGTTAATCGTTTGAGCTTGAAATCAACATATTGTGCATCTTTGAAAATCCATCACTGGTTATGTTATCATTGTTGTTGTTATGTATCTAACAATAACAATATAGAGAATTTATGGACCGAACCGCTCTAATACATTTTGTTATGTATTTTTCCGATGCAGTAAAATACATAGAGAGAATTTAATATAGATATAGTATTTCAGACTTAGAAATACATAAGAAGAATTAGAGGAGAATATGAGAGATACAAGGAGACAATTTGGCTTAATATTCAATATATTTTTATTGAATTCAAATGAGCCATTTATAGGCTTACAATTAACGGTGATTAGCAACCATTCTTGAGAACTTGGAACCACTAAACCTCTAGCAACATAATGCCAATAACAAAGGAAATAACTAACAACTAATGCAAACAACTAAAAACAATAAACCAACTAACTGAAAGTGAAAGTGGAGTTATCTAAAAGGTGCAGCATACCTACACATTGGCCATAAACAACAACCATAAAGACCACTACTTATTTTATCATAACTATTAATTGACCAAGTCTAAGACTCCCTAACAATCTGAAGGCTGTTGAGCACAAATAAGTGCACATATCATTAATTGATGTGTATCGAATACACATGAGCAGAATTTAGAGAGAAATAGAAAAATTTAGAGAGAAGCAGGGAAAATTTATTTTTATATATTTCAACATAAACTCAATACAATAGAATTCAGCTATTTATAGGCTGAGATTGCTGTGAATGATAATTGAAATAATACAAGAAGTAAACTAATAAATTGATAACAAAATAATAGGGAAATGCCCCCACTAGCAAGATCGTGGAATACACCACTCTCCCATGCATGTGGCTTTGACTCATCATGGATCCCCTTTATGTCCACTAACAATAACTACCAAGCTAATGACTAAGTCCCTTCCCATCGTGGCACATATCATTTCATCCTCCCTAAATTATCCTTATCCATAAGGAAAAATTCCGAATAAGTCTGCTAGGAGTTCTAACTTGTTGGATTCGCCACAATTAAAAGGGTCTCCAAATTTGGTTGATCGTATGTGCTTGAAATCAACATATTGTGTATCTGTAAAAATCCATCCCTAGTTATGTTATCATTGTTATTGTTATGTAACTAACAATAACAATATAGAGAATTTATGGACTGAACCACTCTAATACCTTTTGTTATATATTTTTCAGATGTAGGAAAATACATAGAGAGAATTTAAAATAGAGATAGTATTTCAGACTTAGAAATAAATAAATAGAATTAAGAGGAGAATATGAGAGATACAAGGAGACAATTTGGCTTAATATTCGATATCTTTTTATTGAATTCAAATTAACCATTTATAGGCTTACAATTAACAGTTATCAGCAACAATTCCTAAGAACCAAGAACCACTAAACCACTAACAACAAATTGCCAATAACAAAGGAAACAACTGACAACTAATAACAATAAACCAACTAATTGAAAGTGAAAGTGGAGCTATCTAAATGGTGCAAAATACCTGCACGTTGGCCATAAACAACAAATACACCAACCGTTACTTATTTTATCCTAACTATTAATTGACTAAGTCTAAGACTCTTTAACAATCTGAAGGTTGCTTTGTGCACATATCACAAGAATGCGAAACACATTACACATATAGGGCGGATTGGGGGTGTGGGTCCAAACTTCCACACTTCATATTGGAGTGGGTTATAAAACTTAACCCGACCCGATTTATATTTTTACCTTAAAATTAAAACTTTTTCTTTTCTCATTTCAGACTTCCTCACAAGGGCGGAGGCAAGTGTAGACAAGACTGGGCTGTAGCCCGGTCCATTTTTTTTTTATAAAAAAATTATATATAATAATTATATGAATTCCGTTAACTTCCCTTTCAAAAAACAAAATTACATTAATTTCTATTTCATTTCTATTAAACCCAAAAGCTAAAACTCAAATTCTATATTGTTGAGTCCAAACAATTAACTTAGTTTAGAGTCCAATAGGCCCAACTAACCAAATACTTTTAAATTTACTCACTAATTTCATTTTACAACAAGAAAGATGAATCTAAATGATCCACTAATTTCCTTTTACCTTTACAACATGTCTATTTAACCACTTAAAACCGAATTCAACGTCATACATCTCCAATATCCAATCAACAAGAAATCGATTTCAACATCCCCAACTCTAACAACCATAAGGTAAATAATTCTTTTTTTTTTTTCTTCTTTCTATTTGTTACCAATTGTTTTTTTTAGTCATCAAAAATTAAAGTAAAAGAAAAATATTTTGGATTTCTTTTCAAAATAAATTGAGAATCAATTGTTAAGTAAGATATTGTCTCCATCAAATGATGTTCCTATTATTGACAATCAACATGCTTCTAAGCCTAATAGATCAGTTGAGTTTAAGAAGTTGATAGCTTTTGATAAAACTGATCCAGGATTACATCTTCCAATAACGACATATCCTATTAACTATTGTGATGTTGTTCGTAAAGCATATATTATCATGGGACCATATCAACCAAAATTAAAAGAGTATAAACCTACACTAATTGGGAATCGAAATCGTTGATTTAATAATTTTTAGCATAGCCCCCACTGATCAAAAAATTTGGCTACGCCACTACTTCCTCACCAGTCACGTCATCACCGCTGCTGCTCTCCTACCGTTCATAGTCTCCTACCGCTCCACGGCCTACGCTGCTGCTCTCCTCAGGTTTGGCCTTCATGCTTGATATTTCCTTTGTGTATATGAATTTTGGATTTTATTAGTACTTGATGATATTTCATGCTAGATGGTCTTTCATATCCCCATTTTATTTGCTTGAATTTTATATTGATGATATTCTTTTGACACAACAAAAATGAAATCAATTCATGTAAAATTTTCGAGTTGTTTGGTGCTCTTTAATGTAAAACAGATGCAAGCCGGACTGAATTTGGGTCGGGTCTGGGGGTCGTTAAATTTAACCTGTTCCGAAACGCCCGTCCTTGATCTGACCTGGCGTCAATACTATAAAAATCGTATTTTTTTAAGTTGAAATGGAGAAAATCACCGGGTATCGGGTCGAATACAGTTGACCGACCCGAATCAAGTCAAAGCCAGTATATAAACAGTGTTTTCTCTTACAAACACAGAGTCGCTGAGACACCAAAAAATTGCGTCTTTTGGCTCTGAAAAATCCAGAAACTTGGACTTGTAATGGATCCTCAACCCGAACCAGTCAGCTACATCTGTGGAGGTACGCGTATATAGTTTATATTTACATTTTTTTCTAAACAACAATTTATGTCAAAAAAAAAAAAAAAACTGATTATGACGACAAGAGTCAATCTGCAGATTGTGGGATGGAGAACACGCTGAAGTCTGGCGATGTGATACAGTGCCGAGAGTGCGGTTATCGTATTCTCTATAAGAAGCGGACCCGTCGAAGTAAGTCCCCTATTTGCATGTTGTTTTTTGTTTGTTGTATTTGTATTATAATTTTTTTTATGAGATTTGGTTGGAGAGTTGTTTGAGAATTTTGTGTTTTTTTTTTTTTTTATGTAAAATTCATATTCAATTGCTTGTTGGGTTTGGATTGTGAAACGAAAAGTTTAGGGCTTTTATTGTTTTATTGGTAATGGAGGATTTTAGGGTTTGGAGCATAATTAGGGATTTTAATGATTATATGAGATTGGTTGGAGAGTTGTTGAGATTTTTCTGTCTTTTGTTTTAATGTTAATTCATGTTCAATTGATTGTTGGGTGTTTGATTGTGAAGCGAAAAGTTTAGGATTTTTAGTTGTAGTTTGTTTTTTGGGTTATCGAAAATTATAGGGTTTTGATCTTAATTAGGGTTTTTGAAGATTAGGTGGTGTTGTTGAATAGTTATAGAACAAGCTGTAGGGATTTTATTTAGTAAGAAAAAAAGAGGTTGGATTAAATGGTTTGATGGGTGGCTGGTGGTCGGGAAAATAATGGGGATTTAGAGTTTTCGATAAATTAGCATAGGTTGGATTTTTGTGCTTGGAACAATAAGAATGGTAGTTTGGAACATGGGAAATTAAAAAATGTTGAACATACATAGTGGAAGCTTCAGGAGAGCACTTTGGACTTAATTTTGATGATCAGAGCTTGTGATTGGTTGTTGTCTTAACTAGTTTCTTACCAACATAAGAAATTGATAGGAAAGAGTACTAGTATTTTTATTTTTATTTTTTTATTTTTTATTTTTTATTTTGAAGAGTAGTGTTAATCATTGCTCTAAGGGCACAAGATAAAACACTATAAAAGGAAAGTCACACACTTCATTTATTATCCTTGATCACAATAAATGTGGAAACAATACAATAAATGCAGTCTAACTTTCCTTTTATCGTGTTTTTATCTTGTGCCCTTAAAAGGCACAGGTTAACACTTAACACTACCCTAAGTTGAATTAGGCTTGAGAAGAGTCAATTTGGGTGGTTGTATTTGTATAGTTGTTAGAATGTTGAGTTATGTGATTCTCCTTCGTGGTAGGAATAAGTTTTCGGCGGTCAATTGGTAGCTACACGTTAAGGTTTATATATGGGGAATTGTAGCTTTCAAAACAGCTAAGCATATGATACTTTAATGGGTGCAATTACCTTGAAGAAGATGAACTCACATGGTTGTATCAGTGGAGTGAGCAGTTAAAAATAACCTAATAACTTCTTGACTTGAGTAAACTTAATTTCACAGTATTTGTATGTTTGCAAAGTTGTGAGAGAGAATAGCGTTTTCCATATTAACAGAACATAATCTTTAAATAAGAGTTATTAATCCAACTCACAATCACTCAAGCACTCGTTAAAAAACTTGTCATATATATTTATGGGGTTGATATGTAATATTTTCTGTCCACATCATGTCTTCTTTGAATGCATCTATTTATGGTTGCATTTGTGGATAAATTATGGACCCTTTGCCCTTAAAAGCAAGTTTTGAAATTGAAATACAATTGAAAACAAAGTCTCCTCCTCGTCTTTGAATGTATCTATTTGTTTTGAATGTAACATTTTGCTCATTGCAGTTGTTCAGTATGAGGCCCGCTGATAAAAGCGATGACAAGTAGAGCATGCATCCGGTGGTTTTGACCAATATCATTGAAAGAATATCGTGCCTTGTCTAATTATAGTAGTTGTGTTTAGTCTGTCTATAGTTTCTGAAGAAACACAAAGAGACATCATTGAACTATTTGGTGTTTTGATTGGTGTAACTGGATGCATTGCATAATTGTCGCATGACCTCTTAAATCGTTTGGTGCTACTGTCACACACTTATCTATTGTTCTAAACGTTTGAACCTAAACTCTCAAGTGATTACTATATCTATTTAGCTGCTAATGTGTGGTTTGATGTGATGTTGTGGGAATTTTTTTTTTAAGCTTGTTGTGGGAAGCTTTTATATCTACCAAGTATATTTTATTTTCTTTATATACAATCAACATTATTAATGTCTATTGTTGAATGAGAAAATGAGATTAAAAATTTCTATTAAGAATGAGAATTGAACCTCATTGCAATTTGCATCACATCACCGAAAGTTGATTTGCCTAATAATATTAATAATTAAATGATCCAGTAATTATTATTAGATTCATACTTGATAGACATTTATTATATGTTTTATTTGAGGTCCCCCTTTGGCCACTCTAGTCAAAAAAGTGTTCATAAAAATTGTTTTTATTCTGACTTTTTACAAAACGAGTTGCTCTAAGACTACATGTGAAACTAATCTTTATATAATTAATAAATATTTTCGTAAATTTAAGATCATATACTTTGGTCTTATTCAAATTAACTTCAGACTTTTTTTTTATTACAAAATAAATAAATAACTTAGTAAAGAGAAACTTGCATATTCTTTCAAGCAAGTGTAAATTTTTTATATTCTGTATAATGAAGATGAAGAAAGGATTCATGTCATTTTGTGTATAAAGTACTCCACAATCCACAATACATATTGTTTTTGTAGTTGCATATATTTGTTCATGCCTCTCCCATGGAACCAAATTTGAAAATCAAAGTTACACAACACAACCCTTTAAATCATAATATCATATAATCAAATTTTAATTGCATTGTCTACTAATATAAATTGCGTAATGAGACATACCCAAATCTTCGTTCATCACTTCCCTTCCTCTCTCTTCTTCTTCTTCAATTATGTTTGATAATTGAATTGAAAATGAAAGTTTCATTTTCATCATTATATGTTGTGTTTGTTCTATTTCTAGTCAAGGAACCAGAGGTGGCCATGGCTGTCACTTGCAACCCAATGGAGCTGACACCATGTTTTTTTTTAAACTATTACAATTAATACTTGATTTGGGGATAAACTCAAATTCATAACCTCAATGGTGTAAGTATGTGGATCATACCACTAGGCAGGGGCGGCTCAACAGTATTGAAGGCCTTAGACGAAAACCTTGAATGAGGCCTTATATATTGAAATCAAGAGCAAACAATCAAATAACTTTCAATGAAGTGAGTGAGTGAATCATTTTTTTAACCATGTTGCCTTCAAAGAATTCAGATTATCGATATTCAAGTTTCAATGAAGTGAGTGAGTGCATTTGAAACTAAGACTAAATTAAGTGAAAACGGATAATATCGGTATCATTGAGTATAAAATTAGTAGAAAAAAATAGAAATAGGATGACCGACAATAACGTTAAATTATAACATAGATTAATGCATTTTGAGAAAGTGTTTTGGATTTAGAAAAATATTTATAGTTTTTCTTGGAACTAAGAAACTATTAATTTGTAGATTTTTTTGGATTATACATTAGAAGTTTTTTAGAAGTTGAAGTTGAAGTTGTCGATTAATAAAAAGAATTAAAATTTATGAAAAATAATTTGTTTCCTTATCTCTAGGAGGCCTTATCTTTTATACCTAGATTTTAGGAAGCCTCCAAGATTTATCTACAATAAACTCAAAAAGAGGAGTGCTAGATTCTCTAATTTTTTCATATTAAATTTGTAGTCTTACCTCCTTTTTCATTTTATCTACAATGCAAACCAACAACTTATTTCCTAGATCGTCATTGTTCTTTAACTTTAACATGTTGTCATTTAATATCAGTATTTATTTATTTATTTATTTTAAATATATGTATTGCTTAGATATCATTTCTTTTGGGGATAATTACCCCGGTGGCTACCCAATACCCATTTGTTTCCACACTATCAAAATGGTCATTAGATGGGGATTTCGTTTCAAAATGACAATTTTTAACGAAAAATGTGATACTAAGGGCCCGTTTGGTGCGCGGGATTAGATTGAACTATTTCATGGGATTGGATTGGATTAAGATGAGACTATGATTAAATGGAATTGAATTGGATTGGATTTGACTAAATTAATACTATACTGTGTTTGGAGAAATATGTGATTAGACTAAAATAGTCCAATCATGTGTTTGGGTAAAGCATGGGATTGTACATAAAAATAATAATAATAATAATAAAATAAAAAAATAAAAAAAATAAAAAAAAATCACTTCCATCCACTCCACGAACCCACGTCCACGATCCACATCCTTATGGACCATTTCTTCTTCTTCTTCTCCTCCTCTGCTTTGTCTCTCTTTTTTTTCACACAACTCCAAATCTCCGATCAACCATTTTCATTCACAAATACAACAATCAACTTCATTTTCATCTTTATCTCTTCTCTTCTCTTTCTCTTTCTTTGTTATCGGGAGAAAATTTGAACCTTCCCCTTCTCTTTCCTCACATCTCTTTCTCTCATTTCTCTCATTTCTCTATTGCAAAAATGGTGGAAAAAAAATTCTAGATCGGTGAGAGGAGATCGCACCGGTAGTGAGAGATGAGAAGTGCGGCGACCGACAGAACCCATACAATGTGAGGTGCGGCGACCAACGGTTGGAACAACAGTATTGAGAGGTGCGGCAGCCGGTGGAAGATGGAGGCGTGTGGACGTCTTGTGGTGGCCGCCAATGGAGGGAGCAAACAATGAGAAATAGTCCCGGGATAAATAGAGGTGGGGTGGGTGTTGGGTTTATTTAGTCCCATGATCATGGGACTAAATTTGCTTCTGTGATTTGTAATCCCTTGTCCAAAACGATGCCAAACACCGGATTTGGACTAAAATATTCCAATCCCAGTCTAATCTGGTGCGCCAAACACGCCGTAATGGCCATCCCATCTAATCATGTTAACTTACCGTTAAATGAGTGATATTTTGGTTAATAAGGGGATGGCATTGATTTATTTTGGACTTTTTTTAGAAATCAATTTTTTCTTTTGTTTTTTGAAACAAATAATTATATTTAGTGTTCGTATATATGTATAGTATATCTTAAACATATATATACATACAGTCTTTCTATTATCAGTTCGAATTGACAGAAGTTATATCAATTCCTTGTATGTGGGTCACTGGATTTAAATACTTTGACTGACAAGTGCATACAGCCAAGTCAAAGTATTTAAATCCAGTGGCACACATGCAAGGAACTGATATAACTTTTGTCAATTCGAACTGATAATAGAATTTTTGTATATACATATATATATATATATATGTTCAAGTCAGTGCACACTGATATAACTTCGTCAGTGCACACTGATATAACTTTGTCAGTGCGCACTAATTTAACTTCATTAGTGCGTTGGATGTGAACTATTAGATTTACATACTTTGACTCAAAGTGTATGCACTTGTCAAAACTTCTCCATAATAAGTGGTCTACATGCATTGATACTGATGTAGTTACATCAGTGTGCACTGATTGAACGAGACCGTATATATATTTCTTATCGACTTATAAGAAGATGTTAGTATATAACTATAGTCTATATATCATCCATGATATAAATGCATGTTTCAATAATTTGTTGCTCTCTAAGCTTTTCGATTTTGTAGAAATCTCTCGTTTTATTATAATATGCATATATACAGACAGGGGCGAATGTAAGGGGGGGCCCATAGGGGCCATGGCCCCCCCAACCAATAAAAAAATAAATAAATTCTATTATAAATCAAATTAAAATATGAACCAATCAGAAAAAAAGAAACTATTATAAATAAAATGTGATATATATATAGTAGGTGATAATACTCTCTTGTACTTTTATTGTTTTAATAATATAAATTAACTTATAATTTTTGTTTTCATAGTTCTAATGACCATGAAAATAGGAAATAAAATCAATCCAATTTAATATTTTAATTTCCTATTATTTCATCCATTATTATCTAATCTAGTGTGTATTATATATGAGTAATGTTAGGCTTCCCAATTTTTTTCACAAATTCTTTCCCAAATGTATGTAGCGTGTGAGGTGTCGATATCTTGTAAATCATGAGATTATGTGGTGAATGATGTGATGTTAACACCTCACATTCTACAAACATTTGGGAAAGAATTTGGAAAAAAAAAATTGGGAAGTCTAGCATTACTCATTACATATATAATTTTTTTTTTTTTTAGATTTTACTAGAACAAACTAAGTGAATATTGAATTCTTATAGTGACTACCGTTATTGTTTATTTTGTTAGGCTAAATATTAATTTGATTTTGATAAATTTACTTTATTAGTTTATTATTTAAATTTTCTTCAAAATTATTATAAGTTAATTTATTTTGACATGAATATTATAAAATTAAGTTACAAGTATGTAAATAATTGTGATTTAAATATATCAATGGTATAATGATATTTTAATTAAGCTATTGAAATTTATATTTTATAAGCTGGGAACTATTAAAATATTTTTTTCAGTTATGTATACCGTTAAGAACAAATATAAATTTTACAACAAAATAAAAGATGTTTTCTCATACACTCTTTGATTATGTAATTGAAATGGAAATTAAGAAGAAAATTAGATTGATTTGGTTATAAATAATTTTCTAGATATAAAATAGACATGTTACATTTTTATTAGTTAATGTCTATTTATTTATTTATTCGTATCATTACTTTTAACACTAGACGGTATCACATTTTATTGAAAAGTATTAAGTGCGGGATTTGGCACTTTTTCTTGTACAAGATTCCTACTGACCTACAATATTAGTTTTTGTCTTGGCCCCCCCGAAGCCAAAATCTTAGATTCGCCCCTGTATACAGAGTATATCGATGATGCTTAAGAACAAATCATGTACACATACAATTTTTGACACGATTTTGTAACCTTTAGATCAATAATATATTAATGGTTTACACCGTGTCTCTTCTTTATTTTTTAGATTTTCTATGATTCTTTTCTTTAAAAAAATAATTTTTTTATTGTCTTACACATAACATTTAACTGTGTTTCTCTTCTCTTTTCTTTCGTTTTTTTTATTTTTTTTCTCTTCTTTGTCTATTTCTCTTGCCTTTATCTTCTTTTTTTCTTTTAAAGTTAATTACATAACTTGGGCACAAGTTAAATATCGGATCAGTAGATGAACACTATTTTTTTTTTTTGCTTAATAATTTTTTTTTTTCATTTAATTTCTTAAAGTAAATATATATTTAGGAAGAAAACATAAAAAAAAAAAAAAATGGAGAAACTGAAAAGCAAATGATTAAGAAAAGAAAGACAGAATGTTGGATGAGATGAACAATGAAGATGGAGTGAGAAATAAATTAATTAAGAAAAATGAGAGAGAAGAGCAAGTGAGAAACAACTTAAAAAGGAAAAATCTATAGAAAATCTTGAAAATAAACAAGAGACATATGGATTAATCTAAACCGTTAATACCCATATATAATTGATCCAAAGGCTAATAAATCGTGTCAAAAATTGTGTACCCCGATCCTTCCCCATATATATATATATATATATATATATATATATATATATTTGAGATATGCTATACGTATATACACACACAAAATATAATTATTCGTTTCAAAAAAACAAAAGAAAAAATTGATTTCCAAAAAAAAATCTAAAATAAATTAATGTGTTCCCCTTATTTACCAAAAGACCACTCATTTAACGGTAAGTTAACGGAATTGGATGTAATAACCATTAGTGTCACACTTTTTCGTAAAAAATGGTCATTTTGAAACAAAATCCCCATCTAATAGTCATTTTGATAGTGTGGGAACAACAAATGAGTGGCCACCGGGATAATTATTCCTTTCTTTTTTTACCAAATTTACTCAAACATTTCTTTTTACGTCACTGGCTAACTTGATGGTTGTTGTATAAAATAAATAAATCGTAAAACAAATTAGAGTTAAATAGTTTTAAAATATATTATAAAAAAATCATAAGACAAAATCAGTAAACTTAGTGTCTATATCTAAATTAAAAATAAAAAATAAAGAAATTTTTTGATACTTTAATATTTTTTATCTTTTAATTTGATTTAATTTGCCTGTCAATCTAACTAGATTTTTTTTTCTTTTTGGTTTAATCACATAGAGATTAGAGAGAAAAAAAAATAATTCTTTCATTAGCTAAATCTTGAAATGTAAAGATTTTGGTTTAAACACATATACAATTAGAGTGGATCCAATAAGGGTAATTAAGATTCACGTTTCTCTCCTCACATGTTAAAAATTAAAATAATAAATTTCAGTTTATATAAATTTTTTATAATATATTTTTAAACTATTTAACTCTAATTTATTTTACTATTTATTTATTCTATACAATTAAATGGTCCCAAAAATTCATCACCTTCAATTATCGGGTTTGGCTAATAATTTGATTTGGATAGGGTCGAGTTGGAAATTAATTAAACTCAATTTTATTTTAAAATTTGTACAGTATATCCAATTAATTTTTATTATTAAATGAAAAGGGGTATATTGCATAAACATATCCCAAGTTTAAGTATAATTGTATCTAATTGGAATTTTTACCCGAAATTACACAAACCTACCGTACCGTTAGTCATGATTCGTTTGAACCAAGGAAGCACGGATACTCCGTTTGGTGGAGGTAACCCGTATCGAACTCGTATCCAGTTCGGATACACCCCGGATACACTAGGATACGTATCCGATACGCCAAATGGCGTATCCGTTGACTTTTTGACAAGTTTGACTGGCGGATACTTGGGGGATACGGCTCGGATACTTGGGGGATACGGCTAGGATACGCAAGGGATACGTTTGGGGCAAAATCATAAATATTTTAATACAAAACGGGGTCAAATTATAATTTTAAAAATGTATGGGTCAAAACGAAATTTTAAAGAAATATATCAGGTTAGGTCAATTACTCAATTGCAATTAGGGCTCGTTTCAATTTCATTCAGCAGCCGCTTGAAAGAAAAATCAGAAAGGTGCTTCCAATTTTTTGGCTGATTTTCTGGCTAAAAAAGGTGCCGGTGGTGAGGTTGATGTGCTGAATTGGAGTTTCTCTTGATCGTGGCTTCGGTGGGCTGTGGTTCTTGTTCTTTTTTCTTCTCTTGTGAGCTTGCTTTCTCTGTTTCTGGGCAGTGGCTGGCTGTGTTGTTGTGTTTTGTTTTTGCTTGGATTTCTTTCTGCGTCTCTTTTCTCCTGTTTGGCTTCCGTTGGCTGTAGTAGTTTTGCTAAAGTTTTGCTAAAGATTGGCTTCCGTCTCTTCCGTTGGCTGCGTCTCTTTTCTCGAGTCATCTTCCTCCTAAAGATTGCCTTTCAAAAAAAAAAAAAAAAAAATCAGAAAGAAGAAAAGAAGAAGGAGAAGAAAAGAGGAAGAAGAAGAAAGAGTTTTGTGAACCGGGCACAAAACAGAGCACAAAAACTTAATTTGGATATTGTAATATGTTACAATATTTATTTAGATGATTGGATATGAATATGTTTTGATTTTTGAATGAATTATCAAATATCCTTTTATATAGTCTTATTTTAAATAAAATATAAATATATATTATTTTAATAAACGTATCCCTGCCGTATCCGTATCCTAGTTTTTTTAGATTTGCCGTATCCCCGTATCGTGCCGTATCCGTATCCCGTATCCGTATCCGTATCCGTGCTTCCTTGGTTTGAACTTAATAGCCGAAGAGTAAAAAGATCTTTCAACCTAATAATTAGATAAAAATCATTATTAATTATTTATATAGGATTTAATTAGGGGGCTCTATTGCCACCCACAAAATATCTTCCTATACCCATTTTTCTTCTCACAACCGTATTATAAAATTAAAAATATTAATTTTACTCCCTACGCTCTTTAAAATACCAAAACTATCCTTTAAGTTTTTTTTTTTTTAATTTTAATTATATATTTTTTTTCTCATTACACACCCATTTTTCTCATTTTACTCAATTTTCTCATTATACCCATAGTTTCAAAATTTGTAGAAACAAGTTTCAGATTTTGTAGGATGTTCTTACTGTTATTTTGATTCAACATTAGTTTAAACATTTAATTGAACATTAAAAAATCACTTTCTTTCCTTTAATTAAAAATACTACACATGTTCAAATTTAACTACAGTATCTTCTTCCATTTAACAAATATTATAGAATATACTCAATAAAAAAGATATGATGTTCAAATAAAACTATACAACTAAGATTTTATTTGGACAAAAATAAAATACAAATTCAACTACAAAACTAATTATGTTTTTTCGTTGTTACTTGCGGTATCAACGTATTCAATTATCTATAAAAAAAAACCATGAAATCATAATGATTTACACTCTTAATCATCGTCATAGAAAACAATAACAATAATAATTAAACAAACAACAATATACAACTTCTTTTGTCTAACTATTTTTTCAATCACCAAATAAACCAATTTTTTTCATTTAAAAATTTGTTTTTCTTAAAATTCATCAACCAAGTTTTTCGGTTTATAAACCAATTAAATTAATAAGAATTTTATAATTGAATTAAATTAAAGTGAGTGAGTAAGTGAGTTGTGTTTGATATTCGTGAGCGAGTTCTACATCTGCTTTAAAATGAAAGTAAACATACTTGAATATATTTTGAATTTATGAAATCAATTCTTTATTGATCCATACATTAACTATATGTCAAAAAAAAATATATTATATTTCATTATTGATGTTGGGTTTTGATTAAGTATATATTATTAGTGCTTATGATAAATTGAGTGTTCAACTTATGGGTGATGGAAGTAAATTTAAATCGTGTATTTTAAATAATTAAATGTAAGGATATTTCCTTTTGGAAATAAAAAAGATTCATTAAAACACGTGTATAAAGATATTTTATGGGTGGCAATAAAGACACCTTTTGATTAATTTATTTATTTATTTTTACAATCCATCTTTGATCTTCTACATACATCTTCTAATTTCCTCCATTGATGGAAATTAATTATTTTTTCTTAATGACAGGTTGATTTCATTTTTTTGCTTCCATTTTTCCTTACATTTTCTCTAATATTTTCTCATCAACAAAACAAGAAAAAAAATATTAACAAATAAACATTTAAACCAAACAAAACAAAAACAGTAACATATCTATCAACTTGGTAAAATCACCCGACTTTTAATAAATAGAACCCTTAAAGGTCGACTCATTAGTATAAATTAGAGTTGGCCGTTTCCCCAGACATTTCCATTTGATTGTTTTTTTTTATTTAAGATCATATAACTTAAATATTAAATTATTTTTATTTTTCTAGTTGTTCACATATATATTTGGTTGACTAAAGGAGACCAAAAACGGCACCATTTTGGTCAGGTTATTTCTTTTTGAAAACCTAGTAGCCACAATCCCACGTCAGTATACAGACCCTGCCGCCCCACGCCAGCACTCCGGCCCGTCAGCGTCAGTTCCATCACGCCGTCAGCCTTCGGTTCCCATCGCACCGTCGCCGAATCTCACAATTTGTGAGTGGATGTTTGGATGTTTTTACGATACTAGAACTTTGAAACGAAAAAAAAAAAAAAAAAACACTAAATCACACCCTAAAATGTAATATTATAAATATAACAAAAAATATTTTTCATTTTTAACATATAACAACACATAACATATACATACAACCAGCTAATACACTACCATTGATTTTGATCAATCTTTCTTTCAATCGATAAAGTCACAAAAACTTCGAGAATTAATATCAACTTACTCGGATCACACAAACTAAGGCTTCTGGAATTCACCGGTTTGTTGCTGTTGCTGTGGCTGTGTAGCCATACCAATACCCTCATTCTGGTGCTTCTGCCATCCACCGGTATCAGCCCTGGCGTGAGCCCAGTAGTAAAGGATCGTTGCTGCCAGTGACAACAGTGTTAAAGCAGCCGCGGCAGCAAAGACACCTTTCCGGAGAGTGGCACATGACAGGTCATCTTCTTGAAAGATCCCTCTGTATTTTGTGTGGTATGCATTCCTTGCCGACCCTGCCAATAAGCATGCCTCGGCTCCCAAAAAGCTGATCCTAAAGTCATTGTTCAAAAAAAAAATTTGATTAGTGAATCTGAACAAAAGTTGCAAAATAATCAACAAACATATGAAATACAGTCTTAATTGTTCAATGACTCGTAACAAAACATGGAAAAGAAAAAAAAGAGTGATGAACCAGCATTCGTATACCGATTAGCCTTAAAAAAATTTTTAACATAAACCATTACAAGTTACAACCTTATGGTGAATCCTAATTTGTGGAGAAGGCTCTGCGACTAAGGAACACAATTAACTTCTGTTTACAAGTGACTGATTGGAGAAACTAAAGCATGAGTTATTCAACCTAATCACAAGTTCTCAAGCATCCAATAAACCACTCTTTTTCAGAAAATTTATCTTTTATCAATTTAATCGCTGAAACAAGTTCATAAAACCACTTATTTTCAGAGAACTTATCTTTTGTCAATCTAATCACTGAAACAAATTCATCTTATACCTATAACAAAAGCCAATTAAGACATTAAACCTCACTTCTATATAAACATAGTAAACTTCCAGTTGTTTTGTGGTTGTTAGTATGATTTTCTTATAAAAAGTAAGAAGAAAAGTTCTCATAGAAGAAATGGTGTAGCATCTTTATTGAGAGTAGCCATCATCTTTACTAAAGTAGGCATTAGTAGATTATGTTAACGAAACAAAACCAATCTACAGTTTCACAGCATGTTATGTAGACATATCTACAGATTTTAGAAATGACTAGAAAACCAAATAGATTTGAAGTGCATGAGCAAACTCAAATTAATTTGAATCTTCCTCCAATGTTGGTGTTAGTAAATCCTTTCGACATTGTACTTTACTAAAGGAGATCTAGCCAACTATGATATCGCTACCGAACATAAAACCTATAAGTTTGATGGTTCACATGGCATGAAATGGCAGGCAGTAGAACTGCAGATCTCGCACTAGAGAAGCACTATAAACATAAGGGTATTTCCGACACTATCGCGACTTCAAAATCGATATCAAATAACTAAAGAATAATGCTATAGCTGCTATTCGAGTATTCTCCGTTGTGCAATCAAGTGAATAGCAATCTTGTAAATACATGAAAACACGACAGATCCAAATTCACACACATTATTTAACTGTTTCTAGTAGTAAGTAATTGAAGCATTTTCTTTGTCTGTTTTGTGTTGCTTAGTTTTAATAAACAATTTTTTTTTTGTTCAGTGCCTGGTTTTACAGGAAGCATCAAGAAGCCAAAAAGCATGTGCTTTTGCAACAAACACAAACCTTACCCAGCAAAGCCATGTGCTTTTTGCAGGAAGCGCTTCTGCAACAAAAGTACAAGCCAAATACATGCGCTTTTGCACAACAGAATGATTCAGTACAAAATTTTTTTTTTTAATTAATTAATTAAATTTCTTACATAAAACAGCTCTTCTGGTAGAATTAATTTTTTTTTAAAGTGAGGACAATCAACTACTGACAAAAACAATTGAATTTGCACCAAAAAAAAAAAAAAATGTTTGAGCTACTGCTATGCAAGTAGAATTAGTAAAATTGCAAGAAAAAAAATTGAATTGGAGGGATAAAACGGTAAATTGTTACCAGGAAACGACGAAGAAGAAAATGGCGCAAGTAGTGGAGGAGCTGCCAGTAACGAGACCTTTACCAAAGCAGAGACACCTCGTGACGCCGTTAACCACCGCCTGGCTTATCAGCAGCAGCCCAAAAGCCGTTAGTCCGTACACCAGCGATGCGTCCGTAGTGTACACGCAGTATGTCTGGTCGTCGTACTCGTCCGGCACCACTTTCGCCTGAAAAAAAAATTAAAAAAATTAAAACACACTCGAAAGCATCAAACGGAGACGTTTAATGATTTAAAACAGTGAAAAATGTTAGAGAGAGTGTGTGTACGATGCTGCGACGTCGTTCGGCACCGACGGCGAAGACGAAGGCGATGAGGTGGAGAGAAGTGACGACGGCGAGAACGATAACTGAGAGAGCCATTTGTTGTTAATTATCTGCTTCTTCTTCACTGGTGAGTTTGGTTTTTATTTGTTTTTATTTTCTGGTTTTTTAGGCTATAGAGTATTGTTAAGGCATATGTTAACAATTAGTTTCTCAAAAAACAAAAAAAAGTAACTAGAAAAATACTAAAAAAAGGAAAACATTTATTGTATCGATTGAGACAATAAATGTAATAAATATTTTTTTTATTTTTCTAGTTGTTAACATCTGCCCTGCCCTACACTACCCTATAATATAAAGTTTTAAGTTTTAGGTGCAAGATTTGCTTATGTTTTCCATGGGACCGTAACATTGCTATAGAGCGCACTTTATAACGTTCCGAAATTGAATGTATCAAATGTGTGGTTGTGAGTGGCTTATTACTAAACCACCTCCACTTTTATCAAGATTTTCAATTGTTTTTAATGGGATCTTAACTTTATAAAGTAATAAAACGAATTTTATAACGTTCTGAATTAAACATGTTGTTATGAGCGGCTTATCACTGAACCACTTCAACTATTATCAAAATTTCCATGTGTTTTTCATGGGATCATATCATTATAAAGTTATAGAGCGTACTTTTTAGCATTCCAAATTGAACGTGTGGTTGTTAGCGGCTTATCACTGAGTCACCCTAACTTTTGTGATCACTCTCTAATGTTATGAAGTAGATATGGTAAGAAAATATAGTATAAAAATTATGCACTTGATAAGTGATTTTAATTTTGTGTTTGATATTTTGTTTTTGGAATTAAATATTATTATCTCTGCTTTTGAGATGGTGATTTTTTCTTTCTTTTTTCACATTTAAAAAAAAAAAAACAAAAAATAATTCGGTCTGACTTTAAAGTTCTTTATGATAGTGCTTTACTAGATTCTTGTTTGGATGCCGACTTGTTTCACTCGAAAGAGGGTTAGTGTTCACATTTCTTTTGTTTGGAGGTTTGGTTCGGGTGTTCTCAGGACCACTTAGGCTCTTCTTGCTACGATTTTAAACTATCTAACCGTTTAGGTCGTATAATCAATTATATGTATCATTAAAAAAAATCATTTTAAGGATAGTTGTTAGAATTGTTTTTAAATTTTTTTTTTTTATTAAATATGTTAGTGGTTAGATCTTAGAACTCAAAGATTATGGAAATAATTCTTTGAGTCACGAAATTTAACAAAGATAATATATTGGTGTTGTTTAGTCGATATATATATATATATATTTTATTATCAGTTCGAACGAATAAAAGTTATATCAGTTTCTTGTATGTGGACCACTGAATTTAAATACTTTGACTTGGCTGTATGCACTTGTCAGTCAAAGTATTTAAATCCAGTGGTCCACATACAAGGAACTGATATAACTTTTGTCAATTTGAACTGATAATAGAAAGACTATATATATATATATATATATATATATATATATATATGTGATGGTGTTGATGTGAGAATTTTTTAAAGAAATGAAAAAAACTACAAAAATATTATAAAAAGAAAATATTTATTATATTTAATAATATTTTCTTTTTATAGTATCTTTATAAATGCATAGGAAGGCTTTATTACCTTAAACTTAAGACATAAGGTGGCATGTCTGTTGAAAATATTGTTGACACATCCTTATATTTTGAAAATTCCACAATTATCATTTCAATGTAATAACAAATTGACTAGTCAAATTTTACAACTCATGTCTTCTTCCATTCATTGCTTCTCTGCAACCAATTCCATTAACTATCAAAAATCAAGTATACTCTTGTAATAATAATAAAAAAAACCATTGTCTTCTTTCAATCATCACTACTATAATTGTTTTGTTTATTATTATTTTTTATCTGTTAAACACAAACCCTCTTTCCAAACCTCATAAACTCAATCCCTTCTCTTCTTCCAACCCCAATGATTATGAAAACTGGTTCTCCCAAATATCATTGAGCATATGAAAATTGGGTCTCCATTTTAATATATAAATAAATGAAAATCAATAAAAATTAAAAATTAAAAAAAGCTTGAAGGTTCACAAATAAGAAATTTGATTCTCTTGATTCAAGCTTAACCATAATGAAATCTTGAAACTTGAAAGTGATGATGCGATGAAAATGAAAGTAAGATCGCGACATGAAGAGAGAAACAAAATAGAAATTGAAAATCTCAGGTTTAGGTTGTGATAAAGAAAGGGTAGGGTTAGGACTTAGGAGACGAAAAGGCTGTGGGAGACGATTAGAAGAAAGCAAGAGATTAGATTTAGGTTTTTGAATTTTGATGTGGAAATTTTTTTATAACATGGCAGTAAGAATTGTGGTGTTTTTAAAATAAGATGATAGGTCGAAAATTTATTGGGTAGGCGTGCCACCTCATGTCTTATGCCTGAGGTACTGAAGCCTTTCTCCAGGTTAACCCTACCCAATGAAGAATCTAATAATCATTAAATGAATAGAATTCAATGTTAATACATTTTTTGTCAAAAAAAAAAAATTTGTTAATACTTTTTATATAATTACAATATATTTTATTACTTAAATTAGTTAGTATATCTGTACATGTGTGAGATTTATGATATTCTGTATTTACAACTAATAATGCTACTTTGTCTAAATTTTGTTTCCAAATGATATGGCATCATTGTAATTAATTCATTTAAATTGTATTATATTTGCATGATTTAAAGGAATGACTTATAGTGATGTCATATCATCATATTTGAACATCAAATTTGGACAAAGTAGTATTACTCATTTACAATTAGATATTATAATAAATATTTTTAATTATTTGTTTATCAATTATTAAATTACAATTAGAAAGTGATGAAATATAAAGACAAGACAAGGTTTAAGAAGTAGTGAATCAATTAAAAGTGTTTTAAAAATTATTACAATTTCATATTAAAAGGTAAAACACGTGATTCGAATTCATAATAATAAGTGTGTGAACTATTTATTACAATGTAAGATATTATAACTCTTATAAATAAAATAATAATAATAATAATAAAGTAAACTTTATAAAATGGTTCAATTTTGTTAAAAAAAAAATTAACAAAAAAAAAAAAAAAAATAGATGTTTTCTAAAATTCTTACTTCGAAAATCAATTATTTAAACGTTATGAAATTAAATTAAGGGAAAATTGCACAAACTTACCCTAACGTTTCCTATTATGGCATAATATTCAACTAATATCTTTAATTGCACAAACAACCCCTCCTTTTAGTCAACTTTAGTTAAAAATAGCCATTGACCATGATTTGTTTTTGAAAGCCCAAAATTGCCCTTGCACTTTATTACAAAAAAAATCTTAATTGCCCTTTATTTAAAACATTATCTACTTTAAATTATTATAATATAAAAAATAAATACTAAACATAATCCTTTTTAAATAAAAAAAAATTCAAAAATAATATATTAAAAACAAAACAATTTAAGAAAACATTATTTTGAGAAAATACAATTTAATTATATATTAAAAAAAACAAAAAAAAAACGTTATTTTGAGAAAATATAATTTAAAATTATACAAGTCTAATATGAATAGTGGTAATGTGCTACATATTTTTAAAATTTAAAACATTTTTTTTTATTTAAAAAGGATTATGTTTAGTATATTTTTTTTAAATTTTTGAACCAAAATATAATGCGTAATTTATATTGAGTCAAATTATTTTGTTTTATAGAGATGAACATTGGACAAATTTTCGGTGCTACTGTATTTTATTATGACAAATGATTATATTTCTATTTCAAACTCGTGATGATTTTATTTATATTTGTGTTTAGAATACTAAATATAATCCTTTTTAAATAAATAAAAATTCAAAAATATGTAACACATTACCACTATTCATATTGGACTTGCATAATTTTAAATTATATTTTCTCAAAATAACTTTTTTTTTTGTTTTGTTTTTAATATATTATTAAATTGTATTTTCTCAAAATAACATTTTCTTAAATTGTTTTGTTTTTAATATATTATTTTTGAATTTTTTTTTATTAAAAAAGGATTATGTTTAGTATTTATTTTTTATATTATAATAATTTAAAGTAGATAATGTTTTAAATAAAGGGCAATTAAGATTTTTTTTGTAATAAAGTGCAGGGGCAATTTTGGGCTTTCAAAAAAAAATCATGGTCAATGGCTATTTTTAACTAAAGTTGACTAACATGAGGGGTTGTTTGTGCAATTAAAGGCATTAGTTGAATATTATGCCATAATGGGAAACATTAGGATAAGTTTGTGCAATTTTCCCTTAAATTAAAGTGTGGGACATGTAGCTGATTTGATTGGATGGAACTTAGGATTGTACCGTTAGTTAGGTGGTCTCGGGAGTAGGTAATTTTTGTCCTGCAAATTTGGGTGGGACCAGGGTACTGACTGCGATTGACAAACGAGTCTGGCAGTGCCAGAATAGCTGGACTCCGGTTGGCTTGTTGGACCGGTTTAGCCGGTTGCTGATTTTCAATATAATTTACAATTCTTTTTTAGTGGGATTATATTAATTTAAAGGGTAAATTGCACAAACTTACCTTCAGTTTTGTCATAAAGGCATAATATTCAACAAATGGTCTTAATTGCACAGACACCCCTTACCGTTAGCGGTCAATAATTAGACTTAACTGTTGACTTTGAAGTTCAAGGGTAAAATGGCCATTTGACATGTTAAATAAACAATAAATTCTAAAATACTATTAGAACTAGTTATAATGACATATCTATCTAAATGAAATTACATAACAATCTAATACTTTTTCATAATTATAAATCTACCCCTCCACTAAAAAATAAAATAAAATAAAAACTCTACTTTTCACTTAAAACTCACCCATTTTACTTTATCATTCTTGTTCTAGATTTGTAGGTAGCCATCGTCATCAATTCGAGAAACATAGCATACTTGTTCACTAAATCCTAAATACTCTTGTTTCAAAAAATAAATAAAAAATCCTAAACACTCTATTTCTACTTTTGCTCACCAAAACTTTGCTATCTTCATTCGTCTAACCCAACTCACCACTTCTTAAAACCTCACATCTGTCTCCACTCAAAACCCATTAAACATTGTCTATGTCTCACCATAACTCCACTCACTTTCACTTATCACTCTTCACGCCAATTTCCTTCCTTTCCTTCAACAACAAGAGTAACAAAATCAAGACCTAAAACCATCACAGCATAAGGAAGAGGAAGAGAAGAAGAAGACCAAATAGCCCCAATTATCAAATTCTTCAATTTTCGAATATCAACCTATGACCCACCTCGCCTTGACAAATTATTTCTCCAAAAAAATATTTCCGCTCTTCTTGGCACCTATTTATTGATATCAAATTCTTCGATCCACCCAAAACTCGAGCTCAATCCAATAAGATCATTGAAAAAGAAGAGACATAACCAATGGATATGTTTTGTAATGGAACATAAATTTTGTGAAGGGTTCGAGAGGTTTGCATCTCCATGGATCTTTTTTTTTTTTTTTTAGCTAGGGGTATTTTGGTCTTTTTGAAGTCAACAGTTAAGTCTAAATGTTGACCACTAACGGCAAGGGGTGTCTGTGCAATTAAGACCATTTGTTGAATATTATGCCTTTATGACAAAACTTAAGGTAACTTTGTGCAATTTATCCAAATTTAAAAGTTTGATTTAAATGCGGTGATTTTAACACACACACACATATATATATATAGTCTTTCTATTATTAGTTCGAACTGACAAAAGTTATATCAGTTCCTTGTATGTGGGCCACTGGATTTAAATATTTTGACTGACAAGTGCATACAGCCAAGTCAAAATATTTAAATCCAGTGGCCCACATGCAAAGAACTTATATAACTTTTATCAGTTCGAACTGATAATAGAATTTTTGTATATATATATTGTTTTGAATTTACAACAATTACTAGGACCTGGCGAGATAAAACTCTGGTAGCACAGCCCGGAATACTATTCTCATAATTGGGGAGAGAACACCCACACTTGGGATTAATGGCCAAGGAGGGACAAATAATATATATATATACACACACCAAGGCGTGGTACCGTGGTGGTGGAGGCTTACTAGAGAGAATCCAACCACATTGGCAAGAGGCCATCGGTAACATCCATATATTCATTTACTTTTAATCAATGGTGAAAAAAAAAATTAATTAATTAAGAGTGAATTTACTGTACAACAATTAAATTAAAAGAACAGATATTTAGAAATTGAAATCACAAAATTAAATTAAAATTTTATATTAATATAGTCAACTATTTATTTATGAGTTACTCTATTGTCAAAAAAAAAAAAAAAAAAACAAAAACAAAAACAAAACAAAAATTTTACTCTCCACATCCAAAATTTATTTAAATCTTTTATTATTAAAATAACTTGAATCACCTCTAAGCACGTAGCGCAACTGGTAGATGAACGGGTTTGAGGCTTGGGTAACTGACTCATAAGTCAACAGCTCAAATCCTACCAATGGCAACAAGCTTCAATAAATACATGGTCTAAATCAAAGACTCGAATCCTACCGATAGCAATAAGTTTCAATAAATATATGGTCTAAATAAATTGATAGATAGATACCGTAAAATAAAAATTAAAAAAAAAAAAAATCTCATAGCTTTTTATTTTTTATTTTTTTTTATTTTTATCTGAGACTTATTTGTTCGTAATGCGATATATATATATATATATATATATATATGTTGATAGATAAATACCGTAAAAAAAAAAAAAAAAAAAAAAAAAAAGCTACGAAAAAAAAAGTCTCGTAGCTATTTATTTATTTATTTATTTATTTATTTTTTTTTATCTGAGACTTATTTGTTTGTAATGCAATATATATATATATTGGCAATAAGTCTCGAATAGACCAAAATAAGTCTAAAAAATATCAAAATAAGTCTCAAAATTACCAAATGTTTTTTTTATTATCATCGGTAGGTTTTGAAAAGACCAAAATAAGTCTTGGAAATACCTATTATTTTTTGGAAAATTTTCCAAGTCTATTTTTTTTCTTTTCCTTTTTTTAGATGTATATTATTTCTCTCTCTCTCTCTCTCTCTCTCTCTCTCTTTTTAACTCTTCCCATCGATTTCTTTTCTACGTTTCATTCTCGCGTATCAAATCACTTGCATATTTCAACCAATTTTTGCACAACACACACACACACACACAAAGGTAATAATGACACACACACACACACACCGGCAATAAGTCTTGAATAGACCAAAATAAGTCTCGAAAATATCCAAATAAGTCTAAAAAATACCAAATGTTTTTTTTTTATTATCATCGGTAAGTTTTGAAAAGACCAAAATAAGTTTTGGAAAGACCTATTATTTTTTGGAAAATTTTCCAAGTCTTTTTTTTTTTTCTTTTCCTTTTTTTAGATGTATGTTATTTCTTGCATATCAAATCACTTACATATTTCAACCAATTTTTGCACAACTCACACACATATTTCTCTCTCTCTCTCTCTCTCTCTCTCTCTCTCTCTTTTGAACTCATCCCATCGATTTCTTTTCTACGTTTCATTCTCGCATATCAAATCACTTGCATATTTCAACCAATTTTTACACACACACACATCTCTCTCTCTCTCTCTCTCTCTCTCTCTCTTTTTGAACTCTTCCCATCGATTTCTTTTCTACATTTCATTCTCGCATATCAAAACTTGCGTATTAAATCACTAGCATATTTCAACCAACACACGTCTTTTTTTTTTCTTTTTCTTTTACACATGCACATATTTCTCTCTCTCTCTTTTTTTTTTTCTTTTTTCTTTTTTTAATTTTTCATTTTCTTAACTCTTCCCATCGGTACACTCAAGTCCTTTTTTTTTTCCTTTTACACACACATTTTTTTTTTTTTTAACTCTTCCCATCGATTTCTTTTCTACGTTTCATTCTCGCGTATCAAATCACTTGTATATTTCAACCAATTTTTGCACAACACACACACACACACACACATATTTCTCTCTCTCTCTCTCTCTTTTGAACTCTTCCCATCGATTTCTTTTCTACGTTTCATTCTCGCGTATCAAATCAATTGCATATTTTAACCAATTTTTACACACACACACATCTCTCTCTCTCTCTCTCTCTCTCTCTCTCTCTCTCTTTGAACTCTTCCCATCGATTTCTTTTCTACGCTTCATTCTCGCGTATCTTTTTTTTTTTTATAACTCTTCCCATCGATTTCTTTTCTACATTTCATTCTCGTGTATCAAATCACTTGCATATTTCAACCAATTTTTGCACAACAACACACACACACACACAAGCATCCAATAAACCACTCTTTTTCAGAAAATTTATCTTTTATCAATTTAATCTCTGAAACAAGTGTCCAATAAACCACTAAGCATCCAATAAACCACTCTTTTTCAGGACACACACACACAAAGCATCCAATAAACCACTTTTTCAGAACACACACACACAAAGCATCCAATAAACCACTCTTTTTCAGAAAATTTATCTTTTATCAATTTAATCGCTGACACAAGTATCCAATAAACCACTCTTTTTTAGAAAATTTATCTTTAATCAATTTAATCGCTGAAACAAGTATCCAATAAACCACTCTTTTTCAGAAAATTTATCTTTTATCAATTTAATCTCTTAAACAAGTTCATAAAACCACTCATTTTTAGAGAACTTATCTTTTGTCAATCTAATCACTGAAACAAATTCATCTTATACCTATAATAAAAGCCAATTAACAAATTAAACCTCACTGCTATATAACATAGTAAACTTTCAGTTGTTTTGTTGTTGTTAGTATGATTTTCTTATAAAAAGTAAGAAGAAAAGTTCTCATAGAAGAAATGGTGTAGCATCTTTACTGAGAGTAGCCATCATCTTTACTAAAGTAGGCATTAGTAGATTATGTTAACGAAACAAAACCAATCTACAGTTTCACAGCATGTTATGTAGACATATCTACAGATTTTAGAAATGACTAGAAAACCAAATAGATTTTAGGAATCTGCCACCTCTGAACTATGGTGCAGGGCTGGGGAGTTTGCAGCAGAATTTGCTAAAGCTTGTGATACAGGTCCTGCCTAGTGGTACACTGGTACCACTACTACAGTGGATACAAGGGTAATGGGAATGTAGAAATTGCAGAAGCCAGTGCTATTTTGATAGCAGCTGGAAGAGGTCGGAATCAAATGCTTTAAATGTGGTTCGATTGATAACATGAACATCATCCATGATATTACAACTGTCCTAGGACTCAATTTCTCATGTTCCTAGAGATAGGCTCCCCGATGCCCTATGTAGATGTCCTGACTCTGGAACATGAACATCATCCATGATATTACAACTCTCCTAGGACTGTACCCATGGCATTGCCAAGTAGGTTCTGAGTTTCAATAGCTCAAATGTATGCAGCTGAGACTGATATTTGTTTCTGTTTCTTCCTAGTTTGGTGAAGGGGAGAGTAAATTAGAGGCGGATACCTTTAACTTGACCGGGAAGACTACATTATGAATATTCACATCCCTGGCCTTGTAACATATATGCTCAAATGTTTAAAAGCTAAAATGTTACAGAATAAGATCCTAAAGAATGCAGTTGATACTTCAAAAGATGTTATAATCAAAAAATAGTTGACATGTTGTATTCATCTTCAACTGAAATCAGCACGAGGTATCAACATCCCTTGGTTTTCCTAAATATCCAAGGGAGAACGGAAATAATTGAGATGAGCTTATGATAAAGTACACGAAACCAGCCCAAAATACAGTGAAAAGAAGATAAATCTGATTACTACACTAAAATAATTGCATCACAGGCATGAATCTGCATGTGGATAACACAAAGGAAAAGCCGAAGAGAAATTATTATAGCAACGCCAATGCTTAACTTATACCGAAGAAAATTGCAATGAAAATTTCCTAGGGGCTTACCTCCTCTTTCCTTTATTGCCTGCTTCTACATTTTTTATCATCAGAATTCTACAAGGAATACGGTCTGCTCTCATATTTCTTGTGACTTGTAAAACCCTCAAGTGTTGAATGAATTCAATGTTTCGTTGTTCCAGCAAAGACCATGGCCATCCTCAGATGTTTCCGTATTTTCCAAGGCTTTAGCTTTATCACAAGATTCAACAACACTTGGCCTGGTAATGCAGAGCCAAGTTTGTGAAGATTCATCATTGTTGATTAATATGGGCACATGCCACGATCCCTTTTCTGATTCCTAAAACAGAGACAAGACATGTAATGGAAATGTATATCTCTAGGGAAGAAACATTCAATAATATTGAAGTGAAGGGCATCGCGTTCAAAACACTGTCACATTTTCCAATGGCAGAGTTAAAGGGAAAAAACCTTAGAAAGTTAATTGATCATCAGAAAGCATTTAAGTAATTTAGAAGATACAAATTTGGTAAAAAATGAGTCAGTAAATAAAGAATAATATGTATGCAGTATGCACAGACAATAAGATGGATTCGAAACTTGACTACTGTATCATCATCAATCCATTCAAACTGTCAAGTTTTCTATATAAGAAAGCAATGTTCTTTTCTTACCACACTCCTTATGCACAAATGAAGTTGGCCTGAGGAGGAGCAAATCCCTAAATCAATCTCTTACTTCACAGCAAAAGCCCTAACCTAATAGATTATTCCCTTGAGGTAGAGCAATGTAATTGTTGCAACCATGAATATGCTAATATATAATTCATAACAACACAAAAATTACAGAAGAATATGGTAGTGGCAGCTGAAGTTTCATATTACCTTTAACAAATGTATATCGAACATGTATAAGAAACAAGAGTAATGGTTAATAAAAAGAAATATTTTGGATCAATATTACACACAAACAAGTGACTAATAAAAAATAGCTTTATCCATCCACTCCTGAATCAGCTTTCAATGGGAAGGATTCTCCAAAAGTGATCGTAGACGTTTATTGTGCAAGATGATGAGCAGCCAATTATTTCCATGTCTAGTATACAGTTCTTTCACAACAGCATCAATGTGCTCTATTGCAATATTCATAAAATAAATATAATAAGTTAAACAAACAATAATTTGCAAAGAACCAAGCAAAATATATGACAAAAGGAAGCAAACCAGAAACTTAAGTTGTACAACCTGAGGAATGCTAAACCCTCCCTCTGCAAAATTCTGTAGGTAGAGCCCAATATTTGCTCCATCCACTATAGCTTCATAATCAGCAGCATATTGCTCCAACCAATCCTTTGGATGCAACAAAGTCTATCAAAGTAAAATATGTTCAAGAGTACGAGGCCTGATAGAATAAGACCCTAACATGAAAGATCAAGACCTGCTGAGCTATTTGAGGTTGGAAAACATTATTGAACTAATCCAAGGGGAAATTCAATGTAGAGAATCAATGTGAATGTCAATCACCAATACTCAATACTCTGTTCTGTAATTCATTCCCTCTAGTTTTTTTATAGATCCTAGGCCTAGCTATACCAAACAACTCAACATAACAATATGCTATTAAGTTATTAATAATCTAATTAAATTCTTAAAAGATAAGTCAAATTGAACTAATACAAGGGGAAAACAAACTACTGATCTGAAACTCACTAAAATTTGCCTTGACCTCCCTTTCCAAGGCCAATCTAGCTATAGACTGTGCAAATTTCTCGGTTTCCGCATCATCAATATCAACACTAACCAACTGATGTCCACAACAGCAGCATTTTCCATTCTCATCCAAACTCCCTCTCTTCGAAACCCAATTGCCGTCCCCAATCCACCCCGGTCTATGCCACCCTCCTCCATCCTTTAAAATTGCTTCTTTAACCAAACCCTCATCGAAACTCACTCCTTTAACCCCAGTAGCCTTCTCTCCGCAAAACCAATCCTCGATAGCTTTCACTCTCTCTTCACTCACACAGTCACACACCTCACACTATTCCTCAACTTCTGCAAGTACTCATAAACTCTCTCTCCTCTTCCCGTCTCCGAGCTGACTTTTAGCAAAGCTGCAATCTCCTGCTCTTCTAATCTGACCCCTATAGAACCCATATGTTTTTCTACTTCATAAGCCTTCTCAGCCTCCAAATTTTCACAAAAACAAAGCAATGGTGGATCATACGTCCTCAACCGAGGAACAAGATTATACTCTTTATTCATTTTCTTAATCAACTCAAAAGCGTAATCACCATCTTTCTTCGCTGAGGCCAGCCTAACAATAGACATAACTGAGGCCTCATTTGGGACGGCTTTATTTGACAACATGTGATTGAATACGCGGAAACCATAATTGATTGCCGAGTCTTTAGCTGATGGGTCGGTTGCAAAGTTGGAGTAGAGGTAGAGAAGAGCATTGAAAGGGTGGAGAGATAGGCGGAGATTCTGAGAGGGAGCGGATTCGTACAAGGAGACAGCAGTTTAGAGGTCTTTAGATTTGGTGCATGATTGGAGGTTTACGAGGAAGGTGGTTTCTGGATTTTGGTTGGTTTTTCGTTTTTTGTTGGGTTTTGGAGGGTTTTTGGTGGTGATATGCACTTATATTATGCGAAGATTAGTCTACTTCAATTAGTTGAGGCAATTGGTTGTTTCGTTTAACAAGTTAGTAGTGGATGGATTCATGGTCACTTAGTGAACGTGGGTTCCTTTCTTTTGGGGCATGATTGTTAATGCTCTTTGCTTTCAGTTAGTGAGTATTTTGTTTCCTAGTTTTGTTTCCTAGATTTTAGGATAGTTGCTATTGTAATGCCTATATAAAGCTTTCTTATTGGACTCAAATCAGCTGTCAAATTTTGGTGTCTCAATTTGTGTCTAACCAACCAAATTGGGACATGTGTGCACATTTATAGCACATTTAATTATTATTTTTTCAACTTCTTCCATAAATGTGCACACATGTCCCAATTTGATTGGTTGGACACAAATTGGGACACCAAAATTTGACAGTTGATTTGAATCCTTCTTTGAATTGAATAAAGTATCAATTAAATTGCAACCAAAAATATTCCTGATCTCTTATCTTTCTTCTCACTTTCTCATTATGACATGAGCACGTTTCTTTGAATAAAAAATATAATGTTGGTTTGCTTCGAGGGAACCAGAACCTCCCAAAAGTCATAAAAGACTAACACATTGCTTATAGCCAAATTAATTCATCTTTTATTATTGACAAAGCAAGTCCTATTTATAGGAGAATACAAGAAATTAAAAAGATAACAAAGAGATTTGATAGGATAAAAAATCCTATATAACAACAAATTATTCAAATTTAAATATAAAACAAACATTTATCTTTTAAAAAAAAATTGAAATAAATGTGATCGTACAACCCAAGTTTCAGTAGAAATCATATTCACCTCAAACTGAATTTTCCAACATATGGAGGCGATGATACAACGAGGTGGATTTTTAAGGCCGAATAGTATTTCAACTTCAAAGAAATTGCCTACCCACAGTAGATTCAGCTAGCATCTTTCCACCTGGAGGGAGTCGCATTGTAGTGGTATCGATGGTACACAAAATTTCGAGGACCATTAAGCTGGGTAGAGTTCACTAAGGCCATTCTCCACTGCTTTGGGCCAACGGACTACGACGACCCCTCGGAAGCCTTGGCTCGTCTCAAGCAGACCTCAATTGTAAATGCCTACCAAGAGGCATTTGAAAAATTATCACACAAGGTAGATGACTTGCCCGAAAATTTCTTGGTGGGGTGCTTTATAGCAGGACTCAAGGATGAAATTCGTCTCGACATCTGGGTTAAGCAACCAAAGACACTTTCCGAAACTATTAGCGTCGTACACTTGATCGAAGAGCGCAACCTCATTTAGCGGAAACCAGGGGGTTCAATTCAACCGCCAGCAACCATCGAACCACGGAAAGCTGGACCGAATTCCACAGCAGGGCTTCTCAAACCACCTCCGTCACAAAAGGCTAGTCAAGTTCCGGGTAATTATCATGGTTCCATTTGGCAGATTACGGGTCAAGAAGCACGTGAGAGGCAAGAAAAGGGGCTTTGTTTTTACTACAATGATAAATACGCACCCGGACATCGCTACTTCCGTCTGTAACTTTTCATGGTGGAGGACGTGCTACCACGTGACAAAATCGAAGACGTAGAAATGGAATGTGATTCGGCTCCTCATGAAGCTATTCATGAAATATCTTTCCACGCTACAGCAGGTACCACTCATTCGCAAACGTTCCACATCAATGGAATAGTGAAAAATAAGGAGATCATAATTCTCATCGATGGAGGCAGTAAACATAATTTTATTGATCAATCCGTAGTGACCAAATTTGGGTTACCATTGTAAAGGATAAAACATTCCAGGTCATGGTTGGAAACAAGGAAAAAATTGAGTGTTCCGAGTGATGTTTGGGGCTCAATTTGGTGATTCAAGGGTACACGATTCAAGCTGATTTATACGTCCTTCCGGTTGCGGCATGTTAGGCAGTGTTGGGGGTATAGTGGTTAGAGACTCTTGGACCAATCGAGACGGACTATAAGCAACTTACAATGACGTTCACTCAATCAGGCCAATCACACACATCACATGGATTGCGTAGGACCAACCTAAAACCAATGTCAGATAAGGAAATGCTTCACCTGCATGGAATGGGATTTTTTTTTTTGCATGTGGTATCAGTTCAAGCACGTCCAAACTTCATTCAAGCACCAGCTATTAGCCCCACTTATCCAATTGAGTTACACAAAATTTTGGAGGAATTTTCACATGTATTTCGACCCTGAAAGAACTACCACCAGAGCGTTCACATGACCACCGCATTCCCCTATAGGCAAATCACGAACCAGTTAATTTGCGGACATATCGATACCCCTACTATTAGAAGGCAGAGATCGAAAAATTGGTCAGTGAGTTCCTGGACTCAAGGGTAATCCATCTGAGCAACAACCCTTTTTCCTCTCCGGTGTTGTTAGTCAAGAAAGCCGATGGTACATCAAGGTTTTGTGTGCTACAACCGAGCCTTAAATAATATTATGGTGAAGGACAAATATCTGATACCGGTAATTGACAAATTGCTTGATGAGCTCCATGGTGCGCAATATTTTTTGAAGTTAGACTTGCGTGCCGGATATCATCAAATACAAATGAAGGACAGCAATATACACAAGATGACTTTCCGAACACATGACGGGCATTATGAATTTTTGGTGATACCGTTCGATTTAACCAACGCTTTGGCCACCTTTCAAAGTCTCATGAATGATTTGTTTCGACTATATCTCCGGAAATTTATTCTTTTTTTTTTTTTTGATGATATACTGATATATAATCAGACATGGACCGACCACTTACAACACCTTCAACAAGTTTTGTTCATTTTATCTGCTAACAAGCTTTTTGCCAAACAATCGAAGTGTCGATTTGGAGTTTTGCAGGTGGAGTACCTCAGACATCTCATATCAGCCGATGGTGTAGTAGTAGATCCCGAAAAAATTCAGTCTGTTCAGAGTTGGCTAGTTCCAAAGAATCCGTAGGGAGTACGGGGATTCCTTGGGTTGGTAGGCTATTATCGAAAGTTCATGCGTGGTTTCGGAGCAATCACAACCCTCTTGACTCGGCTTTTGTTTGAGGACGGTTTTAAATGGACAACTGAAATAGAGGCCGCTTTCAATCAATTAAAGACAGCTCTTAGCTCTCCACTGATGCTGCGTCTTTTGTACTTTTCGAAAAGTTTTGTGGTAGAGTGTGACGCTTACAGAGTGGGGCTCGATGCCGTTTTATCCGAAGAACATCAACCTGTAGCTTATTTTAGTGAAGCCTTGAAGGGAACAACATTGAATTTGTCCACCTATGAGAAAGAAATGTTAGCGGTTGTTAAGGCAGTACGTAAATGGAGACCGTGTCTCTTGGGAAGACCCTTCGTAATTCAAACGGACCAATGTAGCTTGAAATTTCTACTGGAGCAGCGATTACGACCTTGGCACAAACCCTTTGGCTTCCAAAATTGCTTGGGTTTAACTATACCATTCTATATAAACATAGGAAGGAAAATCAAGGAACGAATGCACTTTCACGGGTGGCAATTGATCGGTCATTTATTGTATATGTTTTCGGTCTCCATTCCTCCTATCAATTGTTTGTTTCTCGAGTATTTTAGGGTTTTAATTTGTGTGTTTGAGCATTTTCAAGTTATTGGATCCAAATGTGGTGTTTGAAGAATTTCAAATAAAAAAGAACTATTTTAGAGGATCTAAGGGGCTTTTCAGCAAAAGGTCGTTTGCGCTGTCAAAATCGCTCTGGGTTTCAGCAGCAGTTTCAGCAGCGTTCCAAGAACAGTCGAGACCGCTATCCTTACTTCTCCCAATCACGCTCTCAAAGCCATAGCGCTGCACCTGACCGTCCCAACATGAAGACCGCTGCGGCTTTCGCAGCGGTTTGGCAATCTGTGCAGCGCGAGGAGTCTTATCTCAATCAGGGAACTAAGCTTATAAAGGCTTAAAGATTTTAGGGTTTTCACTCTCGCTCACCCTCTGGACCATAGACTATTCACTACACAACTCATCACACAATTCTCTCATTCATCTTTACACATATAAGATTTGAAGACGAATACGATTTCATCATCGAAGATTAGAAGAATTCGTTGAAGGCCTCAATGGGTTTTATCTTTTCTATCTCTTGTCTCTTTATTTCCACTATGTGTAACTAACTTCATACTCGGGAATCAATGGGAATCAATGTAAACCTCTATGAATACTCTTTGTTAGAATTGACAACATTTTCTTAATCCAAGTTTTGATTCATTCAATTCATCCTATGTCATAATTCTTTATTCTTGTTAATACATGGTATATGCTAGGAATGAATTTAGGGTTTTTGATAATTTAATGGTTAAGATGCACGTGGGTTTCACCATTCTCAACCAATCATCAATTGAATGGGTAAAATTATTTGTAGCAGGTGTTTGCACGTAAGTTTTGGTTCACTTGTTCATTCACTTAATGGGTTTTCGGTTGTAGTTTATACATTAGGTTTTAAGGTAAATTATAATTGAGAATACTTGATTCATTCCAAGACCATACGGTAACAATCATACTTAATTTATGAACGAACCCTTAACTTGATTAACATCTTTTATCATAGTCAATTCGAAGCATTGAGTAAACGTAGTTGGGAAGCATTGATGACCTAGTCCTCTTACCTCTTGATCACATTCACATATTCTTGTTAACTGCTTTCTTAGTTTAATTTAGTTTTAATTAATCAATCAATCAAAATCTCTTGGATACTATTATTTGCTTAACTTAAATTAGAATTAGTTTATAATCGGTAAATCACTTTTCCTCGTGGGAACGATCCCTACTTGTCGTTATACTTATCTCACGATTCGTGCACTTACGAGTTAGATTTTTATAACACGATTTTATCCATTAGCAACCTTTCAATTTTTGGGTATTTCTTTACCAGTGGCGGAATGGTGGGCTTTTCTTCAACAGGAGGTCACCACCGACCCCTATTATGCCATGCTTCCAAGTATACCTGACAAGGTTCCAGTTCAAACAGTGGAACTGGAATCAAAACTGGAACCGGGGGGAGGCCGATTTCGATTTCGATTTCGATTCCAAGTTTTGTGGAACCGATCGGTTTGAACCATACTGGAACCGACGGTTCTGGTTTCAGCTCCGGTTTGAATCGGCGGTTCCTCTTTTTATTATTTTTATTTTTTTAATCCTAAATTATTAATAACATAAATCCTTATCTCTGAACTCTGATATCTCATATCTGATATTATGATCTCTCTCTCGCTTTCTCTCTCTCCCCTTCTTCTTCTTCTTATATTTGATCCACGCCTATAGACCAGTGACCATGGGTCTTCTTCTTCTTCTTCTATTTGATCCACACCTATAGACCAGTGAACATAGGTCTTCTTCTTCTTCGATTCACAAACCAGTGAGGCAGTGACCACGGCCACAGGTTTTCTTCTTCTTCTTTTTCTTCTTCTTCATCTTCTTCTTTGATTCTTCTTCTTCTTCTTCGATTCACGGAATCACGGGTGGTTATGGGTGATTTAAGGTTGATTTGGGCCTTTGGGGTTGATTTGTGTGAGGAGAGTATGATTGATTGGAGAAGTTTGGAAAATTTAGGGTTTCTAGAATTGGGAATTTGAAACTTGAAAGTGGATCGAATCTGGGTTGATTTGAGAATTGGGAGAGAGAGTGATTTGGGTTATTTTGTGTTGTGTAGTGTGTACTTGTGTTGTGTTGATTTGTGATAGAGTGAGAGGGAGACAGTGAGAGTGTGAGACACGAGTGAGTGGCTGTGATGAGGCCTGTGAATGAGTTTTTATATATATATATAAAAAAAAAAGGTTTAAAACAATCGGTTTCGTAGGAATCGAAACCAAAACCGTCGGTTTCGAATTAAAATCAGAACTAAAACCGAAACCGAAACCGAAACCGAATCGAAACCGAATCAAAACCGAACCGAAACCGTGTTAGGTCTACTTCTAAGCGATCGCTACCTCAATGTGTTCAGCGAGACGGGGTTTGGGTGCAACAAGGATGTGTCCTGTTGAGTCCCACTTCGAGACTAATTCTAGTAATTCTAACTAAAGGGCACGCCTCCCCTACTGGAGAACATTTTGGATTCTTTAAAACTTACGATTGGGTCAACTCTAGCTTTAGTTGGCCTAGGATGAGGTATTCAATGAAGGAATTTATTCATATTTGCGATATTTGTCAACGGTGTAAGCATGACAACTTAAGGCCAGCTGGATTACTCCAACCATTACCGATTCTCGATAAGGTCTGGACAGAAGTTTCGATGGATTTTATTACGGGGTTACCGACTTCACAAGGGCATGATGTGATCATGGTGGTAATGGACCGCTTGTCGAAATATGCTCACCTCCTCCCATTGAAGCACCTATTCACGGCTCCGGCAGTGGTCAATGCCTTTGTTCGCAACATTGTGAAATTGCACGGGGTTCCAATATCCATCGTAAGTGATCAAGATAGAATTTTTATCAGCTCATTTTGGAAGTCGCTTTTTCAGTTACAGGGAACTAAACTCCCTTTGAGTTCGAGCTACCACCCACAAACTGATAGTCAGACGGAAGTTGTAAATCATACTCTAGAATAATACCTTCAGTGCTTCACGAGTGATCAGCCGAAGAAATGGATGGCTGAATATAGCTACAACACGACGACCCATTCGACCACTAAAACTACCCATTTTGAAGGCGTATACGGTGTGCCGCCACCCTATCTATTATCCTATATTCTGGGCACTACCAAGGTCTAGGCCATGGACAAATTCTTACGTTCACGTGAAGACATCTTACGTGAGTTACGAAAGCAACTCTCAGCTGCTCAAGTCTGGATGAAGTCGCAGGCATATCAACATCGACATGATGTCGATTTTTGTGTGGGAGATTATGTGTACTTAAGGTTGCAACCATATCAACAATCATCTGTTGCCTTCCGAAGTTCCTTGAAGCTAGCACCATGATTCTTCAGGCCATACAAAATTCTGGCTCATATTGAAACTGTGGTGTATAAATTGGAGTTGCTTGCAGGGTCCTAGATACATGACGTGTTCCTTGTTAGTTTACTAAAGAAAAAAATAGGGGCTCAATCGAGTCTACAGTCCTACCACTCTCACAAGTGTCAGATGATTCAAAATTACTTCCACAGTCGGAGGCTATCTTGGATCGACGCGTCATTCACAAAGGAAAGTATCGACCTAAAACCTAGGTTCTAGTTCAATGGGTGGGGGGGCCATGCGAGGATGCTACCTGGGAGAATTTGTGGCGATTCTCTAAGTTGTATCCTGAGTTCATCCTTGAGGACAAGGATCGTCCAAGTAGGGAAGAGTGATACGAAATCTGGCTAGCCATGCATGCCATGCATACCAATGCAAGAAATGGAAGACAACTGAGGTGTGCACGTGCGTGATGACCATGTCATGAAAGAGATCGTGGGGTTGTTAAATAGCTATTGGTTGTTAGGATTATTTTAGGCTGTTTCAATTGATAGTTGTTTAGTCAAAGTAGGCTATTAATAATGGCAAGGAAGTGTTCCCAAAATCTTGGACAACTTCTGATTGCCCTCTATTTCTTTGTTGCCATTTTGTTATTTTATTGTATTGGTGTAGGCTATAAATTGGCCAATTTGAATTGAATAAAGCTATGACGAATATTACAACCCAAAAATATCTCTTCCCTTCTCTCTGTTTCTAACTTCTCCTTCTCTCCCTTAATTCAATTCTCTGTTTCGTAATTCTCACAAATTAAACCTTATCATTGGTATCAGAGCTGTTCGGTTCCATTGACATACAATTTCGTAAGGAAGTCTATGAAGTCCTAGCTCGTCATGAGTCTAGCTTCGTCCAAATTTATAATACCCTTCAAAACATTTTGAATGAACTTCAATCTCTGCGTGTCTTCCACAAAGAGAGTTCATTTTAGAAAAACAACACCCATGCTCACAGCCACCATATTACTCCCACCATCCATACTTCTCCAATTGGAACCACCATTCCTAACCCCAATTTCGACCGAAACCACACCTAACACAAACTATCCTTTCCCAAACTTGGTGGAGACAATCTCACCGGATGGATTTACAAGGTGGAACCATTTTTTGATTTCAAAAATATCCCTCCTCCTCAACGGGTCCAATTGGTATCCTTCCATTTAGAGGGAATTGTTCTCCAATGGCACAGATGGTTAACTAAATTCAGAGACCCTTTCAGTTGGGGCAAATCCAATAGGTTGGAATTGGAACTTCCTCCCGACCTATCCAGATTTTATCTTTACGGACAAGGATAATTTGAGAGTGGGGGAATGATATGTGCACCTATATTATGTTGTAGTGATGAGCACGCATGCATTATTGAAGAGGTCCCTTGGTCAGATTAATAGGTGAAGACTTAGTCTACTTCAGTTAGTTGAGTCAATTGGTTGTTTCTGTTAAATAAGTTAGTAATGGATGAATTCATGGGCACTTAGTGAACGTGAGTTCCTTTCCTTTGGAGCATGATTGTTAATGCTCTTTGCTTTTAGTTAGTGGGTATTTTGTTTCCCAGTTTTCAAGATAGTTGCTATTGTAATGCCTATATAAGGCTTTCTTTGAATTGAATAAAGTATCGATTAAATTGCAACCAAAAATCTTCCCGATCTCTTATCTTTCTTCTCACTTTCTCATTCCTGCTAAATTGTTCATAACAATTTGGTATGGATTTTTTCAATTAAGGAAACTACATAGAGAATTTAGAAGAAGAGATAGAAAGTAGCAAGAGGGATGGGGAAGATAAACAAGAGAGGTGGATATTTGAAGCAATATTCATTCATAATAATTTCAATCAACTAATGTGGCTATATATAGGCAAGACATTTCGAAAGAGTTGCACAAACTAACAAAAACAACATCACAAAGCATTACAAGGAAATAGGAAATAATGGGAAATAATAGGTACACTTCTTGCAACATAATATGCATGATGGTGTGAAATAAGGCCATTAACAAGACCACTAATTCACCCACTTTATTTTAATAACTAATACTAATGTTGGCCAAGTTCTCCACTACTTGCATGGGAGTATCATGTTTGCACCCATGCCATGGCATTCATGGCCACATTACATACATATAATTCCATCCCTCTCAAACTATCCTTGTTCGCAAGGATAAAATCTGTATAGATCGGCAGGAAGTTCCAAATCCAACTCGCTGGACTTGCCCTAACTGAGAGGGTCTTTGAATTTGATGAACCATCTGTGCCATTAGAGAACAATTTCCTCTAAATGGAAGGATGCCAATTGGACCTGTTGAGGAGGAGCGAAATTTTTGAAGTCAAAAATTGGTTCCACATTATAGATACATCCAATGGGATCGTCCCCACCAAGTTTGGGAAAGGATAGCTTGTGTTGGGTGTGGTTTCGGTCGAAATTAGGGTTGGGAATGGTGGTTCCGGTTGGAGAGGTATGGGTGGTGGTGATTTTCTGAAATGAACTCTCTTTGTGGAAGACATGCAAAGATTGAAGTTCATTTAAAATGGTTTGGAGGTTATTATGGATTTGGTTGAGACTAGACTCATGTCGGGCCAGAGTTTTGTAAACATCGTTACGGAACTTGGCATCCATGGATTGAATGCTCTGATACCAATGTTATGGTTCTAATTAAGGAAACTACATAGAAAATTTAGAAGAAGAGATAGAAAGTAGCATGAGAGATAGAGAAGATAAACACGAGAGAAGGATATTTGAAGCAATATTCATTCATAATAATCTCAATCAACTAATGTGGCTATATATAGGCCAGACGTTTCAAAAGAGTTGCACAAACTAATAGAAACAACATTACAAAACATTACAAGGAAATAGGAAATAATGGGAAATAATGGGTGCATTTCTTGCAATATAATCTGCATGATGGCGTGAAACAAGGCAATTAACAAGACCACTAATTCACCCACTTTATTTTAACAGCTAATACTACTGCTGACCAAGTCCTCCACTAATTGCATGGGAGTATCATGTTTGCACCCATGCCATGGCATTCATGGCCAAATTATATACATATCATGTCCATGGATGTTTGTCAGGGGGTTTTGGCCTTTTGGGGAGGTTTGATTTGAAGAAAAACCCTAAGTGGAAAATGGAAGATCAGAGATATAGTTTGTTGAATTGGTATATACAGGTTTGGATTGGGCTTTTGTGCTTTCTCACTTAGGCACCAACCCAACCCAAGTTGGTTTGATTGGGTAGTACTACGATATTTGCACGAGATATTCTCCTTACAATCAGGAGCGAAGTCAGGATTTTGGTTTTAAGGAAGCCAAGACAAAAACAAATATTCAAGTAGACAGAAGATAAATATACTAAGTATTTAAAAAATAAGTTATTAAAAAATTGAATGTAATAACGTTTAGTATTATATGTAAACTGTAATAGTACAACAAATAAATTAATAAATAAAATAGACACAGCTTTATGAATCAAAATGGAACCCAATGCTCTTTTAAATTTCTAAAATCATCTATAATTGAATATATACTAAGTTGCTATGTGATTACCCATTCAATATACATGATCAAAAAGTTTATAAGAAATTCATATTCCATCTTGTTACGAAACCTAATCTTGATAATACGCATAAAACGTTTAAATAACAAACTACATAACAAATGTAGCAAAATCATATTAATAACCTAAAATATTTATTAATTTGTATTCTCGTACCTAAAATTATTCGGATAGAGAATAAAAAGAATTTAGTTGCAACAGTGGGAATAAAATTGCTTAAATAAAAAACTGGAGAGAAATATATATATATATATACACAATGTTGATCAAGTCAGTATGCACTGATGAATGAATTATAAGGACATTGAAATCTGACTATACGTTTAATCTGATGGTTATATTAGGATCTTGGAAGTGGTGAAAAAAAAAGATTGAGTGTCATTTGTTTTTACACCAAAAGTCATCTCAACAATCTCTCTCTCTCTCTCTCTCTCTCTCTCTCTCCCACCCTGTGTCTTCTCCAACAACCCCTCTACTTGGCTTCTCTCACCTTTTTCTTTCTCTTTGTAAAAAAAAGAAAAAAAAAAAAAAACTCCAGACTATTTTTTGCCATTTTTGTCCTATATGAAAGCTTGGAGTTTTTTTTACACCAAAAGTCATCTCAACAGCCGCGTGTCTCCAACAACCCCTCTCATTGGCTTCTCTCACCATTTACTTTCTCTCTCTGTGAAAAAAACTCCAGACTATTTTTTGCCATTTTTGTCCTTTGTGAAAGCTTGTAGTCTGTTGATTGTTTGTGTTCTGGCTGAAATTCTAACCTTTGAGGTAAACATTCTGCATATTTTATTTTTTTTCTTGCCTAATGTTCTCTTGCAAGTAGATGATGATGATGAAAGACGAGGTTATTAGGACATTCTTTTTTTTTTAATGGATTAATTACTTATTAAATAAAGACACATTGAAAGAAACTTAAACTAAAATTAATTGTTTTTTAAGTTTTTTAAGGTTTTGAGATAGTAATGTGAGAATGCAATAAAGTAGACTATGATGATTATTTTAAGCGATTTTTTTTTCTTCAGATTTAATGAAATGAGTGATATGCACAATGAAAATGGTGTTCAGTCTAAAAGACTTCATGAACTATTATGGGGATCAAGTTCCAGTTACATACCTCAAGTGAAACCAGAATGCAAGTAGAAGTTAGACCAAGAATTTACATTAATATGCAAAGGAGGCAGGTTTTAGTGTTAGAATTAATTCTAGTAGAAAGAATAAAGATACCGATGAAATTGTGAGGAAAGAATATGTGTGTTCCAAATAAGGAATGTCGTCTCAAGAAGTTGCGAGTGAAAACAAAAGACGTAGTGGGATAACTCGTGAGAATTGCAATGCAAAACATGCTATTGTAAGGACAAAAATTGGCACATACAAAGTCAGTGTATTTGTAGAGGATCATAGTCATCCATTGACATCTCCTGAAAAGTACATTTATTAAGGTCTCATAGGAATATGTCATTATCACAAAAATCATTATCCCAACAATTAGCAGATGTGAATATACCTACATGGCAATAGATTAGTTTCCTTGAATTACAAGTAGGGGTATAGAAAATATGGGATGTATAGAGAGAGATTTTTATAATCACCAGAGAAATATACGTAAGGAGTTGGAGGGACATGATGCTAATTTGTTATATGAGCAGTTTGTATCAAAGCAAGAAAAAAATTCTGTATTTTATTTTGCAATAAAGAAATGTCAAGAAGATCGTTTGACTCACTATTTTTGGCTGATGCAAAATCGAGAAGTGCTTACAAGTATTTCGGTGATGTTGTAGTATTCGATAGTACTTACAACACAAATTGATATGGTATGATATTTTCTCCTTTCATAGGTGTCAATAATCATGGGCAAACAATAATTCTTGCATGTTCATTACTTAGTGATGAAACTAGCGACTCTTTTGTGTGGCTATTGGAACAATTCAAGAAAAATATGCTCGGCGGAACACCCAAAATGATCATTATTGACCAAGATCCAACTATGACAAACGCTATTTCCCAAGCTCTTCCATATACATTTCTCAGGTATTGTATTTGGCATATCTTAAACAAATTTTCAGAAAAGTTGGATGCTGTGGTTTATAAGTATTACTATAAATATTTTCAAAAATGTATATGGGAATCTTGCACCAAGGAGGAGTTTGATTCAACATGGATGACAATCATCAGCAAAAGTAAGTTGGTTGATAATGGGTGGCTTCAATCCATATACAAAATCCGTTCAAAACGGGTTTCGGTATATGTGAACCACGTTTTCTCTACTGGTATGTCAAGTAGTCAACAAGTTGAAAGCTCTCATGCATTCTTCAAGCGATCTGTTTCCAAAATAAATCCATTAGTAGACTTTATAACACGGTTTAACAGGGCAATTGCACGGCAACGTCGTGAGGAATTAACTGTTGATCATGTTGACATCAATGAGAAACCAGTGTTGAAAATGCCGAATTTGATTGAGAAGCAAATGGCTGAAACTTATACACATAAGATTTTGTTTACATTTCAACAAGAATTATGGAATAGTTTCTTTTATGATATTGAACTTGTAAGGGAGAACGGTGATCATTTTGTGTATACAGTTAAAAGGCAAGATGAAAGTAGTTGTCGAATAAGAGAAATTGTGTTTAGAAAAGAGTTAGATTTCACATCATGTAGTTGTAAAAAGTTTGAGAGTGAAGGAATTCTGTGTCGACACATTTTGGCATATTTGAATCATATGCAAGTAAGATCTTTGCCAAATCAATATATTTTGAAGAGATGGACTCAAACTGCAAAATGCAATAAAGTCATAGATAAAGATGGCTTGGAAATTAATGATTTTTTCGATAAATCATTTATGGTGAGGCGTATGAGATTGTTCCAACTTGCTACGTATGTTATTGATAAGGCAGCATGTAATGAAGATGCAAGCAAGATCTTGGAGGATATTTTGAACAATGCAATACTGGATATTAAATCAACATTGAGTTCTGGAGGTTCTTGAGGAGTTTCTGAAAGAAATAATGTAGTGCAACATGTTTACAATGAACCTCTTGCTGTAAGGGCTAAAGGGTGCGGTAAAAGATTAAAAGGAGGAAAAGAGAAGGCAAAAAATAAGGTGAATGATAGAGGTAGGCGTTGCAATGGATGTGGAAAAGTGGGACAAGCATATGATAAAAGAAATTGTCTGATACTCAATAATAGGCATGAATGTGACACCCTCAACAACTCTTTGTATATTTTGAGATGTTTAAATCTTGCACATATTAAACTTTTTTTATATTCAATTGCTATTTTATGTATTAAAATGTATTATTTGTCTCAAATGTAGTGGTTCAGTGTGCAACAATGACACCACAAATTTGACAGCTGAAGATAAAGATAGTATTTCCTATGTTGCAAGAAATCCTTGTACTTATGTATCACTTATTTGTTACAATGAATATATGTTGATTTAGTGATTTTTTTTTTTTTTCTGTTCTTTTACAGACTAGCATATTTTTCTAATCATGTTGAGGCAATTTTTTCACTGGGAAGCAAGCTAATTATGATGGCCTACACTGTCAGAATTGAACTTCATTTGATTTTTATCTTTGAATATTTGATGGTTTGTAAAAGTTGAATTCGTTTGCAATTATATTTGCTATTTATCTTTCAATTTTTTTATGACCTATAAGGAGTTGAACTTGTTTACATCATTTTCTTTTTATCTTTCAATTTTTGATGGGTTGTAGTCAAACTCGTTTTCTTTTTATCTTTCAATATTGATAATTTATACTCAGGGTTGATTCGTTATTGAATTCCTAAACTGACTATTTGTCAAGTACGTCTATATAGGACAGTTCAGCGGCGGTATATTTTGAAATTTCAACGGTTGAAATGTACAAACCAAGAAGCAAAAAATTCATGATGCTAAATTTTTCTAAATGATTTCGCTTGCAAACCTTAAAACTACAGTTGCATAAAATGATTGTTTGACGGTGGCTTTCCAATCTCATGACTGGATCAGGATCCTCTGCTATGCTGATATTTTTTCTGATCTAAAACACTTGAGAAAAAGACTTTGTATTTAAAAATAATGATAATGAAATAAATAAAAGAAATAAATGACAGCCATTGATTACACATGTCAACAGATCTATATAGGACATGACAAAAATCAGCATAGCAGAGGATCCAAATTCCTCATGACTATGCCTTCTCTATAAAATTTTAACTTTGATAAATATCCCCATAAAGTTTAAGGAGGCCTATATAATGATTGGAATTTATTCCAATGTGAAAAACCATAAGAAAAAATCCACTCCGAAATACAATGCCACCAAATATAAGGTTTCAACTTCAATTAAGTTGCAATGATTTTTAAAAATTTTGTAAACAATAAACTTTAAAAGACAATGTTCCAAATTCATGAATACATTTTCTTTTGAACTATACATGGGTAGGCAATCGATGTTCCCATCAACAAAATAAGAATGCTTCTCAAAAAGCTTCTCCCTTGCAAAGACCCTTGGTATGAATGGTTGTTTCATGTTTGTCATCCTACATTAAGAGTGTTTTATATATATATATATCACCTGACATTTACCTTAAATGTTAGGAATTTCAACTTGAAAACTGCCACTAATCAAATCTAGATTTAATAGAGAGAAGTCTAGATTTTTTTTTTTTTTGAAGAAAAGTATAGAAGTATTTTCGCAGAGGAAAAAAATGGTTAAAAATTGAAGCTTTTAATAGGGAGAAGTCTAAAGTTTTATAGCAGATGAAAAAAAAAATGGCGACAAATTTCATGTCTGGAAAAAAGAAGCTTTCACAAAAGAAATTTCATCTCTGGAAAAAATAAAAAATAGAAAAACAATATACAAAAACACTAAAAGAAAACAAAGTGACATAAATTTCAGCCAGAAAACAAACAATCGATTGACTCCAAGCTTTCACAAAGGACAAAAATGGCGAAAAATAGTCTAGAGTTTTTTTTTTCTTTTCGGAGAGAGAAAGAAAATGGTGAGAGAAGCCAATGCGAGGGGTTGTTGGAGAAGACACACGGTGAGAGACTGTTGAGATGACTTTTGGTGTAAAAAAAAATTGACACAATCTTTTTTTTTGTCAATTTTTTTTTCACAATTTCCAAGATCCTAATATAACCATCAGATTAAACGTATGGTCAGTTGCAATGTCTTTATAATCCATGCATACTGACCTGATCAGCACAATATATCGGTCTCATTCACACCAATGCGTACTAATGTAACTACATCAGTGTCATTGCATGTAGACCGTTGATTATAGAGAAGCTTTGACAAGTACATACACTTTAAGTCAAAGTATGTAAATCTAATGGTCTACATCCAACGTACTAATAAAGTTATATTAGTACATACTGACTTGTACATTTATATATATATATATATGAGTGTATAGGTTAGACTAATTCTTGATGAATAAGAAACCAAATCTGTCCCCAGGGGTTTTGCTCAGCTGATAGATAGACGAGTTTAGGTTTGGAAAAATTACTCCCAAGTCAGCGGCTCAAATCCTACCAATAGCAAAATTAAAGTTTCAAAAAAATGCATAGTCTAGATAAATGGATAAATAGATACTGTAAAAATAAATAAATAAATAAAAATAATAATAATCCTAAAATATATTATTTTTTTTCTCTTCAACGTTTAATAAGGATATATAAAATTGAATATAATTAAAATTTTCTTTATTTATTATAATTATAATATTTTTAATTTAAAAGAAAGCTTAACGAGATTGACTGTGCCTTTAAAAAAATCAAGACTAATAATGGGGCCATGTACATAATTGTATATATAATATATCATTTTAAAAGCATTTAAAAAAAAAAAAAATTGAAGACATTTCATTTTATTCCAAAATCAGCCTTTTTATCTCTTAACATTCTTTTTTATTTAAAAAAAAAAAAAAAACACTCCATCCTAAAACCATAAATTTTAAAAACAATTCTAAAAGTATATAAAATATATATATATGCATGAAGATTTATATTATTGTTTGTTTCAGGAAAAAAAAAAATCTACCAAAATCAACACTTTAAAAAACTTGTTTATTTTTATTTAAAAAAAAAAAAAAAAAACTTGTTTATTTCTTGTAAATCTTTCCCATCACTTTATGATCAAATAAAACTTTAATGATATTGAAAAATAAATGTTTTAGGGTTTGTGGAACGCCCAAAAAAAAAAAAAAAAAAAAAAAAACTAAAAAAAAGGTATATGGTGGAGATGGAGATGAAGAAGATGAAGAATGAGCTCCTGGTGTGCATAGATAGTCAAATGATGCGGGGCTATATTAGGAGCTACAGCTGAGTTTTTCGTGCTAACTTTTTTTTTAAATTGCCGAACTTGATATTTTTCTCTAGAGAGATGTTGGATCATAGTAAGTTTTGATTCCTTTTTGTTTTTGATAGACTTTAATATATATAAAAAATGTACAGTGTGTTTAGAATTTTTGTCATCTTTAGTAATTTTAATTAGGATAAAATTATCATATTATAAAAATAAAGAGTGGTGCTATTGGCACACCTCCTATTGATCTATTTATACCCTTTTTTTATAATTATTTAGTTTTTTTTATTTTTCATTTATCAAAATTACTAAAAGAGACATACAATTTAAGGAAAAAACAAAAAATATAAAGTAAATCTAATAAAACCCCACATTCCTTAACAAAAAAAAAAAAAAAAAAAAAAAAAAAAAAAAAAAAAAAAAAAAAAAATCTTAACTCTAAACCCTAAAAAAATTCCTAACTTTTAATCAGTTCACAACACATGGATTTCTCTGAACAAGATGTGGATATCTTCGGAGAAGAACACGAAAACAATCACGACCAACAACAAGCCGGGGCCATTAGTCCCTACCCTTGGTTCTGATAATTTTGATAGCACCACTCGTTAGCTAGTCATGTGTTGCTTCTTTTTGAAGAGACCTTGTTTAGCGAACTCGTTAGCTAGTCTCCTGTAATCTCTGGACACCTCTGTAACATGGAAGTCTTCGAGATGGTAGCTGGTGAAGAACCTGTCAAGATACTTCCAAGCGGTGCCGGGATGGTAGGTGAGGAAGGCATTAGTGACGTCTTGGCTGGCGAGATTCATAAGAGGAATGTCGCCACCCGGATGCTCATTAGCCCAATCTGTGACATTGTAAACTTTTCCTTGGATCCATAAATCCTCACGCTTGTTATGGTTTTGAAGCTCTTCGGTTGTAATGTATTTCTTCTCGTTCTCCATTGAAACGAATCAAATAATGAGAAACAAAAGAACCAAAAAAAGATTATATATATATATATATATATCAGATGGAGAGATTTTTTGTTTGTATTTTTTTTAATGAGATGATAAAGATCTCTTTGGCTCTAATAATGAAGATTACTGCAAAACCACTGCCATTAGTCCCTACCCTATTCCAGGTAATTTCAAAAAAAAAAAATCTACGAGTAATTGGATTTTTTTTAATTTTTTTTTTGGTTTATCAGTCAATTTTGAGGTTTGCCCAATTGAGTTTTATTGGATTTTTAATTGAGTTTGTTGATTTTATGGTTCCTAAACCTTTTTACGTTTTGAATTTCATTAGGATTTTGTCACTGTGTCGGTGACACTGAAACTCCTGCTGCTAGTCTTACAAAAATGAAGAAACTAAGTTTGAAAAAGATGTCTGAGATAGATAGAGATAATTGGGGTTTATTAAATTTGAAAAATGAGTAAAAATGGTAGATTTGGAAATAAATAAAATAAATTAATAAAACCATTTAACTTTATTTAATTAAATCAAAATTAAAAAAAAGGGGCGTAAATAGATCAATAGGGGGTGTGCCAATAGCACCACTCAAAAATAAAATAAAATGGAGTGTAAAAAGATATTTAATGGATTGTCAATATCATCTCTCTATTTGCACCCCTTTAAAACTTTTACGTGCATTCCAAAGTAGTAAATTTTTTAAAGTTCCAATATTACCCTTAATTTAAAATAAAAATAATTTTAAATACATCTAATATATCATAATAGTACAATATTTAATATTTTGAATATTTTAAAATAATACATAAATAGTTAAAAAAAATGTAATAATTTTTATTACATTGTAAAATATTTATTACTTTCTTAAATAGTTATTATTTAAAATTAAACATATCAAGTAAATAAATTAAAACTAACACAAATGATGTGGTAAGTGGTTTTTTTTTATTAACCACACCATCACATGACTTGTGTGTAATAACAACTCACTTGCTTTATAATTTTAATTGAATTTTGGGTTAATTATTTGGGTTGTATAGTATTACTGTTTAAATTATGGTATTTGGTATATTGAATTTTTTTTTTTTTTTTTTTAATGATAATATTTGCACCCCTTCTAAAACCAAATTTATACATTTTCAATATTTCAAAATTATCCTCTAGTTAAATTATCAATATTTTAATAAAAATATATTATAATTGTTTTCAACTTCTTCTTTTTTTTTTTTTTTTTTGAATTTTTTTACTAACTAATATAAATATAAAAGTAAAATACAGTAAATAAAATTAATAAAAAAGAATGAAAATAGATATTAAAACGAAATATTAGGGATCCAAAAACCTGAAAAAATGTAGGAGGCTGCTGGCTGCTGCCCATTCTAGATTTGAAAAGATGAGGAGGTTGGCAGGTTGCTGCCTCCTTTGTTGGATTCGAAAACCATGAGAACGTTGAAGGAGGAGACCACCAACTCCTCCCATATTTTCATTAAAAAAAAATTAATTTAATTATTTTATAATATTTTTTTAAAAAAAGTGATATATTTTACCTTTTTTTAGGATATATTTGGTAACGTGAGAAGTGTGTTTACAAGATACAATCTTTTAAAATAATAATAATAATAATAATAATAATAATATACATACTAAAAGGGATGCATTTATATATTTGGGCAAATTGCACTGCACCCCTTGGGGTTTGGGTAAGGTACACTTAATTGGAAAAGTTTTGGTATTATACACTAATACCCCCAAGACTTAAATTTAACTTTAAAAATACCTAAAATGCCCTTAGTTGTATTATTTTATACTTTATTTTTTTACCTTTTAACCAAAAACTTTATAAACTTTAATAAAAAAAAATTAAATAAAAGATATGATTCATTAAATAAATAAATAGTTTTAAAATAAATAAATAAATAGTTTAAAAAATCAAACAAACAAATAGTTTAAAATAAATAAATAGTTTTAAAAAATTAAATAAATAAATAAATAGTTTTTAAAAATTAAATAAATAGTTTTAAAAAATAAATTAATTAATTAAAAAAATTAAAAACATTAATTTTTTTTAAGGATATCCATTAATAGGGATAAGAAAAACTCTAAATATCTAAACTTTTACGATAAAGATGATGGTGAGAGAAGCTTCAAGGTTCCCAACACCGGGAGTCTTCTTGCCTTCTTCAAGTTCAACCACTTCCTTCATTGTTGGGAACCTTGAAGCTTCTCTCACCATCATCCTTACCGTAAAAGTTTGAATATTCAGAGCTTTTCTTATCTCTATTAATGGATATCCTTAAAAAAAAAAATAATGTTTTTAATTTTTTCATTTATTTATTTAAACTATTTAGTTATTTAATTTTAAAAAACTATTTATTTATTTATTTGTTTTAAAACTTTTTATTTATTTAATTTTTTTAAAACTATTTATTTATTTAATAAATCATATCTTTTATTTATTTAAAGTTTTTAGTTAAAGGGTAAAAAAATAAAGTATAAAATAATACAACTATGGGCATTTTAGGTATTTTTAAAGTCAAATTTAAGTCTTGGGGGTGTTAGTGTATAATATCAAAAATTTTCCAACTAAGTGTACATTGTCCAAACCTTAAGGGGTGCAGTACAATTTGCCCTACATATTTTTAGAGGTGCAAATATGGTCGTCCATTTTTTTATGTGTGGTAAATAGATTGAACTCTATCCAACATTCCAACCTAAGCCCAACTATGTCGTGTTATTGGACATGTAGAGGCCTGACCCTAGTCAGAGGCTAGGCTGATTTGATAGGCTGACTTAGAGATATAAATTGGATTGGACGATCCGAAATTCCAGATAATTTTTTTTTTATCTAAATCCATTATTATCTGTATCTAGATTTCGGATAAGAAAGGGAAAAATTATTGTTTGGATTCGGATAATCCTGATTTGAAAAAATTCCGAAGCCGAATCTGGCTAGTATGAATTCAAAATTGATACAAATCCAAATTCTAATCCGAAACCAGTCCAAATCCGATCTGATTTAAAATCTCAAACAGATTTTTCATATAAAATTATGTGAGCTGTCAAATCAAATTACTTTTAAATATTATATTTTTCTTTTTTACATTAGACAGTGTGCTTTGATAGCACACTTCACAAAAATTATATACACCGACACATGTCATAAAAAACCCACACTGCACATACTTTGTATATCGAACATTTTTTTTAAAAAAAATTAAACAAAATGACATTGTTTAATTTAAATTGTTTTTTTTTTAATATTATATTTTTTTTAAAATCCGAAATAAGTCTGAATCCAATCCGAAATAAGTCCAAATCCGATCTGAAAATTTCCATGTCCAACTACGAGTCTGAGTTTGATCCGAATTCGAAAAAAATACATATCTGATTGAAAGACTTTTTTTTAATGAAAATTCGATTCGAATCCGATCTGAAAATTTTCAGATCAAAACCGATTCAAATCCGGACCGGATTCGAATAATCCGAATCCGATCTGATTGACACCTCTAGCTAGGCTGACCTTAGTGGACCTTAGTAACTCATCATAAGCTCTATTTGAAACTAGAGATTATTATTTTATTTTTTGTTCTATTTTGAAAGGGAAAATACAGATTCTAGATGCTATATTGTACAAGTGTACAACCATGTTATGTTTGTTTTTTGGTTTTTTTGTTTTTTTGGTTTTGTTGATTGTTGATTTACAAAATTTGTATTATGCTATATAAAATTTTCTATTATTATCATTTATCACAGACATAGTGTTTCATTATGTTGTCATTATTTTTATTATAGATCAGTGTGTGAACTATATGTCACAGAACATTTGATAAAATTTTACATATTATTACTGTCATAAATTTGGTGTTCAACTTCGAAAATTAGTATAAATTTCACATGTTACCAAACTCGTATCGAAAATTCTCAAACTTTGTTGTCAATATTATATAATAGATGTTCAACTTCACAAACTTAATGTAAGTATTGATCCCCACAAAACCATATCATAAAAAAATACGAGTAAATACATCGACACCCTTGAAATTTGGCATATGTCCAGTTAAAGAATAAGTATGTGTTTATTTATTCAAATCTTTCCGCTTTTAAAATAGATTTTGATTGACCGTTTAAAAGACCACGTTGCTCATAATTACAAATTAAAAATTTTAAATGAAGATAATATTTTTTATAAAAAGAAAACAGTAAATATTAGTACAAATAATTTAAAGTTTTAGAAACATATGATTAAAATTTTAAAGACATCTTTTTATTAAAAATTTAGAAACAATTTTCTAAATAAAATTTTAAATTTAAAAACAGTATGAAAAAATAAAAAATAAAAAATATAGATGATTTTTTTTATAAAAAAAAAAAAAAACAAATTCTCTCTACGCCCATATTTTAGTAATTTTTATTTATCATAAATACATCCTTATAAAAATTTACCTTTAAGGACAATTTAATTTTAACAAGTGAATCCTTCAATCCACTATTTATTTATTTTACTTTCTAAATCCTTTATATTTATTCCAGTTTTATTAATCCTAAATCCTTTGTGCAATACTATACTCTTTTATTATTTCTTGTAATCTATAAAAGAATAAATTTTATTCAAGCCTCGACAATTATTAGGGATGGCAATGGGGCGGGTTCGGGGCGAGGTGGCCTTCCCCGCACCCCCACCCCATTCATTTTTTGAAAACCCATCCCCTTATAAAACCCCACCATAGATAGAGGGGGTTAGGGCGGGGCGAAGTACAACGGGGAGTGCTTTCCCCATCCCCACCCATTTACCCCATTTATATATATATATATATTATTTGAATAACAAATATATAACTATTGAATATGATAGTTATATTCAATTTTTATTTTTATCAGTTAAGTGCTCCCACATAACTGATGTGAACCTTCTTTTTCTTTTGTTGCCATTGTCTTCACATTCAATTGGGTTTGTTTCCACCCCATGTTGTTCTTCTATGTTTACACAATTTTCTCTTGATGACACCGGTATTGGGTCTTCACTTTCTAGTGCATCTGTAGACATATTTGTGCCTACTTGAAGTAGTAATAAACGAATTAAATTTAATTCAAGAGTTGAGAATTATTTAAGTAATAAACTTGAAAAAAAAAAAAAAAAAAACTGTTGTTATTAAACTTTTAATTTTAAAAGTTATTTGAGAAAGAAACTCACTGTATGTCCTCTTGTGTTTGAGGTTTAAGCTTGCACAGTAAACTTCGAGTTGTTTGAGGATTAGAGACTTAGAGTTGAAGTTAGCGGCTAGGGTTTTTTTAATAGTATTTTGTTTTGTCACTTTATGTTAAATAACGGTGGAGAGATGTAAAGTTAAGGTTAATGTGTATATATATGTGTATATATATATATATTTATTTATTTTCTTTGAAACTACATAGTTTAACTAATTATTATTTTAAGCAGGGCAGGGCGAGGCGGGGCGGGGTGGGGAGTTTAAAACCCATCCCTGCCCCATACCCATTGCGGGTTAGACTATCTATCCCCATCCCCGCCCCATCCTCGCCAAATTGAAATCCATCCCCACCCCAAAAGTGCGGGTCCCCACGGGGACCCGTCCCCGCGGGGAATTTTGCCATCCCTACAAATTATATTGATGTGCTTACATTTTATTTTATTTTTCCTTTTCTATTCGCATATATCAAGAGTGTTTAGTTAGGGTTGTTTTTGGAATTATAACGGGTGTTGAAGAATATATATATATTTTTTAGAGCTTCTTTTGATAATCCAATTTTTTCTTTTTACACTTCTTTTCTAAAAACACTCCATTCTCAAAATTTAAATTTAAAAAAAATTCTAAAAACACTTCATTTTGTTATAAGATTATCCTTTTTATCTTTTTTGAATTAAATTATTTATAAAAAAAATTATGTCTCCTAAATCATTAGATTAATTATTATATATTAAATGCTCTCTCCTGAATTTTTAATTACCATATTAAACTCTCTATCCTCCAATAAATATCTCTAATTTTCTATCTTTATTCTTTCTCAAACAAGACTAACAGTTAAGAAAAAAAAAAAAAAAACCTTACTGATAAGCTTGATTTCTAGGAACCATATATATGCATATATATACTGGGAGCCGATATTGACACCTATAAATATGATAATCACACCCATATTTTAATAAAAAAATTTAATTACAAAAATATCCCAATATAAATTTACCAATAAAGACAAATTAGTTTAATTAAAAATAAATAAAATACTATTTACACCCATTAATTACACCCATATCTTCAACTATATCACTTTATTAAAAAAAATAAAAATAAAAATAAAAAATAAAAAATAAAAAAACTCTAATTCAACTTCTTTTTTTTTTTTTTTTTTTTTTTTAATGTATCCTTCTCATTTTGCTGTGAACAAAAAGATGGTGCATGTTTAACGAACTATATCAAGGTAAAACAAACAAGGACTGATGAGTTTCTGCAATCAGCTGTTATGAAAACTTTTCTCCTACCATTTGCTTCTCGCTTGTGCAGGGCAGGGCCGCAGGGGTATCTATGAAGCTGCATCAGGATTCAATGATGACTTTCCTTGCTTCATCTTTCAATTCATACAACAAATCAAAACTGTTCGAGAAACAACCAAAGAGCTCCGTACAGTTAGCAGCAACAATGTTTGTGTAGTTTTAATTCAACTTAAATTCTATGGTTTTTTTTTATTAAAAAAATTATTATATTACATCTTATAATTATTGTGCAGTTTTGAAGTTCACATCCCATATTGTCTTCTACACAGGTAAAACGAGACTCTTTGATGGCTCTTCAAATCATTATGTATCCAAGTTACGATCACTGAAATCAGTTGCATTTTTCAGTTACGATCACCGCTGTGTAGCCAAGTTCTGAGTTTTACGAAGAACAGTTATGAAAAGTGTTAGAGAAGAGGCAAGCATCTTTATTTTTGTTTCAACAAGAATAATATTACCTAACCATCATTCTATTGATATATATTATTATTTAACCATAAATTTATCATTTGTAAAATTGGGTGTTTTAATAACTTACGAGGGTTTATAAATAAATTTTATTAAAATGAAAACATTCATTTAAATAAGGGTAATATTGGCATTAAGATGGGTGTTTCTAGTAATGTTTTAATTTTAAATTTTAGACATGGGTGTACTTATAAATATGGGTGCACTTATCATTTTTATGGGTGTCAATATCCGTACCCATATATATATATTTTTTAAAAGTACCTTGTTTTAAATAAAAAAAAATCGAAATATGAAAATGCTTTTTGTTACTCTTGTAGGTATGTGATTGCCGAGAGAACTTTAATTCTTTCATTAGTCTTAAAAATTTTGGGTTTAATCGAATCTAGTTGAAACAATTCAAGCTTTAATATATATATATATATATATATATATATATTTATTTATTTTATTTTTTGAAAATTGACTTATATATATATATTACTATTAGTAAAAAACTAAAATATTCATAAATTTTTTTTTTTCTTTAACTATTAATCATAGATGGACGGAGAAAGTATGGAAACATGATTTTTTTTTTTTTTTGAAAAATGTAGAGAGATTAATTAGGAGAGAGTGTTTAATATGGTAATAACATATTTAAGAGAGAGAGTTTAATACGAAATATTTAATCTAATGATTTAGGAGAGAGAATTTTATTTTAATAATTTAATTAGTTTTGAGTGTCTTTAAATTTTTTTTGTCTTGTTTAGTAATTTTAATTTAGGTTAAAATTGTCTTTAATAAAAAAAAGTTAAATTGGAGTGTGAATAGATAATTTGTGGATTGTAAGGAGAAGCTCTCTTCTTTTTTTATATAAAAATAATAATTTTGAATGATGAGTTTAATGAGAAAATGGGTGTAAAATTATAAGCAGTTATTTATTTATTTTTAAAAAATATTTAAAATGTCAAAAATCTCAAGCAATCAACTTATCCATATCAAGAGCATGTGAGGTATGAATAGATAAACATATACTTACTCTCTCATTGTACTTATACCAAACTTTAGGGGTCTCAGTATATTTATCCAAAAACAAAAATGAACACACTAATACTAGACAATCCAAAAAATTAGTTCAAAACCCAATCCAAATGATGCAGCAAGTGGTTTGTTCATTAATCATATTATCCCTTAATTTGTATGGTAATGACAATTCACTTATCACATCATTTCAGTTAATTTTTATGTTAATTTTTTTAGGTCGCATAGTATTACCCAAATGAACATGACCTCACATGATGACAAATCATAACCACTTTTACAACCCAAAATAAAACTTTGTACCAAGTATATTCTATCATGAATCCCTTTCTTCATGATTACTTTAAGTATGATTTATTGTCTAACCTTATCCAATTATTCATATATGAATACATATATTTTTTTTTCTTTTTGTTGGATAGAGAACAATTAGTTAGAGAATTAGGAGTTTGATTATTACAAAACCAGCTAGCTTGTATTATTATAATTGACCAAAATATAATGAATATTATCGTGTAATCAATTTGAGGGTTGATACATAGCATCTATAATCACATTTGTGATTGTATAGATCAGCATTTATATATTTTTCTTGCATTTGACAACTCTTATTACTCTCATCTTGATAGATGCATCATTTCATTGCAACTATAAATTCATTTATTAATTAGGAGAGCAATTTTTTAAACTTCACCAAACTAAAACGATAAAGAGATCATTTCATTTCGTTAAGGGTTTCATTTGAATTGGATTGGATTTGGAGTATATTGTTGGGGATAATCCTATAGAACGATGAACGCGGAAACGTCGTGCCTAATAAACGCCTATAACTCATAGCAAATAATAACGTCAATAAGCAGAAAAATAGATGAGAGAGAATAAAATAATCACAACATAAGATATATGTGGAAAACCCAAAACGGGTAAAAAAAACCACGGGCCGTCAGGACGACAAAGAAAGTTCCACTATATGATAAACTGATACAACCATATACTCCAGGATTAACTCTCTCACCTCAACTCCAAACCCCACTCACAAGATCCTCACTGAGTACCCCCACAATATCCCCTAGGTCTCCCCTAAATATCACCCACGGATCTCTAACTTGATCCTTCGATATTCCCTTGGATCTCTCCCCGGATATTCCCTTGGGTCTCCCCATATCTCACTCACACTCTCTGATGTTTACATGGTGTTCTTTTCTCCACTTTCATCCTAATTATAAGGTTTTATTTATACTAGTTACAGGGAGTTTAAGATAAAAGGAAATCCTACTCCTAAACGTACAAGACTTACTTGTTACACATAAATATTATTTCCTTTTATAACAAGTCTTCTTGTAGGGAGTAAATCATTTTCCTTCAAGTACAAGAACTTCCAAAAGAATACATTTTTCCTATTATGCGAAACATTCCCGATCTCAGCAATACATCGTCTCCGCCGTATTGGTCACGGTGTGCACCTTGCTTCCAACACTACGAAACAATTATGCTCCTGACCGCTCTTGCCACCGCTGTGGCTTTCACAGCGTCACTCGTAGCACTCTCCACTGATCTTCGACCGCTCTCATTACCGCTGTCAAAATCCACAGCGTACATCACAGCGCTATACCGCTGTCAAAGCCACAGCGCAACCCACAGCGGTTTGCTCCATTCTTCCGTTCTTCTAGTCTTCAACCTCCCTCAAACACCACCTTCAAACTTCCAAACGTATCCCACGTCTCCAGGAAGCTCCACTTCAGTTGAGTCTTGTTTGGTTCATATTTGGTTCACTTAGGAATACAAGTCAAAACCTAACATATATCGCATAAGATTTTTATTTATTATTATTTTATTTTTATTTTTTTACAGTATCTATTTATCTACCTATTTAGACCATGTATTTTATTTTATTTTATTTTTTGAAGCTTTTTGCCATTGATAGAGTATACCACATAAGATTGAAATTAAATAGAGTCCAATAATAATATCCAAGCTACAAAGTGTATATGATATATTTTACTCAAATATTCTAATTAATATTTTTTTTGAAGCTAATATTCTAATTTCAATCAACCATTATCCAATTTTGGATTTCAAAATCAGTATTAATTTAACATGGTGTTCTTATAAATAGTACCAATGTTATACAACTTAAAAATTAGTTCAAAAATCAACACAAATGATTAGTCTTTAACATAAAATTTATGGAAGAACGTTGTGAAAGGCATGACAATTTATCACATCATTTTAGTTGATTTTTTTGACTAATTGTTTAGGTTGTACAACATAATTCTTTTATAAAAAGTCAATTTTAAAAAGAAAAACAAAACAAAACAAAATCTTTTTTTTTAAAGAAGAAATTATATTCATAGCAATTTTCTTTTGATATCTCAAAAATATTTTCTTAAGTATATTTTACTCAATGTGCTTTTTATTCCAGAAAGATTTTATTTATTTTCAATTATGTATTAGTAAATATATCCAACGGTATTTTTGACTATCTATTAAGTTAAAATACTTATACAATGATGCAAAAAGCACCCACAAAACCTTCTATTACTTTACCTTAAGTTTAGCTATTGAAATCTAGCATTACATGTGCGGACATAACATTTACTCTTGAAAGTTGAGAGATATAGCAATAAATAAACATAATAGGGACTTAAATACCTCATAACATCCCTTCAAAAAAAAATAATAATAAATAAATAAATACCTCATAACAACATGGAAGAGAAATTACACACAACTTGACTTGACAAAGTACGTGTTTACCGAACAATAACTCTATAAAAAGGTGTATGTTTGATATAATTTTTTTCCTAGATCCTTTCTATAGGGTGTGCTATTCATAATATACTAAATATCTTTTTACACTTCGATTTTATTATTATTATTATTATTATTATTATTATGTGATAATTTTATCCTAATTTAAATTAGGAAAGAGGACGAAAAAATTTCTAAACACACTATATACCAATTTTGCTATACTTTAACATTACTTTTTCTTATTAAAAAAAATAAAATCATTTTATGTCTTACAAACCCTAAATCATCTTTTCGATATATAAAATCAAATAATAATAAATAAATAAAAATTCCTAGATTAAGTTTTCTTAAATAGGCATATAAAAAAAAAAAAAAAAAAATAGGAAGCTAATTCAAATATAAACTTTTATGTGCAATCTATAAACCTTACACATCAGCTTCTAATCAAAAGATTTGACCTAAGATAACGCTAACAATAAAATAATGTAAAAACACTAATTAATTAATTAATTAATTGTATACGAAATATAATTAAAACATGTGTATCAAATGCGGCGACTAGACTGCCTCCTAATCCCCTATAAATCTTCTCACATCACTCACTTTAATTGCTAACCAAAAACTGAGAAACAAATTAAAACAAGCCACATTAAGGAAGAAAATCATCAACAATTTCTATTTATAGAAACTTTACATTAATTCAGCAAATCCTCTCACAAAACTTTTCATTTTTGATTTTGGTAATTAAATCTCTTTGAAGCAATATTGAAATAAATCATAATATATATTAGTTCTTCATCATCCATTCATGGCTCCTGATCTCTCAATAATCCTTCCCAGAGTTCTCATCGTCTCACGACGAACAGTTCGTAAGAACAAGTTTGTTGATTTCGTGGGTTCGTTCCCTTTTCTATTTTTCTTTTTCTTATAATTTGATTCATTGTTTTTGTTTATATATATATATATATATATATATACGTATGTATTAATGTATGCATCTATATGAATGTTTCTTGTTTTTTTTAATTTTTTTTATTTCACATATATTTTTAGATCATTGAAATTCATAAACACAACTTTTAGAGAGGATATTTTGTGTGAATGTATAAATATAAAAGATGATGTTCTTTTGCTTGTTACTGTTGCACTTTCTCAGCCTTCAGCAAGATTTCTTGTTTTATTTTTTTGGAATTAATTTGCTTGATTCATCAAAACCATAATGTTAAATTGTTAAATTTGCTAATCCTTTAATTATGTAGTTTGTTTCATGATGTAAAAATAGTTTAACCATGATACAATCTATTGAGTCCTTGAAAATTATTTAGACAATTTTTATTTTAGATTTTGAACCATGTTCTAGGCTTGATCCAAAGAAAAGAAAAAAATTTGCTAGTATTTTTTTTTTTTCATTTTTTTTACAAAAATTGTATTTGCATCATGAATCAGATACCCGGTTAGTTTTTATCGCAACTCGTAAAATTGAAGAGTTTAAAGTTTTTGATAACATGGGATTTTTTTGAAAAAATTATTTTTCCATTTGATGAGCAGGAGAGTATCATCTAGACCTGATAGTGAGCTATGGGGCAGTGCCTGTGATTGTTCCAAGAGTGAATGGAGTTCACATGCTCCTGGAAAGCTTTGAACCAATCCACGGAGTACTTCTCTGTGAAGGGGAGGACATAGATCCATCCCTCTATGAATCCGAACTGTCAGGTTTTTCGCCTGAAGAGCTCGAAGAAATACAGAAGCTTCATGCCAGTGACACAGCCATTGACAAGGAAAAAGACTCAATTGAGCTGAGACTAGCAAAACTGTGCCTGGAAAGGAACATTCCCTATTTGGGAATCTGTAGAGGCTCTCAGGTTTTGAATGTGGCCTGTGGAGGGACACTTTATCAGGATATTGAGAAAGAGTTGTCGAAAAAAGATGGTTCACTTTCAGGAAATGAGAGAGCAGCAGGTGGTGTTGTTGTTCATATGGACTATGAAGATTATGATGGGCACAGACATGTGGTTAAAGTGGTGGAGAAGACACCTTTACATGAGTGGTTTAGAGATTCTTTGGAGGAGAAGAAAATGGAGATCATGGTCAATAGTTATCATCACCAGGGTGTCAAGAAATTGGCTCAGAGGTTTGTGCCAATGGCTTTTGCTCCTGATGGTTTGATTGAAGGCTTTTATGACCCTGATGCTTATAATCCTGAAGAGGGTAAGTTCATCATGGGTTTGCAGTTTCATCCTGAGCGAATGCGCAGATCGGATTCCGATGATTTCGATTATCCTGGATGCCCATCTGCTTATCAGGTAAATACGCTTGAAATTAGACCTAACTTTAGAAGAGTTGAATGGAATTTATCTTTAAAAGGTCTTTTGGTTATTTATTATTGTGTAGGAATTTGTTAAGGCAGTGATTGCATATGAGAAGAAGCTTAGTAGCTCAGCATCTATACCAAAATCAGTCAAGCTCAACAAGGAAATGGAGAAGAAAAGAAAAATAATCGTTAGAAGTTTCTCTATTGCCAAAAACATGTACAGTGCAGGGAATGGAAAGGTTTCGGGTCAAGAATCCGAATTGCAAGTTGGGGCAGAATTCCTCGAGGTAAGATTCGAGAACATGTTTGGTAACTTCCTTGACAAGTTTATTCAATCTAATGTTCTCTATACTTATGATCAATCAATCTTTGCAGGAAAATACGGCATTGAGTTTGCAGCAAGAGAATAGGCTGAAACAAATGGGAGCAACAGTGAGAAATGCTTCCGTGTACATAGAAAGGTTGAAGATGAACGAGGAAAGAGAGAGAGTTGCGAGGACTATAATGGGGAAGATGACAATTGAACAGCTCTCCGATCTGATGTCGTTCTACCACATGATGGGTCAGATTTGTTCTGAATCAATGGAGAAAAAGGTTCATGATCTGGTTGTGAATGAATAAGAGTCTGGCTGATAAGATGAGTTGCTTCACTTCAATTTTTAGTTCCATCGTCTCAGTTTGATCATTTGTGTAAAAACTTCCCAGTTCAATAAAAACTGTAATTTTTACAATATCCATGGGAAAAAAGCTTTCATTTTCTAGGGCTTGGCAGTTTGCATCAAACTTTTGAGAAGTTCATAATCACAAACTCTCGAACGCACAAAATCCATCAGACACTAAACCCAGAAAGTCTCCGATGGGAAGGTAATCCATTTGCTTCAAAACCAAGCATACGGATGAAATAATACATCCGTTCAATAGAACACTTCAAGTGTCCTTTCGAATCAAAGGGTGTGTAGTATAACTAAGGTGCACAATTAACAACACATTGAAAGAGATTAATACAATAATCACAATCAAGATAGATATAACAACAACCCACTTCTCATTTGTCAACTACAATGGAGAAGAGAAATCTGAAAAACAGACACATACATGATCATTAAACAAAAATGAAGCATGAAAACAGGGCATGTAATGTACCTAATCATCATTTATATTAATACTCTTTTTTAACACTGTTCTTCACAAGACGAACATAAGAGTTAGAGCCTAGTACATAATCTGGGGTCGCTCAAACTTGACCTCTCTATCAAAATCCCCTTCAAAGAGCTAAATAAATTAATACATCCTAAGTAGTGAGATCATCAGGACAGAAAAAAGTGCCTGGTTTCTTATAACATATAACATACTTTAAAAAATAAATGTAGAAAACAACAAGAAAACTAGTACACACTTGATAGAAAGCTAAATCAAATCTTCACCTTGGCTTAGCTCAGGCCATCGGCAGCTTTCTAAACTATTCGCTTGAGCCTTATAGCAGTTTGCTCTCCTTCCATTCGAAAGCATTCTTATAATTTCATGCAGTGCTTTTTCTTCATTTTTTTTTCTTCTTTTCATATAATTTATTTATGACTAACAAGATACGGGACCCCAGAATTGCAATCTTTAAATTCCATATATTAAGCAAACTTTCAACTCACAAGGTAACCCCCTTCACTACCACGAAATAATAGCACTTCACTTTCCAGAATGGTTGGAGCATTACGGTTACAACAGTCATATTCTAGCATCATCTGCGGCAGAAAAATAGGAAATCCGGATGATTGGCATGAAGAAGTCTTAACCAATTATCGGCATCCTGAAGGAGGGAGTTTGCTAGTTGGCACTCACTTCCCCCATTTGAGGTCCACACAGATCCCTTGTACTTGTAAGAAGCCAGACCAAAAACGGGTAAGGTCATCTTAGGAACAGCATCCATCTCACTAGGATATGTCAAGGCTGGGGCCTGTGCACTTTGTGGACCTGCAAAGATTCGACATAACAATTCACACAAAAGCAGAAGAAATGATCAAAACTGTGTCCGATAATAACATCTCATAAAAAGGTTTTATAGAACATTACTCGTGCATAAAAACATGAACTTGTAGGGGACAATTTAGCATTTAGAAAATTCAGCTCAGAAATCATTTTGATAAGAAATAGGAAAAAAAAAAAAAAAACCGAGGCTGAAAAAACAGCTTTGGTCAATAACACACAAATACACAAACATGTTTTCATTACCCAAATTCTTGAATTACAATTCATAATCTTAAACTACTCTTTTAACTTGGATAAAAGGCTTCAAGACAAATTCCATGAGCAATTTAAACCATAACTCATGATACTAGGCACAGAATTAATATATAAAAATGAGAAGTGGTGCCGGCGTGTGTGCTTAATAGGAAGGCCTGTATATGGCTTCGATAAAATAAAGCCACACAATTAATACGCCTAAAAGTATTAACAAGGAGAATATTCACAGCAATATAAGATAAATGACAAACACAATATCAGTAGGATTCTCAGAAATACAAACAGAGCATGTGAATGCATATTCATGTCTACAAAATTAATAACTACCTGACATGGGAGTATGAAGATAATGATACGTCAAAAAGCATGCATCCAAGTCTTTTAATGTTGGTCCTGTTGGTATTCTGTAAATTGGATACCTACACAAATTCCATCATAACCATTAGGTCACATATGCATGACAGAATCACAGACACGTGTAATGTTAAAGATAATACCAGGCCACAGAAATCCAGCTGGAAGGCAGTAGATCACAACTTTTTAGCGTCTTCAGCTTAGGGAAACGGAAGGCAAGATCTGATATCTGTAACAACAAAAGGCGTCAGGAGAAGAGAAATTTTTTAAAAAAATTAAAAAATTAAAATCTAATAGTGGGGAGCACACAGATCAAGACACAGTGTGCATTTCTTCTTTCTGAACATATTTAATAGGGGAAAAACAAAACAAAGTAAGAAAAAAAAAAAAAAAGATAAAGAGTACTAGCCTTGTCAGCCAAAGGTTCCCGGCTATAAGGAGCATTTCGCTCCATATACTCGAATATCAGGCGACCTTGAGTGTTTAAAGGTTCACCCTCATCACTTGAAAAGTCTTCTCGGAGGGCACTATGCTGGTCTCTCAAAGACAATCTATCAATCCCAGGAGAAATCTCATCTCCACGTTGCTCCCTTGAGTATTTCATTCCTCTTTCACGTTCACAATCACTGCTACCATCACTACTCGAGTCTCTAAAATCACTGTCGCTGTCCTCAACCAGACGCCTATTACAAAAGGGCACCATTAATTACCATTTACCGCACACCAAAACAAAATGAAAGCAATTTTCTCTACTTAGTAGTATGAGAATCAATTGGCACAGAATAAGAGTACCAATAAAATGAATAAGGAAAAACTTTTATGACAGATATTAACCACCAAAACGTTACCTAAGGACTAAGGTTATAGTCTTTGCCAGAGAGAGCTTGGTCCTAGACTTCTAGCTAAGACCAAGTTCTTAAACAACATATTTATACACAGCTTATTTGGATTTAACCGTTTAACCAATAGCTTAAAGCTGAATCTGTACAGCCAAGTTCAACACAAACCTCTAAAAGAATACACCTGCTATCTATTCATTGCCTTAACCCCCAAACTGCACCCAAAAGACCCATAATTACTTTTTCCATTGTGGAGGTTGTCCATTGTGGGGGCAATTCCTTGCCCTCACATTAAGGTTTTACTGTCCTAATTAGATTCAAGAAAAGATTTAGACAACTTGATGTCATCCTCCAGAAGGCAGTATCAAGGGGCAAATCAATCTGTTCAAGGAAAATTACTTACCAAGATAAGAATCCTCCATCCCACCCTTCCACTACATGTTCCTTCTCGTTGGAGATTGTTCATCATCAAATCAAGCTCTTAAAATTACATTATACTTATAATCCTAAACTACTATGGTAGAAGATAAATGATTGATCCATGAGGTCATTATATTCCAAACACTACAAAAGAGCATCTCTTCTTAGGGGGGTCAATGCAACAAAATCCCCTGCCCAACTGAAGTAAGATACTCCTCTCACTGCCATCTATGACAAGAATACATATCACAATTTGCAATTCGCCCAACAACTACCATTGAAACGGATTTTGAGTGCATATAAATTATTAAATACCAAATAACATTGCTGATACCAAAAGCAACTGCCAGATTACTGAAAACAAGTTCTTGATGATTGATGAAAATAGGAATTCAACATCAAGTATTGGGGTATCAATGTTGTTTTATTTCTTCAATTTATAATGGAAGCACGTGGCAAGCCACGAAGTCCTAAAATTTCCTTCTAGCAACTTTACAGACACTTGGCCAAAAAGCTCATCATGCAATAGCACATAAATATTGTAAGCATACAAACAAAAACTTTATCAACATGATTACTGAAAAGTGAAAACTGAACTTCAAAGTTCAATGTACTAGGAATCGTCACCCATAATAAACCCAGCAGCCAATCACAAACACAATCAAGCATCCAAGTATAACCAAAAAACATGCTGCTAGTTCTACTCAAATGAAGGCCAGAGTGAAGGCTCGAAACCAAGCTCTGACCCATCATTCATTCATTCGCAAGTACTAATTTAACATAACAAACAACTTCTCCAATTAAAATTCACATAAATCAGCATAGGCAACATAACTGCAATACAATTATCAAAATATCGAAGCATGTAATATCATTTTTTACCTTGATTTGGCAGAGGAGTTCGCAGGATCGGAGTATATCTGAATACCAGACAAGTAAGGAACATAGTACTGGACGACAGAATCAGAATCATTCAAAATGAGAGGAACTCCGGCACCATAAGCACTCCACTCCTTGAACGACTCCCACAAATCGCCCAACACGAAATACGGCTGGCACTCCTGGTCACACGTCCTCCGGCCCCTCATCGTCGTCTGTTGCCACCAAAAACCCAAAATTATTCAAACATTGTATTCGAAAACTAAATATTCAAAAAAAAAAAATTGAAAATATGATAAAAAAAAACATTTCAATAACTTAAAAAAAGAAGATAAATTTGAAAACAAAATCGAACCTTGGAGGGATATAGGGCCTGTACGGACGGCGTGATCGACCAGAGGAATCGTTCTAGGTTGCTTGCGGGAGAGACGGCCGGTTCGGAGGAGGCCGGGAGGGCGGTCGGTTTGGGCGGGTGATTGTGGTTGTTGTGGTGGTCGGAGCCGGCACGGTTCTCCGGCTCCCTTACTGTCATCGCCTGTGGTTTGATCTCCGGAAGAGACTGACTCGTCGGCGCCGGTGTCGTATCGCTCTTGGCTCTACGCAGTTGCTCGGTCTGCGAATTCTGGTGTTGCTGCCGTCGCGCCTTCGCCGGATTGTAGAACCGATCCTCGCCGCGTCGGTCGCGCCTGAACTGCAATCCTGTTGTCCCTAACATCTTCACAACCCAATCCGAAAAACGAAACTAAAACAAACAAAGCCTAAACTGCTCACTGTCTTTTGTACGGATTCAACGAATAAGTGAATGAGATCAGAAGAAATGATGGAGGAGAGAGTTCGGTTGGTCAAATAAGAAAAAAACCTAAAACAGATATAATGGGGAAGGTGGAAGGGCAAAATGGTAATTTCAAATCTCATATTGGTTGAATTGAAAAGATAACAAATAACAAATAACAAAAACCAGACCGACTCTCATTGAATAAAAACAGATGGGCAGAGGAGGAAGAAAACAAATTTTTTTTTTTTTTAAATAAAATAAAATTATTATTATTTATTTATTTGGATAATTTCACTATCATACCTATTGTTTAAATAGTTTTAATTTTGTCTCTATTATTTATTTTATATTGAAAAGGCCCTTATTATTTCATTTGACTATAAAAAGGTATATGTATTGTTTCCGTAGTCCTTTTGGATGGTTTTCATCGAATTTTGTATTAGCGATTGAAATTTTGTAAATCAATTTATAATATTTCGTGATCTTTTATATTGTATTTTTTTAACGATTATTATGAATAATTTAATTTTTGATTACCTCATATAGATTTATAATTGTCTTTCATTAAAAATATATATATATATTTCATTAATATAACTAGCGAAACTTGTACAACAACTTATAACCGGATGTTGTACACCTCTCTTTTACATTTGTGGCGATACCGGTTTCAAAATTAATGTAAATGTTAACGATAATAGTTTAGTGAAATTAGTACAACAACTTTTAATTTGGTTATGTACACCTCTCTTTTCACATTTGTGGCAAGGTTTCAAGTTCCACCTACATTCTTCTCTGATATTGTGGGAGAATATATCTCACGGTTGCGAGAGTAAATATTCGGGGCCCTTATGTAGTGTTGATCTTTACAAACCCATGACTCGATCTTTTTTTGATTTTTTTTTTTTATTAATAAAAAAATCTAAACGAACTATTTTAATACAAAATTAAAATTTCATAAATTTGTTTATATAATAAGTTGATAAATAAGTTCATTGAAATCATTTTGATACAAAATTGAAACAAGAGAAAGTACTTTAATAATAAATAAATGAATAAAGACTGAATTATCTATCTGGTTCTATAAATTTTTGGGCAAAATTAATAATGTTTCATAAAATAAGGATGATTTGATATATTTCCATTTTAAAAAAACAAATATGTAAAAAAGCTTTGACTAAATCGGGCTGTGATTGGTGGAAATTTTGTGAAATCCGGATTAGTCAGAAACGACATGTCTCCCCATATGTGGATGGACACGTGTACGGTCAGATTCGAGAGATGGGGTTGCGTGTCGTTTTCTTATCCCATTCGATTGTCTCAAGAAAATTTTGAATATTTGTATTTGGGTAAATTTTTTAAATTATCACACCACGCGCGTTTTTTAGTTGGTGTGACTGTTTGAGTAAAACGCGCCAAGAAGCAGCGGAAATTGTGGGGTCACATCTTCTCCTCCACATATGACGCCTACTTGTCTACTTGTCTTTGCTGAAGTTGAGATTTTTAGATGTTCAAAGAAGAAGACTAATTACCTTACATATTCTATTTTAAGAGATTCCAAATTTGTTTTAATTTAGTTTTACATGTGTGTAATCTCGTGAATGAGTTTACTAGAGCCGGTTCGGATTTTAGTTATATGTATTTTTCCGTTATATGCTTAATTGCTTATTAGATCGCACAATAAAACACATAGATTGTTCGCTTAAACAAAATGATAAGGTATGAAAATGTATGAATATTCAAATTTTCATATTGTGTACGATTAGAATTTAGATACCCAAACAAGACATTTATATTGTTCCACTCAAACAAAAGAAATGTAGTTGCTATAATATGTATTATCAATTATTCAATCACTAATAATTTCTTTTATCTTATTACTAATAAAATTTAATTAATTAAATAGTTATAATCATTAAAAACTTAATGATTCAAAGAAGTTAATCATTTATTATATAATAAATAAATAAATAAATAAAGACTATGGTCTTTCTTTTCCTTTTGGGAGTTTTTCAATTTATATCATAATTTCTAATAAGATAATTTAATTCATTGGACATGTGGTAAGTAATAATAATTATCATAAATGTATATTCATTTGTTATTAAACGTTGAAATACAAATTGTGGACAATATGAGATTGGTTAAGTGGTAAACCCCTTACACCCGAACCATGAGGTAGCGGGTTCAAGTCCTTCCTCCTTCCCTAGAAAACCCCGAATTTATATAATAATATAATACTTAAAAAAAATAAAAATAAAAATTGTAATTTAGAGATATAGAATTGAAATGCCTAGCAGTATTGTTATATAGTATAACTTAAACTATTGATTATATTTAGTTTTCAATATTCGCCTTCTGACGAGATGAGATTGGTTCAATGGTATGTCTCTTACTAAGTTGTGGGTTCGAGTCGTGTTACCTTTGCCAATTCTTGTATATGTATAGTTATTGGGTTAGTTGTTAGTCATTAAATTTCAATCAAAGGGTTTACAAAAATCAAATATTTGAATAGTATGTGTTAATATAATTCATCTTTGGCGATTTTTTTATTTTTTGTTTTGAAATATTACAATAATTCGAAGTTTAGGGTGGGAAAAAGATTCGAACCCATAATCTCTTGATGTAGGTGTGAGGGGTATACCATTAAACTAACCTCTTTTATCGAAAAATTGAAACCTATAACTATGACCAACTCAAATTGTGATAATTAATGACTAGATATTAAACCAAGATAGAAATTGGGGGTGATGGAGGAGTAGATGTATGAGTATGACAAATTAATTGACAAAGCTAAATCTAATGGGTCCATAACTTGCATTTGTCACCTATTTATTATATGATTATGGTTGAGAGGTCCCACAAAGATTTTAGTACAACCACAAAAGGAATAAAAATTCATTAATTTGTAGACCTTCTTCACCCAATTTTTCGTGTTCAATAGTTTTTTTTTTTTTTTCTTTCTTTTTTTTTTTTTGAAGGAAACGTGTTCAAGAGTTGGACCATTATTTGTTTCCCAAGAAAATCAACCAATCCAAAAGGTTATATATTTCCAAAGAAAATGGTATTAAAACAGATCCCTAGTCGGCTAGTTGGCTAGTTGCCATTAGTGGAAATGGTGAGAAATATCACTTTTTTTATCGGATTTTGTAAGAAAGTCACAACTTTAATAACTTAAGTTTAAAAGGTACTAAAGTAAGTGATTTCCAAAAATACCCTTATTTTACACATTCTCTTACTTTGAAGTTTTCTGAGATTTTATTCTTTCATCTTCTCTCATAGAGGTCTGTTTAACAGACCTCCAATGGAGGTTGAACATTATAACATTATCAATGCATCTTCATTGGATAATTAATTTAGTGGCGCTACGCTGACGCATTCAGGGGAAATTTTAACTGGTTGTGTGAATTTTGAATATAATTGAAAAGGCTCGAAGAACAAATGAAAAGTCTCGGAGACTAATTGATCTCCAAGCCTTTTCATTTGTTCTCCGAACCTTTTCAACAATCATTTTTTTTGTTAATTTTGAAGCTCCAGGCCTTTTCATTTGTTCTCCGAGTCTTTTCAACAATCTTTTTTTGTTGTTGTTAATTTTGAACCTCCGAGCCTTTTCATTTGTTCTCCGAGCCTTTCTAAGCTCTATCCGAGACTTTTCAGAGCCTTTTTAACAATCATTTTTTTTCACACAATCAACTTAAGGTTTACAAAAGAGGGTTTTAAATTGAAAAAAAAAAAAAACACACCTAACAAGAGGGTTTGTATCTCAAATGCAACTAACAAAGGCTCGGACATAAAAAAAAGAAGTTGTTATTGTGTTTGGTCGTGGTCGTCGACGGTGACGTACGTGTGTTTATGGTCCACCGTCGTCCATTGATGGAGGATTTTGAAAGAAAAAAAAAACCAAAATGGTGAAGAAGGTTACTGTGGGGGGGGCATTTTTGTCCGTTCACCATAATAGGTTCCTTTTAAACTTAAGTTATTAAAGTGGTGAATTTCTTACAAAACCTGGTCCAAATAGTGACAAAAAAATTTTGAGCCCGTTGCCATTATATAAACATGACTTAACAAGGAAAATAAAGCGCGTTTGGTATCGTTTTCAAAAACACCATTTTAAAATGTAATGTGTTTGGTAGTGTTTTTTAAAAGTAGTTTTTTGAAACGGAAAACGATGTAAAAGTGTTTGGTTGTTGTTTTTAAAATGAGTGAAATAGTTGTTTGGAGGGAAAAGTTAAAATTTATTTTGAAAACCTGTTTTGAAAACAATAGAAAACAATAAAAAGTTGTTTTTAACTTTTTAGTTATAACTTTTAAAAAGTAGTTTTTTGTTTTCAAAAACAGTTTTGTAAAATGCTCAACCAAACAACATTTTAGTTGTCTTTTGTTTTTAAAAACAAAAAACAGTTTTTAAAAACGGATCCAAACACCACCTAAGTTTTCATATAATGATCGATATATTTTAGGGTTCAGCTACAATACAATTTCAATATAGTTACTGAGTTATTTAGTTATTTAATTTAATTCAATGATCTAAAAAAAAAAAAAAAATTCTCTCTCATAACAGCTCGTAAGGCTGCAACTATACATGTATGTATAATAGCTAAATCTTGATGTGGGATCCCATATAATTTTATTTTATTTTACAAGATTTGATTTCATAACATTACAATATGACGATCTCGCATGTTTTAACGTGTGAGATCTCACTTCTCACATTCGCTACGGCAACCCTTGAAAGCTTTTACTGTTTGACCGCTCACATTGAGCGATGATTAATGAATAATGATATTGTTGATAGTATAAAAAAAAATGTTTATTTTAACCGTTACAATAAACATATTATCTATTTTGTAGAGATGGCTCCGGTTCAGTTCGATTTCAGTTTTGGTTCTAAACCACCAATTTCGATTTTGGTTCTAAACCACCGATTTCAATTTTTGGGGAACCAGAATCTCCTTCGGTTCCTTGGTGTTGACGATTCCATCCGGTTCGGTTTTTTTTTTTTTTCTTCCTAATGAAAATAAAAGTATTGGCAATAGACATGTAATGATGTAAATGCAACTTATTAGGTAACCCGAAAATATAATAAAATAAATATATGAGAAACTTCAATTAAACTAAAAAAAATATAAAATTGGCCCTTACACTTAATTTTTATCACAATTAAGCTGCTTACGTATCCTCTTGGGGTTTAGAGGAATCAAATGCCACGTAGTTCTCTTACCTTTATTGCCAATTTGGTGATGTGAAGTGGGACCGTAACTAATCGCTGTCATCCATTCCAGTGGTAGGGGTATGGTCATCAATAAAGAAATCATAGGGTGCTTCTTGATTGATTTCTTGTTGTCTGTTTTGCGCATTGGTCCAATCATCAACACAAGCTTGCATCTGAATTGATTGCAAACTCAAAAGGGAACGTCTTATGTCTAGAATATTTCCACTGGCATTAAACTTTTGTTCCACAGCCACGGTAGAAACTGGTGTTGCAAGAATTTGTTTGGCTATAATAGCCAAGATTGGAAAGTACCTTTCATGCTCCTTCTACCATTGTAGGATATGAATTTTTTTATAATCACCATCTCCCATAAACTCAAAAGAGGTAGTTAGATATTGTTCAACCTCGATATACGAGGTCGAGTTTGATAAAGAAAAACCTCGTAATTTTTTAGTTTTTGGGGATAACAGTTGATACCCTAACCCCATTAATCCGGAGGAGGATGGGGTATGAGATACATTTTGAGTTTGTGGAACATCCATGTTCAATGATGGACCATAAACTCTAAGATATTCTTCATATAACTCATAAAATAATGTCTTAATTCTAGAACCTAAATAACTCATTTAACTTTGGCATTAAGTTTGAGTAATCCATTGGCTTTATTGGGTCAAGTTTTTGTTAGACTTGACTGGTTTATCCAAGTATCTAGTTACCTTTTGTCTGATTAAGTATATTATTCTCAGTTTGGCTTTAAGAATGATCAAGTATCTCATTGAACTGATCATCTTTAGACTGACCAAGTGTCTCATTAAACTGGTCAGTTTTTCTTCAAGAATGATCAAGTATCCTATTAAACCGGTCAAAATCAGGACGAAGAACCAATTCATGCTAAGTGTCTTGGATGTCCTGGTAAAAATAAATAAATAAATAAATAAATAAAAACTGACTGGGTGCAAATAAAGTATTGTCAGCTCAAGAACTGACTAGGTGCGAATAAAGCACTGTCAACGATCCGACCTTTTGGAAAGAAGGGGGTAAAGATTTTTCCACTTAAATTGCATCTGTTAAGTTTAAAATGTGCAGGTACAAAGCTCCAATGGGTAAGTGCACATAAAAACAGTCACGAAACTTTCAAAAGCGAGCATCTGCAACAATTTGCAAGAAGTACAAAAGCCAGTGAGCATATGCAAAAGAGCCAATATGAGGTTAGCTTGGCTCGCTAAAAGTCCAAGTAAAAACCCGAAAGTGGGTAGAAACTTAGATACGCCAAGCGAGCATCTGGAACAATTTACAAGAAGTACAAAAGTCAGTGAGTATCTGCAAAAGAGCCAATATAAGGTTGGCTTGGCTCGGCTCGCTAAAAGTCCAAGTAAAAACCCCGAAAGCGGGTAGAAACTTAGATACGCCAAGCAAGCATCTGGAAAAATTTGCAAGAAGTACAAAAACCAGTAAGCATCTGCAAAAGAGCCAATAATGGTCGAAGTCGAATGCAAGTAAGTTAAAAGTCAAAGACTCTAATTAATGAGTCCATCGCTTATACAACAGGAACTAGGGCAACCCTAGATCGAACCATATAAATACATCCATGTATTCATTATATGAGATTATGATCATCATGAGCAATTGACACTTACATTAGAAAAGAGATACGAAACATAAGTAATTATCTGAGAGAAAGCGAGTATTGAGTGTGTAATCCTTATATTCATAGTGGATCACTTCTCGCCGTCACCGGCACCGTGGATGTTTCCCCGTCTTGGGGTTTTACCACGTAAAACATGTGTTATACTTGTTCATCTTTTATTTTTCTACTTTCATTACGTTTATCTTGTAGGTTTCATTAACCTAAAGTCGTTGACTGGTTGACCATAAAAAAATCACCGTCAACAAAAGAGCAAACATCATAATCTATTTCTAAACATTTATAATAAAGAGTTAAATATTCAGACAAATTTTCTAATCTACAACATGAATCAAAACACATTGCAATCAAATAAATAGTTGGCAACTCCTTATAATAGTCTAACCATTATTTTTTTCATAGCATTAATGCATTCTAGTAATTGTATATCGGATGCACACTCAAAAAATGCACCAACAATGTTAACACTCTCAATAATAAATACATTAGTAGTAGGATAATAAATACCAGATAAATTGTTAGTGGCACTATTAAAGACTTTTAACAAACTACAAATTTTTGTACAAACATCCCAATGATGTACATAAAGATTAATCTCACTAACATTATACTGAATAAAAGTAACTAATAAATCCTTGTTAAAACATCACGAGGAAATCTAATGGCACGCCTACCATGTTGTTTACAAAATTTTGCCCATGCTTTCATTATAGAAGGATGTTTCCACAAATAATAGAGGGCATCTTTAATAGGTTTAATAAAAGCTTGAAGAATTTCTAATCCTTTTTGAACACATAAATTTAAAACATGGCATGCACATCTTTGATAGAAAAATTTACCACCAAAATAAGGTTTGCATAAATCAATTAAAGAATGAATAAATGTGGTATTGTTGGCAGTATTATCAAGACTAATTGCAAAAATTTTGTTTTCAATTGTATACTCTTCATAAATAATTTTAAGTTGTCTAAAAATATTAGCAGCGGTATGTGCATCATCGAAAACTCTAAATGTAAGAATTTTTTTTTTGGATAGTCCATGGATTATCCATATAATGATAAGTGACACCCAAGTATGAATGCATTTGACAATGGTAAGCCCATATGTCAGCATATACGGAAACACAACCATTATAATTTTCAAAAAAAAATTGCAAGTTCCATTTTTTCTTATAATGTTTTTCCAGTGCACATGTGAGAGTGGTTCTAGGAACACGAAATGCAGTAGGATTTAATGCTTGTTGACAGTAATTAACAAAACCAACACTTTCATCAAAACTAAATGGTAAGTGTTCTATTGCAACCATTTTAGCTAATTCTTCTCTATTTGTTTCATCACTATATTTAAATAATGAGTAATGCTAGACAACCCAAAAATTTAGCCCAAATTTCAATCCGAATGATGTGGCAAGTGAGTTGTCATCACCACACACAACATGAGATGATATGGTTAATGAAAAAATCACTTGCCACATCATTTGGGTTGAAATTTGGGCTAAATTTTTTGGTTGTCTAGCATTAGTGTTAAATAATTGAAGGTTAGAGGTAGCGTACCTAGAAATTTGGGCTTGTGAACTCAATCTGGCATGTTGGTTTGGATGGGTGTTTGTTATATGCTTCCGATATGTGTCATATCCTCCAGATTTGCTCCACTTAAATACTTTTTTGTATTAATTGCAAGCCACTACAATGCTTCCATCTGCTTGCGTTACTTTCTTCATATGGAGTACGAAGAGGTCATATTTGGGCTGCTTCTCTAACTTCTCTTCCGTAGGTAGTACAAAATCTGGAGGGGGATTGAGCATATTTTCTGATTGGTTTGTTAAATGGGGGGTGGCATCAAGTTCGAAAATTATTAGAGGGGGGTGGGGAGAGTTTAGGATTACAAGATAGGCTTGTTGTTGCTCATAGGGGTGGGTAAAAATCCATTAAACCGAACCGAACCGGTCCAACCGGTTTTTCTTTATTTACCAGTTCAGTTCAGTTTATTTTTCTAGAAACCGGATTTCCCGGTTCGGTTCCCGATTCGGTTTTCGATTCGATGGTAAGAATCGGGAACCGAACCGAGAACCGGTGTATATATTAAAAAAAAACCCTAATTTTTCAGATCTCTCTCTCTCTCTCTCTCTCTCCATCGTTCTCTGCTTCGTCGTTTTTGCTCAAGTTCGTCAAAAAAATCCTTGATTTTTGCTCGTTTTTGCTCAGGTTCGTCAACATGCCGTCTCTCTCTCGTTTCTGCTTAGGTTCGTTTTTGCACAAATCCTTGATTTCCCAACAATAGTAGTGGATTTTAGGAACCTATCAAGATTACTAATAGAGTCAACATTCACAATAGTTGTAATACTAATAGAGTCAACATTCACAATAGTTGATTACAACTATTGTGAATGTTGACTCTATTAGTAATCTTGATAGGTTCCTAAAATCCACTATGCCTTCGGTACCAGCCTAGTATTTCTCTAAGGTTGATTTTTTTTTTCTTTTCGTGTTGATTTTGTTTTTATATATCGTGTTTATAATGCTCGGTTTGGGTTAATTCAATCATGTCATTGTTATGTGTATCATAGAATTATTGATGAATTATTATGCTCAAGCAATATATCATCATACAAAAGTTTGGTTGTTGCTGAACTTGTGGTTTTGTTTATATAAATATATAGTCTATAGACATGTCTTTATAAAATCTGTTCACTGATAATTTGGGTTGACTAAATTTGTACTTTTATTTTTATGCAGAGAGATTTGTTTATTGACTATGCTCCGTGCAGGATAATGTAGTTTGGCTTGATTGAATCCTGTATTTCATATTATATTGACATATAAGTTTATACTCTGATCAAATTTAGTTGTAATCGGTGGAAAGAGTGATTTAATTGTGATTTTGTCAACAACAATATTAAAGCCCAGTAATTTGGCCCAATAGGCTCAAAACTGTAAAAACTGAACCGAACCAAACCAGTCCAGTTCAATCAGTTTTTGATCGGTTGACAATTGTACATTTTATCGAATCGGTTCACTTTTTCAAAAACCGAATAATATCGGTTTTTTATCGGTTCACTCGAAAAGTGAACTGATCCGTTAAATGCCCACCCCTAGTTGCTGTTGGCCAACGGCTTGCTGACGTCAGCCAACCGTTGGGCCTCAATGGTTCCAAGGCCAACCCAACGGTAATTTAAAAAATAATTAAAAATAAATAAAACTTTTTCAGGTGATGGAATCGGAGGTTCTAAATCAGAATCGAACTAGAATTGACGGTTTGGATTCAGTTTTGGCAACCAGGGAACTGGAATTGGAACCTCCCTAGTTTCGGTTTCGGTTTCGGTTTCGGTTTCGGTTTCGAAACTGAATTTCTGGTTTCAGTTCGATTATGGAGCCTTCGGTTCTGGTTCCGGTTCCGGTTCCGGTTCAATTCCACGGTTGGAACTGAACCGTAGTTATGTCTACTATTTTGGATCTAATGGATGCCGTTTTATTTCTAAAATCCGTCTACTATATGTCTATACCTACCAAATTAAATTCGAATGGAATCATTTGATGAGAAAAGTTGGTATAGTTTTAGTAAGGGGTTTTATCGTTTTGGTCTCTATGTTTTGGCGCTTTACGACTTTTTTAACTGTCTTTTCATTTTTCACTAGCGTGGTCCCTATGTTTTAAAAAATCCATTAATTTGGTCCCTCTGACCACAAATTTAACAGTCAAAGGTTACAGAAAATGTAAATAGACTCTCTTACCCTTCACTTAAATTAAAGGGTTTAAATGTACAATTTTACCCTCTAACCTTGTAAAATTTTACAGTTTAACCTGGTTTATAATCCAATAAAACTTTAACATGTGTCATCAAATTTTAAAATTAAAAATTAAAAATTAAAAATTAAAAATTAAAATAATGGTTAAATAATAATAAAATTATGATTTTTTTTTTATAAAGAATATAAAACAAATAGAGAAATAAAAAAAATTAAATTAATTTAACATACAATCTGATTGTTATATGGAGTGGAGAAAAAAAATTGATGGGGTGGAAAACCAATATGGATCTTCACCCCATCAATCATCAACCCTAAACACCACCATCTGAACTAAACTAGAATCATAAACCCCAAACTAGAATCATCCACCATCATCACCAAACCCATATCATCTCCCTCAATCTCATCTCTCTCGATCCACCATCCACCATCCACCATCATCAATCATCCACCATAAACCATCATAACCAAATCACCATTATTATCTCTCCCAATCTTATATCTCTCTCGATCTCGTCGGCGGCGGCCACCACGAAAACAATCCCAACCACCATAACCCCACGAATCGGTCATCACCCAAACAAAGCTTCTCTCCACTATCATCATCCCAAACCCAGAACCTAGGTTTGGATCACCATCATCACCACCACATAAGAAATCAGATTTGCGGATTTAGGGAGGTGTCGAGATAGGCCATCACCATCTCGATTTACTGGTGGTTGGATTTGGGAGGTGTCGAGATTTGAGATTTTGGAGAAGAAGAAGCTTGGTCAAGATTTTGTGGGGTTTTTTTGTGCTTGGATCGGTGGAGATCCCCATCAATTTATTTTATTTTATTTTTTGTTTTCTTGTATTTATTTTTCATGTTTTGATCTCCAAATCCATTTTTTGTTTTGCAATTATTTTATTTTATTTTATTTTTGTAATTTGATCACCATCATCCATCTAAGAGATGGATGGTAGAGATCAATCTAATTATCTACCTATTTTTTTAATAAAAAAATATTTATTTTATATAAATAGATCTTCACCGTCCATCTAGGATTTGGACGGTGGAGATTTATAATGTTTTTCTTTTTTATTATTTTTTTATATTATATAAATATTAAAAAAAAATTGCTATCTATTGTTTGGTGTTGACATGTGCTATCTTTTCTGTTTAAAGATAAAAATACCCTTGGATCCGTTAATTCTAATTAACGTATAATTCACAGAAGGACTAAATTGATGAGTTTTTTAAAAGCATAGGGACCACGTCAGTAAAAAATATAAAAATAGTTAAAAAGGTCATAAAAAGCCAAAACATAGGGACCAAAATGATAAAACCTCTTTTAGGAATCCTGTGAAGTTAATTGGTTTGAAAAACAAATAAATGTGTCAACATTTTCTAATCGGAGTAGTCGAGTACAAGTGTACAACCAACAACTTAACTTACAAGTTACATGCACGTCTCATTTTGACACGTACAACTTTAGAGTTTCGAGTCTTTATCAGCCTCTCAAAATAATTAGATTAAAGAAAGAAAAAAATATATAGATTATTTGTTGCCACCCACACAACTACGCTACTTGACGGCAGACGCTTTGACTTCCCTTCGAAGTTGATTGTGATCCTAAAAACGTTCAGGGTGATTTCCAGAAATAAATTGGACTAACGGTAACAAGACTCTTAACGAGATGAGGTCGGTCGAGTGATAAATCCTTATATCTGTACGGCTACATCACGAGGTTGTGGGTTCGAGTCTTCTCTCTCTCCAAAAAAATCCCGAATTGATTTTATAGTATAATACTTTAAAAATAAATAAATAAATAACAAGGCTCTTGAGTCTTGGCTTTGAAATACTTCATATTGTATGATACCATAGGGATAAAGAGTTCTTAAAATAAGAAGGAAATTTGAAAATAAGGGCTTGTTTGTTTTTTTGTCTAAAGACTGAACAATCCTGAAATTTATTGAAGACCGAATAATGACTGAAACTTGAAACTGAATGACATGTTTGTTTTTATTTTTATCACCTCCGGATAAAGTGTTAACTTGTTTGTTTTTTAAAGATAAAATGATTTTAAAATAAGTAATTTGACATTTATACTCTTATTACTATTAATTTGTTATCTATTTTCATTTTATATGATACAAACAACTAAATAAAAATAATTTAACAAATCCTAAACCATTTTTATGTAATATTGTAATGATAAGATATTATTTATGATTAAGATTCAATAAATAGTTGTTTTTTTAAAAAAAAAAATTGATAAATAATGATTGAGAAATGGTTTTGATTTTACAAAAAAAAAAAAAAAAAAAATTTGGAGGTTCAACGATGGTGTTGAAAGTGACAATGTGATTAATGTTTTTATTATTATTATTATTTTTAAGCTTATCATAAGTAATAAGTTAAAAAAAAATTGTATAATATAAAATTATGATAAAATTGGAAATATGGAGGATCATCTTGAAAGAAAAAAAATATTAAATGCAATCTAATTATTTGGAATTAAGTTAAAAGTTAAGATTTTTTACTTTTTATTTGAAGTCATTTTTTGGTATTTCTAAGTTGTTTGGCCTCTTAAAAAATAAATAAATAAATAAATAAACAATAACTTAATAAATTCAATTCAGACCCATTAAGTTTTAAGTGGAAAAAATAAATAATCTCTTCATGGATTTTTTTTTTTTGGGTGTTTGTCTCTCTAAATTTCCTCTACAATTCTCAGTAATATTTCAAACATTACCCAAAGAAGTTTTTTCAATTTCAGAGATTTACATAGTGAAAATTTTCAGGAGATAGATGGAAGTGTTGAAAGTCTCTTGGTGAGAGAGTGTTATTTGTTTTTAAGAGTGTCTAACTAGTGAGAAGAAAGAAAGAAATAGAGAAAGAAAAAAAAATAGAGGAAGGAAAATGGGTAATGCTAGGTTCCCAAAAAAATGAACATTTTTGTTAGTTAATATTTTATGAGTAATGTTAAGTTGTCCATAAAATTTGTCCAAATGATATGGCGTGTGAGTTATCAACATATCGACAACTCATATGCCACATCATTTAGGTAAATTTTATGGATAGACCTAGCATTACTCATATTTTATTGCTATTAAAAGTAAGTTAATAATATTTTTAAAATAAAATAAAAATAAAGCTAATACTTAGTGATAATTCCGCATTTTCAGCTAAAAAATGTGTTATTTACACCATTCTTTTTTTGTTGAAATAGTACAAGAATTCGGGGTTTGGGGAGTGAAGCAACTCGAACGTCTCACAACTTCATGGTACATGCATGAGGGTTATATCACTTGACCAATCTCATACTGTCTTATTTACACCAATTTTCAATATAAATAAATGAGTATAGTATATATAAGAGTAAGAGTAATACTATACAACCCAAAAAATTAACTCAAAATTCAACCAAAATGATTTGGCAAATGAGTTGTTATCACCACACAAATCATAGAGTGATGTGGTGAATATTATGGCAAGGAAAAATCACTTACCACATCATTTCGGTTAGTTTTTGAACTAAATTTTTGGATTGACTAGCATTAGTATAAGAGTAATTCAAGTTAAAACTTACAAAATTCTCGTTATAGTAACAATTTTATATGACAAGATAATGTTTGACCAGTGTTATGTCCTTCACACCTACACAGAGAGGTTATGGTTTGAGTCTCCCCCTCTCAAACCTCAAATTGTTGTAATATTTATAAATAAATAAATAAATTCTATATTCTATTCACAAGTTGCATGTTAAATTGTTAATATATCACGTATGATAAATCCGTACAGTCGAACTATGCATTTGTAACATTTGGGGTGGGGAAGAGACTCGAACCTACGACTTATTGGCATAGATGTGAGGGGTATATTATTGGACCAACTTTATCTTGTCTAAAAATTTATATAGCTTTAATGTGTGTTTTATGAATTAATTTAATAAAAAATTTATGATAAAATGTGACGATCATATCAGAAAATGGTGAAAATTGTCAAAAATAACCACTCTAATTATGGGAAATTCTTTTTTAACCACATGCATAATTTTAATTGTTAATAGCCACTTTTTTGAGAAATTACTGGAAAGCCCTCATATAAAAACCCCTAAATCATCTCTCTTTCTCTCTCCTTTTCTCTCTCTCTTTCTCTCTTCTCTGCTCTCTCTCTCTCCCCAATCCTCTCTCTCTTTTCTTCCTCCATGCCGCCAATCATCGCCGGAGCTGGGCAAGCATCGCCGGACGACATCGACTAGGCGTCAATCATCGCCGGACGTCGTCGGCGAGCTGCTTGGGCTCAGCGCGAACCAGCGGCGAGGCAGTCGATGTTGTCCAACGATGCTTGCCCAGCTCCGAAGATAATTGGCCCTCACCTTGACGACGCCGGCGATGATTTGGGATTTGGGGAAGAAGATGAGGAAGAAGAAGAATTGGGGAAAAAAAAACTAAGCCTAATTTCAATTTAGTCCACATTTCAAGTTTCAACATTTTCAAATTAGGCATGATTTCAAGTTTGGACTTTCCAATTTAGCCATGATTTCAAGTTTTGACATTTTCAATTTAGTCATGATTTCAAGTTTTAAGGTTTTAAAAAAAGAAAACTAATTTCAGGGGTATACTTGTAATTTACGGACATACACTGAAAGTTTTTAAAAAAAGTAGCTATTAACAATTATAATTTCAAAAGTGGCTATAAACAAAAGTATGATGTTTTGGATGGCTATTTTCGGTTTTCTCTCCAGAAAATGACTCTTTTATATAATTATACAGTTTAGATGATTTATCTTTAAATATTATACACATTAAACATACCATCATATAATATTTTATCTTATAACAATAAAGTGCTTACAAGAATTTTAAAATGTCCAATTTGACTCTTATTTTATTATTATTATTATTCATATCAGTAGTCTTCCTCTGTGTCGCGGCAAGATAACGTGACAGTCGGTCACATGTAACAATTTTTATTATTATAAATGATTAAATTATTATAATAAAAAATAACGAAGAGGGTGCCTGTGATTGTGAATGAACTCCTCGTGCAAATTGATCATGTTCAAGTGCTTTACTTTAAAAAAAAAATGTATATAGATGTTTTGAATTATATATATATATAAGGTATAAATTTATTTTGTTATTGATTTGGTAATCCAATCCTATCTTAGTGCAATCTAAGAGGGGTGTATTCAATTAGGATTCTTGAGGACATTTAAAGATATTATAAATCCTGGTGTATTCAATTTGGACATTTAAAGACTTTAAAAGAGTCCATATGAATCCAGTGGTATTCAATTAGGATTTATATGGACTTTTAAAGAATCCTTCCAAATCTAAGTGTATTGAATTGAGACTTTAAAAATGTCTACAAGAATCAAGGTGTATTCAATTATGACTGGATTTTAAAGGATTTTCTTAGGTCATGGATTTTGATGGATTTTGGTGGACTTGATGGTGAGAGATATAAATATCAAATGTCATAACATGTCCGGCCTTCTATCCAAAGATTTTGATGGATTTTGCTTTCCCTGTTTCTCTCAAAACAAAAACGAAAAGCACTAATATGTAAAAATTAAAAAAACCGATGTATGTGAGAATAATAAGCTTCCATCCCCAACGTGTTCTGTGAATTAAGAAGGAAAAAAAAAAAAACTGCACATAATTATATATGTGAGAATATGTTGCAGTCACATAATTATATATAACAAGTACAAAACTTACTACGTGCCAAAATTGTAGAAAACAACACCAATTTAATCTATAGAGCCTTCAATCAAACACCAAAATGCTCACTTTTTTTTTTTTTTTTTTTTTTTTTGGAAAAACTCTTTATTAGCATTTTATTTAAAATAATAATAATTCATCTGCACTTCATGCAAGCAATGCTTTTACGCAGATAAGCCTTAGCCAATTTTGGGTTCAATTCAATCACTTTGTTTGCATCAGCAACAACCTCATACTATATATATATATATACGCAAAATATAGATCGACTGGTGCATCAAATTTTGCTCATTCCAACTTCAAAGGTTTTTTTTTTATAATTAGCTATAATTAGCTTACTATTGATAAGTCAGAGATAACAAATTCATGAAAGCCTTAGCCAATTTTAGGTTCAATTCAATCGCTTTGTTTGAATCAGCAACAACCTCAGACTATATATATACGCAAATATAGATTGACTGGTGTATCAAATTTTGCTCATTCCAACTTCAAAGGTTTTTTTGATAATTAGCTATAATTAGTTTACTATTGATAAGTCAGAGATAACAAATCCATGAAAATCCTTGGATGTCTAAACAAATCCGTAAAAGTCTGAGATAGATGTCTAAACAAATCCATAAAAGTCTGAGATGGATATCTAAACAAATCAATGAAAGTCTATGTGGATTTATAAAAGTCTGTAGAAATCTATGAAAATCTATCACTTAAAAAATGTCTTTAAATGTCTTCAAGAATCCTAATTAATCCTAATTGAATACACCCCCCCTAATAGAAACTCTAAGAAAAAAGTCTCTCCTCTTTTTCTCCGAAAAGCTAAGTGAGAGTAGTCTGGTAGCCTTTCTTTATTTGGTCGTGTTAAGCTATATTTACTCTCTGTATTTCTGCTCTGTTTCATTTATGGAATAAGAGGATATTACTTCTTTGTGTGCATCTCTATCTATCAACAACTGTGATGGTCCAGTTCAGCTGCTAGATGGGAAATTAATGGATGATGCCATACATAGGATGTCATTATGTATGGTGGGAAGAATCCCGTCGAATAAAAGAGTTAATAGAGAAGCATTTATGCAGGTTATTGGGAAAATTTGGTAGGTGAATAACGGTATGAATATTGAATCAGTATCAGGGAATACTTTTACATTCCATTTCATGGATGTGCATGATCTTAATAGAGTAATAGCGGGCGGACCGTAGAGTTTCGATAATACTCTTATTGCTATGGAAAGACCAGTAGGAAAAGGGACTATTGACTCTTTGAGCTTTAGTCTATCAGATTTCTAGATTCAAATCCACCAAAACCCTCTTCTATGTATGACTAGGGAGATTGGGTGCTTTTTGGGTGGATTGATTGGTCAAGTGCTTAATGTGGATGGAGGGGCTTCAAGAGACTGTGTAGGTAAGTTTATGCGGGTTAAAGTTCGGATTGGCATTAAAAAACCTCTGAAGAGATGTTTATGAGTAGATATTGTGGGAGATGGCTCTGAAACAGTTATGGTACTTAGATATGAGAGACTTACAAACCATTGTTTTAAGTGTGGAATGATAAACCACACAACAACAGAATGCACAGAGAAGGAACCGATCCCAATAGTGAATGGGAAGGAAGAACCTCTTTTTGGGATTTGGCTTCGAGCTTTAGGTCCACAACGCAAATATTATGGTCAAAATCACAAAGGAGTAACTTTTTCACCAGTCAATACAGGAAATCTTAGGAGGGATGGTAGGAGGGAGGAACAAGCGACAGCGGAGCAAACAGCTGGAGAAGATGATTTTACAATGCCAAGAACAATCGCCAAAAAGGATGAAGTCATGGTTAAGGTAAGCATTTCGACGAATGAACCAACTGACCCGTAAAAGCAGGGTGAGATGGCCGTCGATTTGGTGGCTTTGGGGAATGAAGAGGTCACATATGCGGGAAACGGCTCGATGCCTGTGATGATCGTCACTCCACAGCAGAGCGAGGAGACTGTCAACTTGGTCATTAATGACGAGTTGATGGAGGAGGTCCCAAATGGGTTGGTTCAAGTTAGGCCTGGAGAGAATGCTATTGGGCATATCCCAAGTTTACCAAAGCTTGGTGAATGTAAGCCTAAGAGCTGTGAAGTTTTAAAGAGTTTAGACCCAAAGCTCATTAATAATACAGATATAGGCCCAAAATTGGATTGTGTTAACTTGGATAGCTTTAGTGTCCCAGATCCAGGTTCCAAGCTGGTGGGGAACAGAAAATATGGTCCTAGTAAGTTTAAATCAGATCGATTTGGGGGTTTAGGGATTTCAGAGGAGAGAACAATGGGGCGATGTGGGAAACGCAAAGGAAGGGTAGAGGAAGAAGCGGACAGTTATGAGAGCAAGAAAGCGAAAAGAAGTAATAGAGTCGGTGATGAGAAAGAAGATTGTGGTGTGGTTGAGACGAATAAAAGCCAAGATTCAAGTGAGTTTGTGTCTGAGTATGATTCTTCTGTGGATGTTACCAAGTTTGTGGTTTCGCTAGCAGTTGAGGAAGCAGGATTATCGGTCGGCCGGTCTTTACCGGCCCGCCACTCTCAATAAAAATAATGTCTTGGAACGCCCGGGGGTTGGGAAGTTTCCGAGCATTCAACTCCCTGCTCTCCCAAAAGCAGGTGATTGATCCGAATATATTTTTTTTAGTGGAGACGAAATCGGATAATGTTAGGATGGAATTTTTGCGTGTTAAGCTTGGTTTTATGGGTAAATTGGTGGTCAATTGTTCAGGGAGGTCGGGTGGATTATGAATGTTGTGGTCTGCAAAGGTTCAAGTAATTCTTCTGAGCTATTCTGTGGATCATATTGATGTTCGAGTGGATTCCTTTTGTAATAAATGGTGGAGGCTTACAGGTTTTTATGGAAATCTAGACTCAAATAAGAGATTCCATTCCTGGAATTTGCTGAAGAGACTTACTGGAATGCCTTCATTACCTTAGGTGTGCCTGGGTAATTTTAATGAAGTTTTGGACATATCAGAAAAAATGGGAGGGATTCCTAAGAACTAGAATCATCTTACTGCCTTCCGTGAAGCTCTCAACGACTGTGGTCTTGAAGATTTGGGGTTTGTAGGTCCGCATTTTACCTGGTGCAACAAAATGGAGGGTGTGGCTATGATACAAGAGAGACTTGATAGGTGCACTGTAGTATAGAGTGGAAGCTGTTTTTTCCACATTTTACAGTTTCTCACCTTGATTATTGGCGTTCTAACCACCGTCCAATCTTATTGGAATTTTCTGATAATTCAGTGGTGTTAGGAGCTGTTAGAAAGAAGAGACGATTTCATTTTGAAGAATGTTAGGTGGATAATCAGGATTGTAGAGATTTGATTTTGAGGGTGTGGTTGGACGGAGGTTGATTCATTGCAGTAGACATTGTTATTGGCAATATCAAGGTTTGTGGACTTAGTTTGGATTCCTGGAATATTTAGTGCAGATGAAGGCTCAAAGAGGTGATTATTAACAAGAAGATGGAATTAAAGGATGCTTATAATAACACTAGTTCGTTTTCTTGGAAAAGAATTCGCCAAATTGAAGCTCAACTGGATGGTGCCCTGGAGACGGAGGAACGCTATTGCAGACAGAGGTCAAGATTTGAATAGCTGAAATGTGGGGATCGAAATACGCGGTTCTTCCACATGAAAGCCTCGGTTAGGAAAGCTCGAAATAAGATTGAGGGGTTTTTCGGAAATGATGGTCACTAGTATAGTTCCAAATGAGGTATGGAATCAATTATCCTTGATTATTTTAGCAACCTGTTTCTCTCTAGTAATCCTTCCCAGGCAGATATGGACTATATTTTGGATGGGGTTCATCCCAAAATTTCTAACTCGGTGAATGGGTTTCTTGATTCGGAATTTACTGAGGATGACATTAAAAATGATGTTTTTGATATGGGAGCGATGAAGGCGCCTGGTAAGGACGGGCTTCCAGCGTTGTTCTACCAAAGATTCTGGGATAAAGTGGGTTCAGGTGTGACAAAGGCCTGCTTGGGGTGTTTAAATGATGGAAACTCGGTGGAAAAAATGAATGATACACTGATAACTCTTATCCCAAAGAAAAAAGTGCAGGAAAGAATAACAGAATTTATATCAGTCAGCCTTTGTAATGTTCTCTACAAGATCGTAGCGAAGGCCATTGCCAATCGGTTCCGTTAGGTGCTGGATGGTGTTGTTTTTGAGGCACATAGTGCATTTATCCCAGGTCGTATGATCTCTGATAATATTATGGTCAGTTTCAAGTGTTTGCATAAAATCAAAAAAAGGAAAAGGAAGCGGGGTTCCATGGCGATCAAGTTGGATATGTCAAAAGCATATAATCGGGTGGAATGGACTTTTGTCGATAAAATGTTAGGGAAATTGGGTTTCTCAGAATGGTGGATTAATTTGATTATGCGTTGCATTTCGTCCGTTTCTTATTTGTTTGTATTAAATGGAGAAATCTGTGGCGATATTAAGCCTACGCGTGGGTTGTGTCAAGGCAATCCACTTTCTCCTTACCTGTTTATTATTTACACTGAAGGTTTCTCTACTCTAGTTCAGCAGGCGTTTAATATGGGGCATCTGCAGGGCTTCAAGTGCTGCTGTAATGCTCCTTCCATATCCCATCTTCTTTTCGCAGATGATAGTCTCCTTTTTGACAAGACCACTGAATCTAATTGTGTTATGATCAGGAAAATATTAGATATTTATGCTACTGCCTCGGGTCAGAAGATTAACTTCAAGAAATCAGCTTTATGTGTAAGTCCTTCTATCTCCTCCCTAGAAGCTGCTCAACTGGCAGCAATTGTGGGTATTTGTGTGGTTGAATGCCACAAAAAGTATTTGGGGTTACCATGTATTACAGGGAGGAAGAAGCAGGAAATTTTTTTCTGTTATCACAAACAGAATTTGGGATAAGATTAAAGGTTGGCGAGATAAGTTTCTTTCGTTTGGAGGGAAAGAGATTCTGGTAAAGGTTGTTATACAGTCCATACCCACTTATACAATGAATCTTTTTCAGCTCCCAAAATGCCTTCTGAAGGAGATTTATCGTTTATGTGCGCGCTTCTGGTAGAGAAGTAATGGAACCTTAAGAAAAATATGTCATAGTCTATAAATTTAATTACTTGTTACTTAAAAAAAAAAATTAATTACTTCTCATCTTATAAAGGAAGTCAATAAAATTATGTTTTTTTTAAAATTTTTAAATTTTTTTTTTTTTTTTATAAATTGAATAAGAATAAACAAGAATATATTGACATAAACTTAAAAAAGGAAATAGATAAATAATAGCTAATAGAGAAGTCTTTTATTGCTCAATTGTTCTCATCAAAAGAGTATCAAATACAATAGTGAGAGCTTCTTTATATAGCCTCACAATCACACATTACATTAAGTGTACATAAATTACAACATAATGAATAATAAAATTGATCATGATGATAGAGCTAGTAGGAATACAGAAGGATGAAAGTTACTTCCATGGATTGGTGAACATTCAATATGTATAATATTCATAACACACCCCCTTGAATGCTCATTGTATAATGAATATGCCTCATTAAAACATTGCTAGTAAAACCGGTGAGAAAAAAAAAAAAAAAAAACTAGCAGAGGAAAAAGAGTACATTATTCATCTACATATCAAATTAAAAACTTACTAAATCATAATAGGATTTGTGATTCTTTTGTCCTATTAGAAAACAAATTATTCTTTCTAAACCTATAAATAGGTGGCTTAAGAAAAAGAATAAATTTCACACCAAGCTTGTCATTCTTATTGGCGTTGACACAAGCTTGAAAGTAAGTTGTAAGTTTCAAATTCGATTTGAGCTTTTTTTTTATTTTTTTTCTTTAAGTCTTGTAGGTGGATTTACACCTTGGTTCAAGGAAAAAGGAGCTTACACTTCTAGGTGATTTGATCTTGTGCTAAGTGCGGAAGATTTGCGGAGACTAAACTATAAAGGTAATCTCTAAATTAATTCAATTTGCATTACATTTAGAATACGATCCGGCGATGTTTTGAATTTGTTTTTTAAGCTCCGTAAATACATGTATTTTCAAAACGGTTATTTTTCCCTACAGAACGTTGGAGCCCAATCGAGTGCAGTTGAAGGCGATGTTCCCCTTTTTGATGCTAACATGCCCGACCCCCCTGAAGACCCTGCGAGTAATTTGAGCACTAGGGGGAGTCGGTGAAAACATGTGGCCAAGAGGAAGGCCACCAATTATATTACTCAGGCTAGCAAACGCACCTCAAGAGACATTCAATCCATGACCTATATTGATTGATGTTGAAATGTGTTGAAATTCAAATTTTCTAGAAGTTTCACGTTAAACATAAAACATCAAATTTTTTCATGTTATGAAACATGACTACTGTGTTGAAATTCAAGATTTCCATAAGTTTCATGTTTAACATGGTGTTTCGTGTTAAACTGAAACATGATTACTGTATTGAAATTTAACATTATTGATGTTTCATATTTAATATGAAACATCAATTTTGTTTCATGTTAAAAATGAAATGTGACTAATGTGTTGAAATTTAAGATTTATAGAAGTTTCATGTTTAACATCACTAAACTTATTGGGATATTTTGTCCAACGTGAACGTAAATTAATCACCCTATAAAGAATGATGTCATACATCTTTATGTCAATCTCAATCAATTTGTATATCCTCTCTATTAGCTTATTGTATGACAACTTGTTTTCCACCAAATTTCCCAATATGTTCACCACCCACGTAATCTACATCGTCCCATCGACCGTTGTAATTGATTGCTAGCCAAAAGCTATTCGTAGTTCTTGAAGCAATTTAAAATTGAAAACAAAAATCAGTTCATAAAAAAACAATTGTAAGAATAACAGTATTTCACATTTTTCAGGGGGGTATATCACGTTAAGTGTGAAATATCTCATATATTTCTTGTTGGGCATGAAATATCCCCTTTATTTCATGCTAGACGTCAAAAAAAACATGATCTCACTATATTAGGTAGTGTTTCATGTTAAACTTGAAATAACCTATTTATTTCACATTTAAAGTGACACACTACGTGAACAAAATTTTCCAATCAAAATCGAAGTTTCTTCCATTTTCACCAAAAGAAACTTCAACATTTCAACAAAATAACAAAGATCTATCAAGAATATCATCTATCAAATACAATAATGTTATTGAAATTGAAGGTTTACAAACTTTGAAGTTTTCTAGAGAGATTGAAGCACAAACTCGAAATTTCAATAAACTTTTCCCAAATCTTGGTTCTTCTGCATTTTCCATTTAAAATAACTTCAATTTTTTGACAAATATTTGTTAAGAACTAAGATTTGAGAGGTAAGTGATAGAGAGAGGATGAAGATGCTAACATGGTAGTTTTGTAATTTACTAGCCATGTAGTCAAAGGAAATTATGATAAATGGTTACAAATAATAATAATAATAAAACATTGAATTTACTAAAAACAATAATACATATTTTGATTAGGTTATTTTTGGCAATTTTCACAAAAAAGTGAAAAATAAATGATTTACAAAAATTAAAAAACTTATTGTAAATTTTAAAAGTACTTTAAACTAAGTGCTTGTTGTTGGGGATAATCCTCTAGAACGATGAACGCGGAAACGTCGTGCCTAATACTTGCCCATAACTCATAGCAATTAATAATGTCAATAAGCAGAAAAATAGATGAGAGAGAATAAAATAATCACAACACAAGATATACGTGGAAAACCCAAATTGGATAAAAAACCACAGGCCGTCAGGACGACAAAGAAAGTTCCACTATATGATAAACTGTTACAACCATATGCTCCAAGATTCTCTCTCACACCTAACCTCAAACCACACTCACAAGATCCTCACCAAGAACCCCCTAATATCCCATAGGTCTCTCCTAAATATCACCCACGGATCTCATACTTGATCCACCGATATTCCCTTGGATCCCTTCTCGAATATTCCTATGGGTCTCCCCGAATTTCACTCACACTCTCTGATGTTACATGGTGTTTAACTCACACTTTCAACCTAATTATAAGGTTCTATTTATACTAGTTATATGGAGTTTAAGATAAAAGGAAATCCTACTTCTAAACGTACAAGACTTACTTGTTCCACATAAATACTATTTCCTTTTATGACAAGTCTTCTAGTTAAGAGTAAATTCTTTTCCTTCAAGCACAAGAATTTCCAGAAGAATACTTTTTCCTATTCTGCACAACATTCCCAATCTCAGCAATACATGTCTCCGCTGTATTGGCCGCGGTGTGCACCCCGCTTCCAACACCACGAAACAATTCTACTCATTTACCGCTCCATGTGCCGAGGCTCAAGCACTTGCCTACGCGGTGGTCCTGTGTTGCGCCTGATCCTCTTGACTTTACCGCTTCATGTGCCGCGGCCCAAGCACTTGCCTATGCCGTGGTCCTGCGCTGCGATACCTGCCAGATTACGCTTCTTCAGTTCTTCTTAATCTTCAACCTCCCTTAAACACCACCATTCAACTTCCAAACGTATCCCACGTCTTCAGGAAGTAACACATCAGTTTAGTCTTGTTTGGTTCATATTTGGTTCACTTATGAATACAAGTCAAAACCTAACAATTCTCCCATTTGACTTGAATTCTCAAGACTTTTGTCCACAACCACAATTCTCATTATCGAGAATCACCATACCCCACCACAAGGTATAACCACTTAGGAATGAACCATCCTAAGATTTTCCTTCACACAATTTTGTGTTCGTTGTTCCGACACCATGTCGAAATAACCTGCTGAAATTGTGGTGCAACTCCTCAAGTCAGATTTCTAGGGAGTTCGTCAGCCATCGACATCTTTGTCCACCATACACCTTGCATCACTTTCTGACCAATGCCTTGTGCACAATTATGGACCACTGGCAGCAACATATCCTCTTCCATGGCTAGTGGGGAAAACTGCCAAAAGGATAAACATGTACTTACATCACCCAAACCTGTGAAAGATCTTCTGTCCTTACATCACATACCTGGTGAAAGACTTATTACTAGAAACTGGGAGTGTCTTGCCGGATAAGCCCCACACCACACCAGAGACTTCGACCGTTCAATTTTTTTTTTTTGATAGTCAATCAGCTCCTTGTGTAACCTAGATTGGATCTCCATGACTCGTATCTACCACCACAAGCTAAACTTCTCTTCCATCAATATTTTTCCTTTCATCAAACCCTACCGAGTTCGAAACCGCCTTCAAGACGTATCTCCTTTGCTAAACCATACTAGGCAACCATGATCATCATTATCCCAATGCCACCAAGTCATCCATACGATCTTCCGTAAAGACTTGTCACCGCCATCATTAAACCATATGGCTTTGATACCAATTGTTGGGGATAATCCTCTTGAATGATGAACGCGGAAACATCATGCCTAATACTTGCCCATAACTCATAGCAATTAATAACGTCAATAAGCAGAAAAATAGATGAGAGAGAATAAAACAATCACAACACAAGATATACGTGGAAAACCCAAATCGGGTAAAAAACCATGGGCCGTCAGAACGACAGAGAAAGTTCCACTATATGATAAACTGTTACAACCATATGCTCCAGGATTCTCTCTCACACTTAACCCCAAACCACACTCACAAGATCCTTACCAAGAACCCCCCAATATCCCCTAGGTCTCCCCTAAATATCACCCACGTATCTCATACTTGATCCACCGATATTCCCTTGGATCCCTCCTCGGGTATTCCTATGGGTCTCCCCGGATCTCACTCACACTCTTTGATGTTACATGGTGTTCAACTCACACTTTCAACCTAATTACAAGGTTTTATTTATACTAGTTATAGGGAGTTTAAGATAAAAGGAAATCCTACTCCTAAACGTACAAGACTTACTTGTTCCACATAAATATTATTTCCTTTTATGACAAGTCTTTTAGTCAAGAGTAAATCCTTTTCCTTCAAACACAAGAACTTCCAGAAGAATACCTTTTCCTATTATGCAAAACATTCCTGATCTCAGCAATACATCGTCTCGACCGTATTGGTCGCGGTGTGCACCCCGCTTCCAACACCACGAAACAATTATGCTCCTTTACCACTCCATGTGCCATAGCTCAGGCACTTGCCTACGCGGTGGTCCTGTGCTGCACCTGATCCTCTTAACTTTACCGCTCCATGTTCCGCGGACCAAGCACTTGCCTATGCCGTGGTCCTACGCTGCGGTACCTGCCAAATTACGCTTCTTCAGTTCTTCTTCAATCTTCAACCTTCCTTAAGCACCACCATTCAACTTCCAAACATATCCCACGTCTCCAGGAAATAACACATCAGTTTAGTCTTGTTTGGTTCATATTTGGTTCACTTATGAATACAAGTCAAAACCTAACACTTGTTTGGTTGTGCTTCCTACTATCTCAAAAGTTCTACAAACCTCTAATTCAGTTTCTTAGAGTTGTTTGGTTGGACTTTTGAGATTGTTTGTTTTAAATTCAGTAGATGTCAGTAGAGTTGAAACCTTTACTAGGCAAAAACTCATAGGAAATAGATATTTAAAAAAAAAAATCTACCAACCAAACAATAATAATAATTTTTTTTCAAAAGCTCAATTTATAATATATCTTTTATAAATTTATTTTTTCTTTCACAAATCTCAAATTGCATATATACTTTTCCTTTGTAATAAGGGCAAGGGCATCAATACACCACCACAAGTTAGGTATTTTTATTATAAGCATTGCCAGTTTTTCTTGTTTCAATCAATGGAGTTGTTGTCAAATGTCATTGATGCATTTACAAGTTCCCTCATGACATAAAAAACATTTATTAGCATCAAATCAAGCTGTAGAAACCTACAAATATTCAAAAAATAGTACTAGTTATTTTCCTTCATTGTATGCTCCAATCTACAAAAGTTATCGTCCGGGCTTGTACTTTTTAGATTCGTATCGGACGCAGCATGGACAATTTGTTTTAATTTTAATTTTAATTATAATAATTATTATTATTTGTTTTTTTTTTTTTTACTTCTTAATTACAAAGTTCAGACCAAATATCAATCAGTAAAGAGCTGGATCGGACCGAATATTGAATGGATCCGAATCGGGTCAGATTTGACACCTCTATCCCCAAGTAGTGCAGTTGGGCTAGTTGTTTGGGCCCAATATTGAATCGGCAAGGCCCATCTGAAAATAGCTATGGTAGTCTACTGGCTGTGCAGTTTTTGATTTTGCAAAGGCATGTTTGGTGTATGGGATGGGATGGGATGGGATATGACCGTTGTTTTAAAATTCGCACTGAGGTGGCCGCAGGGCCTCACGGGCAAAACTGCACTGGGGCGGTCGCACAGGAGGATTTGGGTGAAAAACCCGCGTCATGCGATTATTATTATTATTTTTTAATTGAAACGCTGCGTTTTACGAACCCAAACAACCCCCTCTCAAAACCGATCGACTCTCTCTCCTCTCAGAAACACGATCGTATTCTTCGATCGCAAATTCCAAACCCTAAAACAGCGACATTGTCTTCTTCGCATCATCTGCTCCACTTCCGATTCTGGTAAGGGAACTCCTCCAACTCCTTTCGAGTTTAAAAACATTGGGAAGAACTATGCTGGATAATATATATATTTTTTAGATTACTCCTGCCTGTTTTAATGATTTGTCAGTGTTCTATCATGTATATTTTTAACCAGTTATGTTGTGAAGTTTACTGAAATCGTTAATCTCTCTCTTGGACTTTAGAATTTTAACTTCTGTGCGGTGGCTGGATGGACCAGGTTGGTGAAAAACTTGATCAAGTTATTTATAGTTGTTGCTATTTCTTGCTTTATCCGTTTTACTTAAATTGGTTTAATGTTGACAAATGTGCCAGTACGAGAAAGTTGAGAAGATCGGTGAAGGAACCTATGGAGTAGTTTACAAGGCTCGGGATCGCATCACTAATGAAACAATAGCTTTGAAGAAGATCCGCTTAGAGCAGGAAGATGAGGGTGTGCCTAGCACTGCAATACGAGAAATCTCCCTCTTGAAAGAAATGCAGCATGGCAACATTGTTAGGTATGTATGCAACTCATATAGTTGATTGATTCTTACACTACCTTGAAGTCTGCAACAGATAAGATGAAACTTTATGAGCCAGATTTTCCTGAAGTCTCAAATTTCCCTTGTGTCATCTTGTCTTATAAATGTGGTTCAATATGTCATCCTTTAATTCACTAGTTTGTGGTCCAATTGATGAAATTTTATGTTGTCAAGAAGTTTTATTTGACGGTGCACATCTATATCTCGTGAGTTATTGGCTTATGGCTAGTATTTTTTCTTTTTTCTCACAATGTATGCATTTCCTAGATCTTATGGAATGTAGCATATATGCTACCCTGAAACATAGAGGCTTACTGCCTATTGTGTGTCAGATATGCTTGTGTATAGAATTCTTCTACATAAGAAAAGATATGAAATGAAGAGTGCTTTATTCTGCACTTATTTTGGTGTTGTTATTCCAGTTTTCAATCACTTAATTAGTTTTTTTTTTTTTTTTTTTTTGTCGGATGTTTATTTCTTCAGAAACTATATTTTAATGGATGTTTGGTTATCAGGTTGCAGGATGTAGTGCACAGTGAGAAGCGTTTGTATCTGGTCTTTGAGTATCTGGACTTGGATTTGAAGAAACACATGGATTCTTGCCCAGATTTTGCTAAGGATCCACGTTTGGTAAAAGTGAGTCGTATATTTTGTTATTGCTTTTCATGCTGTATTTAAAATAGTAGATTGAGATTTTGATTGTATAATTCTATAATTCTATAATTCAGAATCTTAGTTGCTTAACCGAATTTTGATTAGTGATTTTGTTATATCCTTGCAAATTTAATTTTCTTGTAAGTTGTATTCATTTTGTCCAGAAATTTATGTACTTCGATGATGTGCATCGTGACTGGGGTTTACCATGCCTGAATACACCTCTCAGTTGCTCTTCACTACTTTGCAACTAATCTAGAAGCAATGTGATACTGACATGCTGTCAGATAACTTTTATATTGATACTTAATATTAGTGTTAATCATAGTTATGCTATTTTGTCAGCATCTTTCAAGTTTCGCCTAATACTTAGCAGGATGTTGATGCTAAGATTATATTTGATTTTTTTATATGGTGCAGACATTCCTTTATCAAATTCTTCGCGGCATTGCCTACTGTCATTCTCATAGGGTTCTTCATCGAGATCTGAAGCCGCAAAATTTGCTGATAGATCGTCGTACCAACGCACTTAAACTTGCAGATTTTGGACTAGCTAGAGCATTTGGTATTCCTGTTAGGACATTTACACATGAGGTATCAATAGTACTAGCTTTAAGTTTACTTGGTAATTATGTCTTTGTGCTGTGGTAAATAGACAACATAGCAGTATTATGTAATTTTTATGTGCACCTGTAGCAATGCTAGGTTTATCATTGTTGTTGGTTCTGTCTAGGTTGTGACACTCTGGTACAGAGCACCTGAAATATTGCTAGGATCCCGCCATTACTCTACTCCAGTTGATGTTTGGTCAGTGGGATGTATATTTGCTGAGATGGTGAACCAACGACCATTATTTCCTGGGGACTCTGAGATTGATGAATTGTTTAAGATCTTCAGGTTTGGTTGTTTCCCATCATAATTTTCCTTTCTAAAACTTTGTATTAGAAATATTCCACCTGCATCCTAATTTTGTAGTAGATGGCAGGCCATGTACATGTCCATCTATTGAATTTCTGCCTGATTTTCTATTTACTATAAGTACTCATAACTCATAAGTCATAACAAAGCTACAATCGCCAGAACATATAAGTTCATGATTTAATATAAAAACGTGGTGTTGATCGTCGGAATTTTCAAAATCTGGGAACTAGGATTAAATATATGTATGTGCATCAATTGTATTAGATATATGTGTTGGACTATGGTCCTATGAAAGTTCCATAAAAAAAATTGTATAGCATCCGCGAACTGTTTTACATATTTTAGATGATCCTATAATTGTTCTTGGAAGTGTTTTACGCATGCAGACTGTCAAATCTTATGATTAATTTGGAAGAAGTGTTTTTTCTTTTGTAAATTGCGGAATAAGGGTCATACTTTGCATTTTTGCAGCATAATATTTTGTTAATGCTTTGGGCATGGTGTTCTTCAATACCTAAATGAATATATTGAAATGGTCCCATCAAAATTGATGGCTCAGTTTATTTAGCGTGATTTCATCAAGTATAAAATCCACCGGTCACATTGAGGCCAGTGAAGAACATTATAGATTTCACCATAGCTAGTGGTACGAAGTAAGCTTTGCCTTTATTAATGATATTCTGAAATTGGCATTTAACTGATTGACTTGTTCAAAGAACTATTCAAAACAAAATGGAGTTCATGCATGTAACATGTTAATTGTTTCTTCTCTTTTTGTTAATTGTTTCTTCTCTTTCTCTTTGTTTTTTTTTTTTTTTTTAATTGATACTAACATGCATTTTTTTTGTTGAAGAGTTATGGGAACTCCAAATGAGGACACGTGGCCGGGAGTTAATTCTATGCCTGATTTTAAATCTGCCTTTCCTAAGTGGCCTTCTAAGGTGATGAGCTAAAATTATGATGTTATGTTTGTCTCTTTCATTGTGTATTTCTCAGAATATGTCATTCAACATTTTATTTGGTGCACCCTGTACTTGCAGGAATTGGCAACTGTTGTGCCCAATCTTGACCCAGCTGGCATTGATCTTCTTTCCGTAAGTTTATAATTGAGATACTGTATATCACCTATCTGTATTGCAATTGAATAAATGAAAAAAGTGAAATCTATGTTAGCTAATTAGTTTTCTCTCATTTGGGAAGTTTATTTTGGGTTTTGAGGTCCCTATGATATGGCTTTTGTAAGTTGTTATCCTAGCAAGCACTGAACGTTTCCACTGGCTAACATCCAGATATTACTATATTAGAGGATGTCAAATATCATCTTTTGCTCCTGTACGGGCCTGAAAGCTAGGACCTAAATTATCATGTTCTTTGTCTTTCATTTTGTCGTCTCTGCTTAAACTTACTTTCATGTCCTGTTTGAGTACAGTCATTGTCATCATTAGGATATGTTAAGAGTTGGGTTGCTCCTATATCTTAAATCTCATAAAGTCATTTCATATTGTTTTTTCTTTGTTATAAAGTCACCTGCAAATCAAACCGTTTGGATGATCCAGTATAATGTAGGAAACAAAAAAAAAAAAAAAAAATTAAAAGAAATAAAGAAGTAAAAGCCGATTTGAGTCCACAGATGACTGAATATTTCACAGTGAAATCACAAAAAATAAAATAAATAAGCTGTGATTTTCCATTACAGTTACTCATGCAGTTGTATATTGTTTTACAGAAAATGCTTTGCATGGATCCGAGCAGAAGAATTACTGCGAGAAGTGCTCTAGAGCATGAATACTTCAAGGATATTGGATTTGTACCTTGATACCGTATTAGATAAGATATCAGATAAGTGTCTATATGTGTAGCTTTCTGTGGGTTTTGATTTGATTGTTTGAAAAATATGCTTAGTTTCAGTTGATGCCATTTTCTTACTTTGGTGGACTTGATTGGGTTGAAAATCTTTCTGCAATCATGTGGAAATGTCATAGCTTCACTTTTCTTGGATATTCTTTTTACTTCTTTTTTTCTCCCTTGTTGCATTCTGATTTGTAATATACTATATATAATTACATATCGTTTTGCCCTCTTATATCAAATGCACAATACATGTAATGTTTTTATTAGGTCTTGCTCCGGAGTAAAGATTAGCAAGCAGAAGCCCTGTATGATTACCGAAAAATTGATTTGCAAAAACAACACCGAACTGCCAAATTGTTTTATAAGAACCAATCAGTCTGGTTCTTGGTTCAGTACCAGCTAATGAAGAGCAGGATCGGAAACCTGACGTTATACAGTATTATTCATGAGTAATGCTGCAATGTCTAAAAAATTTACCAAAAACCAACCCAATTTATGCGGGAAGAAGCGAATTGTTTTATCATATAAATTATGAGATGGTGTAGAAAATATATAACAATGATGAATTACTCTACCACTACAAAATTTTGTTAAAGAGGGGGCTGATGCTCTACACTATTTGGATGACAAAATCCACCTTCTCTAAGAGTCAATACTCTGTTTCTCAACTTAGGATTCTCGATTAATGAACATGCTCTAAATGTAAATGAAAATTTGAAAGAGTGGCATTCTTGACAACCCTACAATTGTTCTAAGACAACCCCTCTTCTCAATGGTCATCGCCAGAAATTATAAAAGTTAAACTGTTTTGCTAAATATAAAGCACTCTCGATATGCATATCAACACAAAATTTTTGTATTTTGCACTGCTACTTTCATATTATATTTTATTTGTGAATAAAAATAAATGATTTTTAATTCTACATTGAATACATCTAAACTTTTTAATTCCATAAAAGTTATTAAAAGTCTTTTAAAATCCTAATTAAATACACCCTCCTTAGTCTTTAAACAAAGAATTTTATGGAATGTGATATTAATAGAGTTTTTGAACGAAACCATATGTGGGACATCGAGGATTATTAGAGGTTCAGTCATTAAAGAATTTTTATTTTTTATTTTTTATTTTATTTTGAAATACTCAGTCCTTAAAGAATTATAATAATAGAAATAGTGTTTTTCTTTTTAAGTCAATGTAGTTTGATCCTTTAATAAAGTAGAATTGTAATTTTAAAAATATAAAATTATGAGAGCCATTTTTTTTGGTTCAGTAGAGGAGTGCAAATAAACACTCTTATCTTTAAAAGATAAAGCCAAGAAGGCCCTGAATTGTTGAACTGGACCAGATTGGTAAAATCTGTCCATTTTCTGAAAAGCATCCAATCCTGTTATCAAATTCTATCATAACTCAGGTGGTGTTCACCTCTTCCCCTTTCTAACTGGTGGTGGGGATTTGAGTCGTGTGACTTTTACTATATGCATTTTAAAGTATGTGGGGAGAGTTCTCTCTCTCTGGTGTTGTGAGAGTAAATATTTTCCAATTTTTAGAGTAAATATCCGGTTCCGATATGTAGTGTTTGATCTCGACAATCCATTGACTTGTTTGATGTCAGGATTTATTTTTATTTTTTAAAAAAAATGGAGCCCATCTTTACACCATCGAATCCCATTATCAAAATCTATCTCTCTCACCTCACACACCAAACGGAGTTGGTCAAAAGGGGAACTCTTGTGCATCTAAGATCCAACACCAATCCTTTTAGATAATTTGGTACATAGGCCTAGGCAATCATCCATGTATGGATTTAGTATTAGACCTATGAAGACCAGCGTAAAAAGATCGAACGTGTTGTGGTTGGTGTTGTTGATGATGGGCCTACTAATTCACATGTGCATGATGCTAGAATTAACATTGAATCTAAACATGTTAAAAGGCATAAATGATAAGAAAGAATGCAATAAAATGTAGGCTAGGAAAGATGTCATGCATTGCTATGTTACTCAATATGCATTAAGAACAAACTCATCCTATTCTTGATATCTAGATAGTAGATGTTCTAGGAATATGACTGTAATAAGGATTTCTTCAAGAAACTTATTATCAAGGATAGTGGATGGGTGACCTTTGGTGATGGGTTTAAAAAGAAGGCCATAGGCAAGGGAACAATTTGTATCTCCAGATTGCCTAACCTTAAGAACACCTTGTTAGTAGATAGGTTACAAGTTAATTTGATAAGCATTACTTATTTATGTGAAATCTTTCATAAAGTTAGCTTTAACAAGGAAGGGTGCACAATCTTGGATAAGAAGGGTAGAATTGTTTTGAAAGGAAAAAGATATATAGATAATTGCTATTGTCTTAAAATAGATATACTCAAATGTAATGTGACTAAGGAATGTAACAAATTTGAACTTTGACATTAAAGTCTTGGTCACATAAATTTTAAGAATAATGCTAAACATCCCACCTAAAATTCTAACTTTTTAACCTAACACATGTGACATGTGATATGTCAAATTGTGAGTGAATACACATTAATGATGATTTATCTCACCTACCACATGCATCCACTCACCATTTGACATTTGAAGTGCCACGTGTGTTAGGATGAAAAATATGGGATTTTAGGTGAGATGTGTAGCATTACTGAAATTTTAAAGACCTAAAAAAGCTTGAAAAGTTAAACATTGTTAACAGTCTTCCTATCCTTGGTAAGAAACTAGATGGATTTTGTGAATCTTGTCAACTAGGTAAACAAACCAAAGTGTCCCATAAAAAGAGAACAAATCTTGCTACAAAGAAGCCTTTAGAGTTAATACACATGGTCCTAATGAGATCAATGTAAACCGAGAGTTTAAATGGTAAGAAATATATCTTTTTATATGTAGATGACTTTTCGAGGTTTGCTTGGGTATACTTTGTTAGAGATAAGACTGAAACATTTGATTACTTTAAGACATTTTGTAATCTTGTCCAAAATGAGATAGGTCTTGACATTAAGAAAGTATGTCGCATTAGAAGTGATTATAGGAGGGAATTTGAGAATACTAAATTTAGTGAGTTTTGTGAGGGCTTAGGGATTTCTCATAAGTTTTCGGCACCTAGAACACCTTAATAAAATAGTATAGTCAAGAGGAAGAATAGAGTTTTACAAGAGACGACAAAAGTTATGCTCAATAGCAAGAAAATCCCTATGAACTTTTGGACCGAAACGGTCAATACCGCTTGTTACATTTCAAATTGAGTGTTTTGAAGGCCGAGTACTAACAAGACCTTCTATGAGCTTTGGAATGGTAGAAAGCCCAATGTAAACTACTTTCACACATTTTAAAGTAAGTGATACATTTTGAATAATAAAGAACACCAAGGAAAGTTTTATGCTAAGAGTGATGTTGGTCTATTTCTAGGAGTAGGGCATATAGAGTTTTTAATTTGAAAACTCGTACTATAATGGAGATTATCAATGTGACTATTGATGACTTTAGAATGTGTTAAGAGTCAACCAATGCACAAAATCTGGGATATCCTTCTATTTTGGATAGTCAACAATTGTTAATTGTCATTGATTTGCTTCCTGATTTGTTTCTATTTATTTAGGAATGTAAATAGGCACTAATCGTGTATATGCTCTAATTTAGGATCTAAATTAGTCATTGTATTATATATATTTCTTTTGTTATCAATAAAACATACTGAGAAATTCATTCTCTTTTCATGGTATCAGAGCTATCACGCTCCTGAACCTTTGTTTTCTTCTCCTCACACACAAGAAATTGTCCTATTTCCTCTAGCCGATACACATGGCAGGAAAAGACACACAAGTAACCCAAGACCCAGCCAAGCCTGAGGTCAACAAGTTCGATAATCCAAATGATCCTTTTTACCTTCATCATTCCGATCAACCTGGGCTTGTACTCGTCACACAGCCGTTGAATGAAGAAAATTACAGCACCTGGAGCCGTGCCATGCTCATGGCTCTCAACATTAAGAATAAAGAGGGCTTTGTCAATGGCACCATCCAACAGCCATCAAAGACTTCCACCACAAAACTCCAACAATGGAAGCGTTGCAACAATCTTGTAAAAGCATGGCTTTTTAATTCAATCTCACAGGATATTGGAGCAAGCATAATATACAATGAGAGTGCTCATGAAATCTGGTTTGATTTAAAAGATCATTTTTCACGCACTAACAGTGTTCATCTTTTTCATGTTGAAGAAGCTATTCATGATTGCAAACAGGACAGCATGACTATTGGGGCTTATTACACCAAGCTAAAAGGCCTCTGGGATGAACGTGACGCACTATGTTGTATACAAACATGCACCTGTGGCACTGTGAAGGAAGTTTTGCAGTTCCAACAAAATCAAAAGACCATGAAATTCCTCATGGGACTTAATGAAGTCTACGCTGCCGTTCGAGGACAGATTCTACTCATGGATCCACTTCCTACGGTCAATAAAGCTCATTCCCTCATTCTCCAGGATGAGAAGCAGCGAGGAATATCGAAGGGAGGCACACCACTGCCTGAAGCTTCAGCTTTTGCTGTGAAGAACAACTCACGAAACTCTGAGAGGACTTTCAAACCCAAAAATCCTCACTTGAAATGTGGAACTTGTAACAAAATTGGGCACACTTCAGAGACATGTCGAGCACACCTCAGATGTGATTATTGCGGCTGGAAAGGTCACACCATTAATTTCTGTCGAAAGTTGCAAAAGACGAACTCTACAGGCAACAAATCTGATCAACAAGAGCACAAGAATTTTTCCTCTATGGCCAATAATGTAGATGCCAAAACACCAGCAACCTCCACACCATTCACCCTCACAGCAGAACAATACCAGAACCTCATGACACTGCTTACTGGGAATAAGTCCAAGTCCATGGCCAACCATGTCGGTAGTGCATCCGCCATGAGTGATCTCTCAGGTACAACCTTTTGTGCTTCTGTTATTGACAAAGAAATGTGCTGGATACTTGACACAGGAGCCATAGATCACATGGTTTGCTCAGCTAATTCATTAACCACAAACTCTCGTGTCACCAACCGAACTGTGCATCTACCCAATGGAGCCATCGCCGCTGTCACACATATAGGCATCATTCATTTTGCTGATTTTGTCTTGCATGATGTGCTATGTGTCCCTTCCTTTAAATTAAATCTGATTTCTATTAGCAAGCTTATCCACAATTCCCACTACTTTGCCACATTCACTAATAGTACTTGTATGCTACAGGACCAACGATCAGGGAAGATGATTGGGACGGGAACTGAGCGAGGAGGACTCTACTATCTTGATACTCCACGGAGCACCAAATGCAACACAGCCACCGCACCAACCTCTTGTTCCCCGAGACTATGGCATCAACGCCTCGGTCATCTATCAAATAAGACTTTTCATTAGATCGTGCAACCTCTATACCTAGAAAATACTTCAATTGTCCAAGATCTTTCAACTTAAATTGATTTTTCAAGAATGACTTGGTATCTTCAATGTCTTGTATATTGTTTCCTGCTAAGATAACATCATCTACATAAATGAGGAGAGCAGTGAATTTACCATTCTGGGATCGGACGAACAAGGAATAATCAGCCTTCGATTGCTTATAGTTGGCTTGCTTGAGAGCAGTAGAGAGTTTGATGAACCATTGACGCGAAGCTTGTTTGAGGCCGTACAATGATTTGTGAAGTTTACAAACTCTTGTCTCCCCCTTTCGTTCGAAACCAGGAGGTAAAGACATGTAAACATCTTCATCAAGATCTCCATGTAAGAAGGCGTTATTGACATCGAGTTGGTGAAGATGCCAGTGTTGAGTTGAGGCCACAGCTAGGAGAAGATGAACTGTCACAAGCTTTGCAACGGGAGCGAAAGTCTCACAATAGTCTAAGCCTTCGACTTGGTTGTATCCTTTTGCTACCAATCTAGCTTTATAACGTTCCACGGTGCCATCAGAGTGGAGTTTGATCTTGTATACCCATTTGCACCCAATCGGTTTCTTCCCATGAGGTAATGGTTGTAGAGACCATGTGCCATTGGCTTTTAGAGCAGCAATTTCTTGTTGCATAGCGAGACGCCATTTAGGGTCACAAACTGCCTGTGCAAAAGAGGATGGTTCTTTTTCGACTGTAAGAGAAATGGTGAAAGCATGGTGTTTGGGAGATAATTTATCATATGAAAGGACATTAGATAAGGGGTAGGTGATACCTGTAGCTTCAACCGATGCCGAGTTAGATGATAGGACGTTTCGTGAAGGAAGAGAAATACCAACATGATACTCACAGAGATAACTAGGTATTGTTGTAGTACGTGTCGGCTGCGAAAGAGGAATTTGTGGATCGGAATCCAAGGTTGAAGAAGGTTGATCAATGGATGGAGGGTCTGTGGGCGAAGGAATGGCTTGGGAAGGAGCTTCGTTATTGGAATGGGAATGGGAATGAGATTCTTCTTGAGAGATATGGTCGAGTGGAAACACTTCAGTGTTGGAAGGAAAATATGCAGTGGAGTTGTCATCATCATATGTTGATGAATGATTAGGCATTGGAGGTGAATCTGCAGCGGAAGATGGTAAAGGAAAAATATTCTCATAAAAAATGACATCACGTGAGACAAAAATTTTACCAGTTGAGAGATCATAAACCCTGTATCCTTTTTGAGCATATGGATTAGCCCAAGAAAAGACATCGAGTGGCTCTGGCATCAAATTTGGTGGGACGATGATGATGTGTTGAGGCAAAACACAAGCAACCAAACACTCGCAAATGATCATATGTGGGCTGCTTATGAAAAAGCATTTCGAAAGGTGTTTTCCCTTGAAGGAGAGGTGTGGGAGTTCGGTTGATGAGATATGTAGCAGTCAAGATGGCATCTCCCCAAAATTTCTTAGGAAGATTGGCTTAGAATAATAAGGCTCGGGCTACGTTGAGGAGGTGACGGTGTTTTCTCTCGGCTACTCCATTTTGTTGTGGAGTGGAGACACAACTGGTTTGATGAATGATACCTTTATCTAAATAAAAAATTTTCATTGTAAATTCAGGACCATTATCACTGCGAAGAATTTTAACTTTCAAGGAAAATTGTGTTTCAACAAAATTGATGAATGTGGTGATATGTGCCGAAGCATCTGATTTATGATGCATCAAATAAACCCATGTGCAACAAGTGTAATCATCAACGATAGTAAGAAAATATCGTGCCCCAGTAATTGTAGGAATATGGTACCCTCCCCAGATATCAACATGAATTAACTCAAAAAGTACTTTAGTGTAAATAGAACTTAATGGAAATGGAGAACGAGTCTGTTTAGCTAATGGGCAAATTAAGCAATCAGAAATATTACAAAATTTGATGTTTGTAATCGAATGAGAAAGTAAACGAAAAGTCTTATTTGATAGATGACCGAGGCGTTGATGCCATAGTCTCGGGGAACAAGAGGTTGGTGCGGTGGCTGTGTTGCATTTGGTGCTCCGTGGAGTATCAAGATAGTAGAGTCCTCCTCGCAAGCCAACTAATTAAGCCAAATCATTGTACGGCCTCAAACAAGCTTCACGTCAATAGTTCATCAAACTCTCTACTGCTCTCAAGCAAGCCAACTACAAGCAATCGAAAGCTGATTATTCCTTGTTCGTCCGATCCCAGAATGGTAAATTCACTGCTCTTCTTATTTATGTAAATGATGTTATCTTAGCAGGAAACAATATACAAGACATTGAAGATACCAAGTCATTCTTGAAAAATCAATTTAAGTTGAAGGATCTTGGACAATTGAAGTATTTTTTAGGTATAGAGGTTGCACGATCTAACAAAGGCATTGCTCTTTCACGACGAAAATATGCTCTAGAGATCCTTGAAGATGTTGGATATCTTGGTGTGAAACCAGCCTCTTTTCCCATGGAACAAAACTTATCACTCAGTAAGTTTGAAGGTGACTGTATTAGTGATCCCTCTTCATACTGACGGCTTGTTGGGCGGTTAATTTATTTGACTATCACACGACCCGACTTGGCATATGCAGTTTATGTTTTAAGTCAATTTATGGACAAGCCACGAGTACCACATTTAGAAGCAGCCCATCGTGTCTTACGATATGTGAAACAAACACCAGGACAGGGAATTTTTCTTTCTACAGAAAGTTCAATTCAGTTGAATGCCTTTTGTGATGCAGATTGGGCTAGGTGTCGTGACACTCGACGGTCAGTTACAGGGTATTGTATACTCCTTGGCAGTTCATTAATTTCTTGGAAAACCAAGAAGCAAATGACAGTATCACGGTCTAGCGCAGAAGCCGAATATTGATCTATGGCTGCAACCTGTTGTGAAATTACCTGGTTAAGAACTGTCCTACAAGATTTGGGCATCAAACATTCACATCCTGCTAATCTATATTGTGACAACTAGGCAGCACTTCATATTGCTTCAAACCCAGTCTACCATGAAAGAACAAAGCATATAGAAATTGATTGTCATCTTATACGAGAAAAGGTCCAAGAAGGAATGATCAAGATGACTTATGTACCCACATCACACCAGCCAGCTGACATTTTTACAAAGCCATTGAGTTCTTCACAATTCTCGACTCTACTCAGCAAGTTAGGAATTATTAACATACACTCCAAACTTGAGGGGGAGTGTTAGAAGTCAACCAATGCACAAAATCTGGGATATCCTTCTATTTTGGATAGTCAACAATTGTTAATTGTCATTGATTTGTTTCCTGATTTGTTTCTATTTATTTAGGAATGTAAATAGGCACTAATCGTGTATATGCTCTAATTTAGGATCTAAATTAGTCATTGTATTATATATATTTCTTTTGTTATCAATAAAACATACTGAGAAATTCATTCTCTTTTCAGAATGCTTAATTTGTTATCAATGTGACTATTGATGACTTTAGAATGCTTAATTTGTGTAATGATGAAAATGTCAATGAACTTGAAAAAGTTGAAAAAGCAACTTTGAATGATGTAACGAATCCTATTAATGTGTTTAATAGTGAGTCTAGTCAACGTAATGAACAAGAGAAAGACATAGAAGAGGAAAGTCAAGTGTTAACTAATGAGTTAAATGAAAATCAAGAAAATGCTCAACCATATGTTGAATAATCTAGTACTTGGCTTAGAACTAGGCACAATCAAAAAGACATCATAAGTGACTTAAATGAATGGGTTAGAACTAGAAGATCGACAACTAGCTAACCAAATTTCCTATGCTTGCTACACCTTTTAAATTGAACCCAAAAATATAGATGAGGCCATAAAAGATGTATTTTAGGTAGAATCCATGCAAGATAAGTTTGACTAATTTGAAAGGAATGAAGTGTGGTTCTTAGTTCCTAGACCTAACGATACAAACATAATTGGTACAAATGGGTGTTTTTGAACAAGATGGATGAAAGTGACAAAATATTGAGGAATAAAGCTAAGCTAGTAGCTTAAGGATATACTCAAGTAGATGATATAGATTTTGATAAGACATTTGCACTGGTTACATGTCTTGAGTCCATTTAGTATATAATAAGTGATTTTCAACTATGTTCGATTGTGTTCGATCTTCTCGAAGCTCAATTAATTTTTCTACTTTTGAACAATAGCAAGTTTGATAGCTGGGAGATTGAGACATAACTCAAACACACACTCTTAGGGCTCGTTTGGTGCGCTGTATTGGACTGGATTGTATTGGACTGTATTATTTTTAATACAAACCTGTGTTTGGTGATACACTGTATTGTATTGTATTAAGTTATACTATGTTTGGTACATCATTGTATTGTACTGTATTATATTATAAAAATATAATAATTAATAAAATATTAATATCATAACACTTATTTTCATCAAAATTCCATATTTACTCATATTATAACACCATTCTAATGCGATGTTTGGTAGCATGTATTGTATTTACTCATCAAAATTCCATATTTACTCATAAATTCCATAGTTACTCATATTTACTCATCAAAACATGGCCTAACTGTCTCAATAAAAAATACAAATAACATTACACATATTTCCATATATAAACACCGCAATAATCTAAATTAAAGTTTCAACAACATTTTGTGGAAGCATTATTAAACAAAATAAAGTTAAAAAAAAAAAACATTTATCCCACATCACATATTTATCCATAGGGACTCAGGCATACACAGATATTTTATATTCAAATTTTACATAATGTTATCAAATTCTAAGAGTTACACCGACCTTTAATTACAAAAATATCATAAGGTTGTCAAATAATATGACACACATCAGCCTTTAATTACAAAAGATAATAGTTTTGTCATATCGACATCTAAGGCCTAGTCACATTATATCATTGGTTAGTTATATTAAACTAAGATATACATCATAATAAGCTAGCTCCCAGCTAAGAGATTTAGCAGAGGGATCACAAAAAAATTAACTAACGGTTTTACGAAAATTAACCGACAGCTTTGTTTCGAAGAAGTTTCTGAACAAATGTCTGTCTACGTGCACCCTTAAGAGACTTGAAAGCTGATATATTTGAAGGCTTCTCAAGTATAAGAGTTAAAGCATCCAATTCATCATCCAGTTCAAGCCCCATTGTTACAAGTTCATTAGCAATATCACTCCTGTCTTCATTGTGACCAAATACACTAGCAGCCAGTTCCTTCATCTCATTGCAAGATTGCTGAAAAACATTCTGGATAACATTCTCAACCTCTTTGAATCCCACAGGTGTTAGCGTGTCTCTTCGTGCTCTCTTTCGAGGTCTAGATAATTCATCATTAACCAAATGAATGGAATCAGAAGCTTGTTGGGGAACCAACCCCTTTCATATTTGTCCCCTCTGAATTTACCTCATTAAGAATCTGTTGTGGAGTTCCTGTAACTTGCCCAGTTGCACGATCTTTTCCAAAAATATTAATAAGCCTCTCATAAAGTGGAAATGATTTATCTCTCCATCCTTCTGCTTCTTTGTGTGCCTAAAACAATACCAAAAATATTTTTATTATAGATAACATATATGTAATATACTAATGATACTAGTTAAAATATATACTAACCAGTACATACATCTCCCAAACCTCATTGCTATCAACCTCCACACATTTTTTCGTGTCATTCCAACCAAACCCGCTTGTATTTAGCATGTCAAACACTATACCATATTGTTTTTTCCAAAATCTAATCTTGGAATCAATATGTGGACTAGCCTTTATTCTAGAGTTTGGCAAAATTGAATTTAAGGTCTTCTCAATTTGTGTTGATGTTCCAGATTTGAAAGAACCTGTATCACAACGAGCTCCTTCTGCAATTATGTTATCCAACACATTTAATAATGCTTCCTCTTCGTTCTTGCTCCATCCACGCCTATTTCCTTTTTTTTTATAGTTTTTTCCAAGCATGAGCTATTACCATCTGTGTCCATACTACCTGACCTATAATTGAAACAACTTAATACTATAAAAGAAGAGATTGAGAAAAAAAAAACATGAAATAAAGTCATAATAATAAACAACATATATTGATATTGGCAAAATACAAAATATTAATTAACATATCTTCAAGTGAAACACAAGTGTCAAATCAAAAAATTAGGCTAGATTAAACAAAATAACCAACTAACTAATAAGGAAAACATAAATAATAAGGAAAAACATTAAACAAGACATTAGTTCGAAAAAGAATTACCATTAGGGACTTTCAGGCCCGTCGGTCTACTTAATGCATCTCGAAGTACTCTAGAGTCTGAGGCTGACCCCTCCCATCCAGGAAAGACAAAAATAAATTTCATGTCTCGCGAACAAACACCTAAGACATTGGTAGCAACTTCACCTTTTCTAGTGCGATATCTTGGTTTATCTTTTTCAGAGACACGAACCTTAATATGAGTCCCATCTAATGCCCCCAAACATCCCTAAACAAATAAACACTCATTGAGACAAAACTAAGATATTTAAACATATAAATATATATTTTGTTGAATTTAATACCTTGAACCATTTCCATCTTGCATCGGTGCAGTCATTAGGAATGGGATTCGGCTTCTGTAATAAAGATCCTTGCAGCCGAATAATTCCATTCAACACAGAGTTGAAATACCTACTAACAGTTTCCCCTGACCGATTAAATCTATGACCAATTGTACGGTTCTTCACATGATGAGCTAACACATGTAAGAAGGAACACACTTGCTCTTCGATAGTAACTAAACCGTCTTTCTTTAATTTGCCATCGGTGCGAAGTAGTTCACATAATATGCCAAATGTTCTTCTATCCATTCTAAGTTGATTGACACAATTTATGTTACTACTACCTATAAGGCTATCTAAATAAAACAACCGAGTTTGATTGTTAGCAAATGTACGTCTTCTAAGCATGTTCCTTTTATATTGTTGTTGGGCAAAGTCTAATTTCAATAAAACCATGAGAATAGCTACACTCATCATTTCCAAGTGCCACTGTTTGAATATCAAGAATAACATCAACTTTCTTTGGTCAATATCTACCAACAAAACATGAATTGTAATACTAGTTATTAGAATACACCTATAATATCATAAATCTACAAATCTGCGAATTGTTTGAATATCAAGAATAACATCAACTTTCTTTGGTCCATATCTACCAACAAAACATGAATTGTAATACTAGTTATTAGAATACACCCATAATATCATAAATCTACCCCATATCATTTTCTATTTTTTTTTGGAAAACAGCAATATTATGAGGCCACAACGGGCAAGGGAGGCACATACACTTACAACCAACAAAGAAATGCAGCTCACCCCCCAAACCGAACAAAAACAAAGCATCCAAACTCGGCCAGTCAAAATACAAAAGGAAGCAACAGCAAAGGAAGCACAACATGAACAAAAAAAAAAAACAACAACAACTACAAATCAAGAAACACCATAGCATTTTAACAGTAGAAAATGATAAAAGTCGAAAAAAAATGAACAATCAATACCTGATCAGTGATATTGTTTCGTCTGCAGTTTGGGTTTGGTACCAATAGTAAAAGTAATCATTTCTTTCACATCTTGCTCAACAAATAAATTTAGGTTAATCAATTGAAAAACCATCAAGCAATACTCTTATTTTTTTTAAAGTAAATAAAGAAGTAACACAAACTAACAACTATTTTTTTTAAAGTACCAGATTTGTAAAATTAGAATTAGAGTTTTAGTACCAATATATATGTCTCCCACTACCAGGACCCATATAAACGGTGGAAAAAGGAAGAGTAACACCAAAGAGCTTTACAAGCACTGGGTTACAGAACCAGAATTTGACATACTAGCAAGAAGACTTGAATAAGCCATTCACAACATACTATCTGTCCTGGCTGGTAGCCGACGGAAGAAATTAATTGGGACAGAGGGTGTTTTATGTCGGAACCTGGGATGTCTCATGTAGATGTAGTTTTTTTTTTTTTTTTGAAACTGCATATTCTATTACCAAAGCCAAGAATGGCCACCCTTATTGCAAGAAACATAAACCAAAAATCAAAAAATGCCCTGAAAAGCCCTCAAAATAGGCAAGCAAACAAAACCCAAGCAACCCAAAACAGTCACCATACGAGATATCACCAGATAACACACCAACGCACTAACGAAAGTAAAGAAACAGCACACAAAAGCATATGACACCTGCAAAGGCAACGACGCAGAAGACAGGTGTAGAAAAAACAGAAAAAATTACAAATCTCCCCACTCCAACCTATCACCCAATTTGCTCAAACCCCTCTTGGCTAAACAATCAGCCATAGAATTCGATCCCTTAGGTCTGAAAACCACCGAATTAACCAATCAAAAGGCCACAAACCAAATAGACAAATAGACACAAAACGCAGCAACACAACAAATAACATAGAAATGAACCACCAAAAGAAACAAAATAGAAGACAAACAACAACATAACCACAAAAGAGCACTAGAGGACACAACACCCAATTAAGCACGCAAGAAACACCCTAAATCAGTGAAGAGAAATAAGCTGGATGAGATTTTTATGTGTGTTTGCTGTAGATATACAAAAAGTGAAGAGAAATAAGCTGGAAAAAAGTGACAAAAAATAAGTTTTTTTTCAATAAATTGTTGTGTCTAATTAAAAGAGGTTCTATAATAGAAAAATAGTTTCAAAATAAAGAAACAAACCTGATTTGGAGATGGATCTTCAAGTTTCTTGATGAAAAATGCAGATCGTAATTGCTAGGTTAGGGTTTTTTACGAGCAGAGCATTGTTGAGAAGAAAGAAGAAATAAAGAAGAGATCTGTTGAAATTTGAAAAGGAACGTGATTTTCTAATCCAATTCACCGTAATACCACCTATTATTCTGTATTAGTTAATACAGAGAATGGTGTATTAGGTGTAAAATTTTGTATTAAGTTAATACAATACATAGGATCCCCAAATGGCCACCAAACATAGTATAGTATTATTTTAATACATTTTAAAGAGTTAATACAGTACAATGCAGGCCACCAAACATGACCTTATTGATGTATTTGTGAAATGCTTACCATTAGGCCACTTCAGCCTCTGTTCCGCCGAATTAACTGTTTAAAAAAGTTACCCTTTTTTTTGCTTTCACCAATCTCAAATTGCATATATACTTTGCCTTTGCAATAAGGGCAAGAGAATCAATACACCACCACAAGTTAGGTATTTTTATTATAAGCTATTAAGCTTTGCCGGTCTTTAATTTCTTTATTGTTTCAATCAATGGAGTTGTTGTCAAATGTCATTGATGCATTTACAAGCTTCCCCATAACTTAAAAACATTTATTAATTATTAGCATCAAATCAAGCTTTAGAATTTAGAAACCAAAAAATATTCAACAAGTAGTCATTTTCCTTCCTTTTATGCTCAAACCAACAAAACTTACTGTGTGCGGGGTTGGACTTTTTGGATTTGGATCACAGTACAAATGAGGGCATCCGAGAGCTTACTGTTATGGCAACACTATTGTATTTGCCTCCATCCATGTCTTCTTGTTCCTTTGGCAACACTATTGTAAATGCTCTCAATATATTTTTGAAAAAATTAACTAAGATTTATAATTTCTTTTTAAAAAACTAAAGTTAGAATAAAAACAAAACAAAACCAAAGGAGTCACTGTCCGTCCTATATTTGGAAGGTGCTGCATCTCCTTCCATACCTTTAATTTAATTTATTTTAATTATTTAAAAAAAAATATTAATTTATAGTATTTATTCAAAAGCTAAAAGGATATATTGGTAATAAGTGGGGTGTGTTTACAAACTATAATATATTTTAATTTTTTTTTTTTTTAATATGGTGTACAAACAAAATGAGTGTATATACTGTTTTTTAAGGGTGTAAATATTGTCACTGAAAATATCAATCATATATGGTAAAGAGCTGGATCGGACCGAATATAGAATGGACCCGAACTGGTGGTCAGCAGGCTGTGCAATTTTTGATTCTGTAAGAGCAGTGTTCATGACATTCACAGCTCTCATCCAAGTGAATTTGACACATATATGGGTGCTTGGTTTTTGTACAACTTTAATAAATGCGGATGCTTTTAAAACTTCTTCGAAGAAGAAAATTATACAAACTTGATCGAAAACAGACGACATGATATTGGAAGTTTGGAACCCGTCTCACGTACTTCAAATACAACTTTTTGTAGCCCTTGCATTGAAGTTCAAGTTACACCAAAATTGGTGACCCCTTTTTGACAAAAAAAATTGAGGATTCAAAAATCAAAACCTAACTTTTAATGACTTTATACAAGCATACAGAGAATTTGACATGACCAAGCTGAATGCCTGAAATCAGAACATTGAAGAAACACAAGAAACAAAGAAGAGTTGTAAATTCTAGAATTATATATGATGTCAACCCAGTCGGTTTTAAAATTTGTCTATGCATATATACGTTTTCCTCTCTAATCATCATAGCATTTGACATAGTCTTATTTGGTTAATTGAATATATTTCCTTTTTAGGACCAAGTGAAAGTTCGGTCTTTTTGATAATGTTTTCTATATATTTTCACTTTATGTTTTATTGATTTTTATGTTTTTAGAATCCGAAAATATCTTCTGTAACAATAGTGTATATATATATATATATAAGCAATAATATTAAAATGAGTGGTGCTATTGGCACACCTCCTACTGATCTATTTATACCCCATTTTTTTAAATTTTGATTTAATTAAATAAAGTTAAATGTTTTTATTAATTTATTTTATTTATTTCCAAAACTATCCTTTTACTTATTTTTTAAACTTAATAAACCTCAAATCTAATATCTCTATCTATCTCAGATCTTTTTATCTCTGGTCTCGTCTTTCTCTCACCTTCCATGAACGAATTTTTTTTCTTCTTCTATTTTTTTTTATTTTTTTTTTATTTTATTTTTTTTTTATATATTTTTTTAACATCAAACTTTATAAAAAATGCTAAAAAGTCACAAGATAAAGAACATACAAACAGCCTTAAGAAAAGAGTAAAGAACAAAGCAACCCAAGACAAAACACATACAGAGAGAAAAAAATGAAACAGTCCACAAACAAAACGAAACAAAAAGTAAAGAGCAAATATTTATTTTGGTTATCATCAATTCATTTTCAGATTCTAAAAGAGTAATGAGATTAAATAATAATCAATATCTCATCTGTCTAATTCATCCCAAGTGTTTGATTTATTGTTTAAATAGGATCCGTACAAGTATTTTTAGGGTTTAAGAGTTATGAATTTTTTTTTTTCAAGAAAATGATTAAAAGAACGTTTTTTTTTTTTTTTGAAAAGAAATGTGGGGTTTTATTAGATTTATTTTATAGAATTTGTTTTCTTCTTAAATTGTATGTCTCTTTTAGTAATTTTGATAAAGGAAAAAAAATACTAAATAATTAAAAAATGGGGTATAAATAGATCAATAGGGGGGTGTGTCAATAGCACCACTCTATTAAAATATGCATGAATGTTTTTTGAAAATATTACAAAAGTAAAGGTATGGTTAAATTAATTTAAATTAATTTTAATCATATATATATATATATATCTTTTAACCTACAAACCCACCCCAGGTGCTAGCCCACCCTAGCCCCACTTGATTTTTTTTTTTTTTTTTGGTATAATAACAAAATAACTATTGTAGAAATTTACTAAAACATCCCTTTTATTTATTAATTTTACAAAAATCTGATTCAATCTAAAAGCTATGTTTTTGTAAATTATATTGTTTTGAATAGGTTTTTTTTATCTTAAAAATTTTAAGTTTAATATAATACATGATAAGGTTGCAAAAATTGAGTGATGCGTTAGATATGATATCTAATTTATTAAAAATCTCATTGATGTCTTGGATTGGTCTAAACATTTACAAATGAGGTATTTAGTTCAATTTCATCTTGTTGGATTGCTAAAGTTTGATAGGAATTTACATATATATATATAAAACAACTTCTAGTACCTTTTTTTTATCGGTACATTTCCTTGTTCCCCCCCACCCCAATGTTTAATCCTGGTTACATCCATGATGTTGTGTAAGTGGTGAGCCAAGAGAGAGAATACACAACATCCATTGAATTTTGATCTAAAGACTGACAAATAGATTTGTATGTAAAAGCTATGTCAGGGGTTTGAAGGTGAGAATAATAACTATTAGATCAATCTTGTGGCTGTAATCAAAAGTGATAATTTTATTTTTTAATTCTTATTTTTCTCTCCTCTCTCATATCAGCACCATATCAAATGCAGGTCAATTTCTCTCATCTGACACATATTCCCTCCTCTTTATGATCACACCTTCTCTCTCACTTCTTGCATTTACATTCTTTACATTTTCTCCGGCTCTCCACTCTGGTTCTCTACGGTCTACTATTTTTCTAAAAAAAAAAAAAAACTTTGGTTGTCAACTCTTCCTCTCTTTTGGAACATGTTCTTAAATCTCAAATCCTCTCCTTTTCTTAAATTTGGGTATGTTTTTGTTAAGAGTAAAAGAAAAAAAAAATGCTAATTAAGATTTTTGGAAAATATTGATTTTTGTTTGGTTTTATTTAAGAGATGATCTTCTTTGTGTTGGATTTTAAATAAGTAATGTATTTTTATTTGTTTTATAAATCTAATTATGTGATTTGGATGTGAAAGTTAACAACAATCTCACACTAATATGTACGAATCTTACAATTTGCTATATGGAACAAATAGTGTAGAGAATCAAGTTGAGAACCAAAGGATTTTTTTTTAGAAAAGAGTAGAGAGCTAGAGTTCATAGCCGGAGAAAATATAAAGTTAGTGTATGAGAGAGATATGAATAGTTTGGTACAAGGTACATATGTTAGAGAGAATGTGTGACCGTAAAAAGGAGAGAAGGGGTGTCAGGTGAGAGAAATTGGTCTGCATTAGATATGGAGCAAATAGGAGAGAGGAGAGAGAAATAATAATTTAAAATTATTTTTTTATCACTTTTGATTATAGCCACAAGATTGATCTAATGGTTATTAAACAGATTTGGATATATGCTTATGTTAGTGGGTATGCATCTGAGAAGTTATATATATATATATATATAATGCTTTTCTAATCAGGACTGTCCTGACTTTATAATTTTAGGATGTTCAATCACAGCCACACATTCACAGTGAGCCCAACTGTGCCCACAACCCCACATTAACAAAATACCCACATCAAATATGAATGTATGACTGTGGTTAGACGTCTTTAACCTATAATTTCAGGACGTCCTTATTAGAGAACCATATATATATGTCTTTCCAAGTTTTTTTATTTTTAAGAATTATGATAAGAAATATATATTATTAATTTTGGTTAAAATATATTTACTATTAATAAAAAAATAAAATTCATTTAATAGGTTTGATTTCATATGATTTCATATGTGATGTGAAAATTACGTTTTAATAAACTCGCAAGTGCACAAATCGTGGTGATCCGTATAACATTAAGTAGAGTTCGTTCCACGGGGGAAAATGATCTATCAACTATAATTAATTCTAATTCTAATTAAACAAAGTAATCAAGAGATTTGTATGAAGATCGAAAATTAAATACGAAAGCAATTAACAAGAAATTGAAGGAATGTGATCAAGAGATGGAAAACACTAGGTCATCGATGCTCTCCAAGCATGAGTACTCAATGTAAGGAATTAACTTTTAACAAGATTAAATCAATTCAAGGGTTCATTCTTAATCTTTAATACGACTATTACCGTATGATCGTGGGATGAGTCAAGTATCCTAAATCGTTATCCACCCTTGATTTAGGTGTGAATAACAATAAAGGACCCTCTGGGTGTGTTTGTTTCACGGGATTGGACTGGGATTGGACTATTTTTAGTCCAATCCCATGTTTGGTGAATCCAAATAACGGGACTAATTTTATCCCAAGTTCAATTTTATCCCGTTGGAAGGGGATAAAATAATCCTCTCGAAATTAATGGGATTATTTTTATCCCATCATCATTCATCAGTGATCAACTCCTTCACCAGCCACAAGATCTTCGGCCACCAAGTTCTGCCGTGCCGTTGTGCTGTCCGTCGTCGCAACCACCAGATCTTCGCACGCCTTCAACTTCCACCGTGCGTCTCTCACTGCCGGTACGCCGACCGTCGGCGCAACCACCACCTCTGGTGCGATAGATTGGACTGCGATCCCCTGTTTTTCCAACATAAAAGAGAGAAAAGAGAAGGGAAGAGGTGGCGGAGAGAGAAGAGAGAAGAGAAGATTTAGTTTTTTGCCACCATCGTGATGATCACGAAGGAGAGAAAGAGATAAGAGAAAGAGATCGATGAGAGGAGTCAATAGAGTGAGAGAAATAGAAAGAAAAGAGAAAGAGGGTCTGATGGGACTTGGGAGGAGAGAGGAGAGTTAATAAAAGATTGGACTTTTTTTTTATCCAATCCAATCGCATACCAAACAATGGACAGTACTATTTTTAGTCCAATCCCATGTTGCACCAAACACTGGAAATACTATAATTAATCCAATCCAATCCAATCCAATCCAATCCAATCCAATGTCTTAAAAATAGTCCAATCCTATCCCGCGCAACAAACGCACCCTCTAAGTACAAGAATTAAGAACCAAAATCCACTTTGCTTGGTCTATACTAAAGATAAATTTCATTCATTCAATTGAGTGTAAATCAAAACTAGGTTTGGTCTATACTCTAATCTCAATTCTCGAAAAATCTTAACCCTAAATTTATGTCAATAAATAATCATCCACCCTTAGTCTATGGTGTGGACAACAATCAACACAAATAAGGAATCAAGAAGTTAAGCACTTTTAATAAAACATGAATTGAATTGATAGATAATTGTTAATTCCCAATAAGAGCATACACGGGTTCACATCGATTCCCTAGTTATAGGTTAGTTACACATCATAGAAAAAGAAAAGAAAAGAGATTGAAAAGAGATAAGCCAAGGTGACCATCAAAGAGCTCTTTTAATTCTTCTTGTTGTTGCAAGACTCCACTTGATCTAGTGTGAATCTTCTTCTTCTTCTTCTCTCTACAATGGACGGATGGGTCTTGAAGTGGTGTGTGGTGATGGAGTGGTGGCTTGATGGGGGACAGCCCCCTTGATGGCTTGGGACCTTCCTTGGATGGTTCATTTCTCTTCACTACTACAAAAAAGTTGAAAGACATCGGTTATTTTACATGCAAGACAACGGTTTTTTAAAATTTTGTAACCGATGTATATTTGAGTGATGTAGAAAAAAACGTAATAACAACATCCGTTTTTAGCCGATGTAAATGTTTTTAAAACACATCGGTTATATATAAAACCAACGACGTATAATTGATGTATTACGAAAATTAATCCCGCCGTTCGACTGTCTACGGCCCACCCCACTTATGATAATATTAACAATCAATTGTCATTATAAAGAATTGAACTTGAAACTTCAAGTCAAAGTGGTAAGCCTTTATTGCTTTACTACAAGATTTGATTTGTTAATAATTGTACAATATTTATAAATAACCTAAATAAGTTGTTAGAAAAAAAAAACTTGTTAGATAAATTTAAATTTATTCAACTAATCAAAATTCTAATTTCTACAACAGATATATATTAAAAAAATATTTATTGAAACTTTTAATAAAATTATATTTTTTAAAACATATATAGTCGAGTTATAGGTCGATACTCTATAGAAGACTACTGACATCAATTGTAATAAACATAATTTGGAATGCAACTCTCACTACATGGGAGATATTTCTCTACATGCATCTTGCAATTTAATGAACAAATGTAAGACTCATATTACTAATTTATATGAGTAATTGTATTATTAACGTGTCTCTTAGTATGAAATAAGAGGGTGAAAAATAAATAAAATGATTGATTTTTTTTAGTTACTGTATTTTTCTCTTACAATGATTGATTTTTGTTTGATATGGTCTCTTTACAGGCCATAATGGTCATTTTCAATTAAAAAGTCAATTATATAATTTTGTTTAACTATTAAAAAAACTGTTTTATATCTATTATCAATATATATATATTATAGTATCAAAAAAAATAAAAAAAAATCTTATGAGAATATATTAATTTCATGGTAACCTTTTGAACATAAAATTCCACTAAACACTTTTAAAATGAATTCAAAAAGAGAAAAAAAAAAAACTTTATAAATTATAGATGTAAATAATCTATTAACTTTAAAAAAAAAAAAAAAAAAAACCTTTTAATTAACAATAAAACAATATCACAAAAAAAAAAAAAAATTCCATTAAAAGTTGTATTCATAATAAATTAATAGTTATACTTCAAAAAATTTTATTATGAATTTTTTTACTAAAGGTTGAATTCCAACTTAATATAAAGGATTCAAGTCAGCTGTCAAATTTTTATGTCCTAATTTGTGTCAAACCAATCAAATTGGGACATGTGTGCACATTTAATTAATATTTTTCAACTTCTTCCATAAATATGTACACATGTTTCAATTTGATTGGTTGGACACAAATTGAAACATCAAAATTTTACAGCCGATTTGAGTCCTAATATAAAATCAGAACTATTTTAAGAGACAACATTTAACTAGGTAGGACGATAGGGATGAGTACTATTAGTCTATTACTATACCCACCAGAAAAACTTGTGTGTCCTAGGCTCATTGCCAGGTGATTATACTGTATGATTAAGTTGTTCATCTTTTATTGGAAGTATAAAAACAAAATTTAAAAAATTAAAGTTGTACAAAATTGAGAAACTTGATTGGACAGTCGCATCACTTTACAGTAAGACCGTCTCATACAAAATTTTCTCTTATACCCATATGAGTCTGGCAGCACCAAAAATTAGAAACTACTTTTTGGTTCCCAAAAATCCAAATAATTTCTAAATTTAACCATCTATGACAATAATAAAGACAGTATTTATAAAGATATAGATGAAAGTACTTATAAAAATTGATAAACTTCTCGGTGTTAAAATAATAAAATACTTAAAAATCTACACTAGAGAATTGGTCTTTTTTTTTAATCACAGTGTGTTAGAGGTAAATCATAACTTGTCGAAATTAAACATTTTATTTTTAACCCAGATATCCACAACAACATGGGAAAGAAAACTCGGTATACAAACTCGTAAGAAAAAAATAATCTTTTCCTAAAAATATTTTTAATTAGGTCCTTTGTTGTAATTGATATTTTATCAATTGATATTCATTTGATTTTAAAATTATCAAAATGATTCAATTTGAAAGGCCTATTTAAGACAATTTTTCTCTCTCAGACACATAATATAGATATATTTATAACATAATAATACATATCACTATACTTTTACCATGTAAATAATATAACTTCAATCATAATAGAACACATGACAAAAGTGTAATGATATATATTAATATACTATAAATATATCTATATTATGTGCCTATTCGAACTTATATTCCTAACTTGATTAATATTACAAAATACTGTTCCGCATGTACTAAAACTAGACCCGGTTAATCTACGATACTTAAGAATTACAACTAATTTAAGTAACCTTTTATTGATATATACAAATATCAGTTGACTTTCAACAATTTCAATACAAACACATGAACACTAGCTGAAATAAAAATCTAAATATGTCCATATAATCCCTTGCGTAATTATGTGACTTTCTGACGATAGTACTTTTTTTTTTTAATTAATAAAAATTTAACACTTTAATTATAAAAATAAAATATTTAAAAAAGAAAGGACATCGTAGATTATTGGGTCATGGTCCATGGCCCATAACCCTTATCTAAGGAAATTGTGCAATTTCTTGATAGTTTAAATACAAAAACTCATTTATGGTCTATATATATATATATATATATATATATATATATATATATATATTGGTCCCGTTCTGGTAAATGCACACTGATATAACTTATATCAGTGCATTGCATATGAGCCACTGATTATGGAGAAGTTTTAACACGTTCATACGCTTTGAGTCAAAGTATGTAAATTTAATGGTACACATCCAACGCACTGATAAAGTTATATCAGTGCGTACTGACTTGAACATATATATATATATATATATATATAGTTTTTCTATTATAAGTTCGAACTGATATAAAATATATGAGGTAATTACACCAAACTCCCCTGAGATTTGCTCTTTTACACACGGAAACAACTTTACCGTTAATTGACATTGACCTCCCCTGCCGTTAAGGTTTGACCATTAAGTGTGAGAGTTGACTGTTAAAAAATGATAAAAGACAGAAATACCCTTGATTTACCCAAATGAAAAAATAGAAAAAGAAAATCTAAAAAAGAAAAAACCCAAAATCTATTTAAAAAAAAAAAAAAAAATCTTTTTCAAAGAATATAATTAAAAATATATATATACTATACACGTTAAATTAAAAAAAAAAAAAAAAAACTGATACAAAGGAAAAATAAAAAAGAAAATAAAATATTAACAAATATATCTAAAAACCCAAAATCTATTTATATATATAAAAAAAAAAAAGAAAAATAAATATTTGTATCTTTCAATAATTCATATCTCGAAAATAAAATCCACAAGTCTCATTAAATAATTCATATCTTCTTCAATCCACAAACCAATAATCCCAAAAAAATCCACCAATTGATGGAGATCAAAATGCAAAATAAATAAATAAAAAATAATTAAAAAACAAAAAAATGAAAATGTTGAACTCGTGGAGACAAACTCCATTGAAGATCCATCTCCAAACAAAATTTTTCCAGATTTTTGTTTTTCTTTGAAAAACAAATTTTCAAGATCTTTCCACCATATCATCATCCTCATCTCTCCACCACCAATATCAACCTTATCTCATCTCTCCACAATTGTCACCATCATTCAATCACACAACTAATAATATAATATACTGACTTAATAAAAAAAACAATTAATGAATATTTTGTTCTTAAAACACACATACGAAGACCAAACATGGTCTAGAACCCGATCTATTCCAATAACTGGGATTTGGAAAGGTCAAACGACCTTCTCTCAGTTGTTTAGCGGGGAAGCTAGAGGAGGCCAACCTTCCCATCGCCGACGTGAGTTGGATCGGCGCTCCACTGCTGGCGTTAGATGGAGCCCCGTTTCTGCTCCAAATGGAATGACGCTGCCTGCGCAGGCGGCAGTTGAGCGGCGGATCGCGGCTCCTTCCACCGGCTTCAGATGGAGTCAGGGCTTCTTCCGTCGGCGACACATGGGGTCGCGGCGCCTTCCGCCGACGTTAGGTGAAACCGTGAATCTGAGATGGAGCCTGGAATCAATGACAAAGAAATAGTTTTTTTTTTTTTTTGGCTAAAAAATAAATAGTTATTAGCTCATCTTTTCCAAAAAAAAATTGTTTGAAACAGTGTGATGGTGATGTGTGCTTTTCTAAGATGGAGAAATCTGACCGATTTTTTTTTTTTTTTTTGGAATAATTTTGTGGTTTTCTTAAATTTTCTTTAAGATGGTTTGTTCTTGAATTTGTTCGTTAATTTTTTTAACCTGAATTTTTTGGTTTATTTTATTCAATTCTCAATCTCCGCCATCCATCTTTTCGATGGATGATGGATGATGGATGGTTGGAAAAATGTTTAATTTTAATATTTTATCTTTTTTATAAAGAATTTTTTTCTTTTTAATTTTTTTTATCTTAAATATTCAAAATCAGAATATTTTTTTTTCAATTCTTAATCTACACCATCCATCCTTGTGATGGATGGTTGGAGATCCATTTAGGAAAAAAAGTTTCCATTTTTTTTTAATTTTGTTTTTATCTTTTTCTGGGGTTATGAAAGTAAATAGATATATTTAGGGGTATTTTGGACTTTTACATGGTCTGATAAGGTCAAATGTTAAGTCTGACGGCCGTTGACTGACGATAGGGGAGGTGAGTGTCAATTAACGGAAAAGTTGTTTCCGTGTGTGAAAGAGCAAACCTCAGGGGAGTTTGGTGTAATTACCTCAAAATATATTAGTGCTTTATATGTGGGTCATTGGATTTAAAAGATGTTTTGACAAGTGCAACAAAGTCAAAACATTTAAATCCCAAAAAATTGATATATTTTATATCAGTTCAATCCGATAATAGAAAAACCATATATATAACCAGTGTTTTAAAACTCGGTTTGAGGCGGCCGCCTCGAGGCCGCCTCAACTGCCTCTCCAAGGAAATCGCACTGAGGCTACCGCATCTCCTGGGGTTGAAGAAATTCCAGCCTCAACCGCTCGAGGCTGCCGCCTCTTGACCGCCTCGAGGCGGTGCGGTCGAGGCTGAAGGGGTGCGTTTTGTACATTTGTGTCAATATTTTTTTTTTTTTTTTTTTAAAATCACTTAAAACTGAAACCTATGAAGGGTCAGGAAAAAAAAAAAAAAAGATGTTGAGAAGAAGAAGATGTTTGACCATGGAGGTTTGCTGGCAGCCTCTTTGTAGGACTTGGTGAAAGATGGACCGATGGAGCTTATAGAGAGATGGAGAGAATCAAGAACTCAAGTGATAAGATAAAGATCAAAACCAAAAGAAAACAAAATTATAGAAAAATAAATGGTGTCAGCCAAAGTGATGGTTATTGGTTAGAGTGGGTGGCTCTGTGGGAATCAAAACCAAAAAATAAATTAAAAAATATAAAAATGAAAAGCAAAAATAATGACATGCAGACATGGGAAAAAAAGAGGACGTGTCATTGTGGGAAAAAAAAAAAAGACAAGGGGTGGGATCTGTCCCCAAATTTTTTTTTTAAAAATTTAAAATTAAAAAAAAAAAAAGTTGATTAAAAAAAATTTAAAAAAATTTGAAAAAATTAAAAAAAATAAACAAAATAAAAAAACAAAAAAGTTGATAAAAGTGAAATAGTAAATTGAAAGTGGAATCAGCGACCAAACAAATTTATATATATATACATATATTCTAAACATATTTATAAATAGAAAATGAGATATTTATGTTAATATTGTTGCTAATGCCTTGTTTATTAAATATTATGGAATACTTTCTATTTTATTAATTTTTTTCCATTTTCCGACCGCCTCGATCGCCTCGAGGCTGCCGCCTCGCCTCTCGAAGGCTTGACCGCCTCGCCTCGCCTCTTGAGTTTTAAAACATTGTATATAACTAGTATTAATACAATTAATCCAAATAGTATACACATGAACTGTACCAAGCTTTTGTTAAATAAATTATAAGATTTAATGCACAAGTTGGTCAAGTTGCTCAACCTTCTTAAATTGACCCATCTGTATTGGACCATTGGTGCTTGTTGCTCTCAAATTCAACAGTCAAAGATATCATCCCTATTTTTTTCTTCTCAAATCTGTCACAAACTAATGAGAATCAAACACTCCCATTCCCATTCCCAAGTCAAATGTTTCGTATTCTCGTCTCCGATTTAACCGTGTTTGATCTCCAAAGACCCATTATCCAATAGTATCATAATTCTTTATAATATATATATATATATATATACATATTTTCTATTATCAGTTCGTTTTGATAATAAATATATTAGAATGAAGAATATGAACCATTAGATTTACATACTTTGACTCAAAGTGTATACACTTGTCAAAACTTCTCCATAATCTGTGGTCCATATTCTTCGTCTTGATATATTTATTGTTAGGACGAACCGATAATAAAAAGACTGTATATATATAAATATATTTTTAAAAAACTCGATCTTAATTCTTAAAAGTAAATAGTTCAATAAATAACAAAATAACACATTTCATTAATTTAGATTGCATTTAACTGATTGAGATTTTTTGTTTTTAGTGAAATGAATTAAAGTAGTCAACATTACAGAAGTATTTTCTCTCACTTAAATATAGAATTCTCTCTCTCCTGTCCACAAATTCAACATCCCCTAGGGTAGGCCTTAACAAATTAAATAGACTATCATATCATACACATTTTTTCTCCATTAAGGGCATCTGTAACTATGTTTCCTAAAACCACTCCTTATCTAAAATAGATAGTGGGGATGTTTTTTTTATTTTTATTTTTATTTTTTACACTCCAACAAATCCCTATTTTAGAGAACTACCAAAGCACTCTCCAAATATAGGGAGCCATTACTTGCTAGTTGTTTTCTCTTTCTATTGAGTATAATATTTTATATTTTAAATACAATTTTAAACAAAATCAATTTATAAATATTTTAAATTTTAAAAATATTAAAATATTAATGATTAACTGTAATAGAGAGGATGGTTAGAGTAAGGGGTCATTTTTTTTTTTTTTTTTTTTCCACTTAAGACTTAATGGGTCTGAATTGAACTCATTAAGTTGTTGTTGTTTTTTTTTTTTTTTTTTTAAGTGGTTAAACAACTTAAAAATATCAAAAAACAACTTAAAAAAAAAAGTAAGAAATCCTGACTTTTAACTTAATTCCAAATCATTGAATTATAATTAAAATATTTTCTTCTAAGTCTATCCTCCAAAAAAAGATATATTTCTAAACATATTCTAATTTGATATGGTGTAGAATTATTTCTTTTCACGTATTTTTTATTTTAAAAGGCTTTTGGAAAGAAAGAAAAAAAAAAACCCTAATCACTTATCATATTGAAATCTTCCTGAGATTAAACAATTGAATTTCTCTCATATCAAATCCTAGTAAGAACTCTTTAATTTTTAATTTTTATTTTTATATACGTGTAGTGGTAGTTATAGAACTTTTTAAACATAATTTAAAATGATAATTTGTTATGATTGTCATAGTTGCAATTATATAATTTATCAAATATTCTTTTTGTGGTTGTATTCGATATTGAGTAGATTTCATGGCTTGAAGAAGTTATAAAATAGTAGTTTATATATATACATATATATATATATATGTACCGATGTATATAATTTAGGGACCTATTTTCAAAAAAAAGGTATCTAGGAACCTTTAAAAAAAAAAAGGTTTCTGGTTGCATATGATCCAGGAAACAAAAAAAAAAAAAAAAAAAAGGTTTCTAGAATTATATACCGGATATTTCGACAATATGTAAAATTAAATTTGAACTTTTTTTTTTTTTTTACAATAAATTGAACTTGGACTTTGTTTGCAGAATAACATGCAAAATTATATTTCTGGATGAATTTTTTTGTTTTGTTAAATTAAATTTTGTTTGCAGAAGAACATGCAATATCTTATAAAGAGTGTTGCTTATTAAATTTACTTCATTTAATTAGTATGGGTATAGATGTAAAATTACTTTTTTTAAGACAATTTTATTTTTAAAAAATAAACATGATGACAGCACATTTAGACGTGAGAAAAAAAAAAAAACATGTCATTCAGATTCAGGTTTCAGTCATTATTCAGTCATCAGTAAAATTCAGGACTATTTAGGGGGGTGTATTCAATTAGGATTAATTAGGATTCTTGAAGACATTTAAAGACATTTTTTAAGTGATAGATTTTCATGGATTTCTACAGACTTTTATAAATCCACATGGATTTTCATTGATTTGTTTAGACATCCATCTCAGACTTTTATGGATTTGTTTAGACATCTATCTCAGACTTTTATGGATTTATTTAGACATCCAAGGATTTTTATGGATTTGTTATCTCTGACTTATTAATAGTAAGCTAATTATAGCTAATTATCAAAAAAACCTTTAAAGTTGGAATGAGCAAAATTTGATGCACCGGTCAATCTATATTTACGTATATATATAGTCTGAGGTTGTTTGTTGATGCAAACAAAGCGATTGAATTGAACCCAAAATTGTAAATATTGACCAGATCACACACCTACCACAACAAATATTGACAAGGTGGTTGTTATTATGTACGATGCATATAAAAATTCTCATAAACATATATATTTCTAGTAACATCCATTAATTTGCGGCGTCATGCATTTCAAAATTTTATAACAAATTCGAAGAAGTTAAAATATTTTTACTTTCAAAACATTATTAATTTATTATTATTTTATTCTTTGGAAACTGAAAATCTTATCTCTCAAAGGATTTAAACTAGTAAGGTTTGGATCGATTGTATTATAGTGTGATAGTACTCATACGTGAACCCAATATTGCGTAAAACATCCATGTACTTTCTAGATATATTTGATGTTCCAGGTCAAGTTAACTGGGATCACAAGTAAATTATGAATGGTTGCGGACACGGCCTGCCTCTGTATATCATATAAATCATTAAAAACATTTCGATATTAATTTTCATAACATATAACATAATTTCAATGGCTATGATCCATGTGCATAGTCGCCTAGAATCTCTCATCAGTAACATTGTATCAATCCTACTTTCACCTAAAAAAAGAAAAAAAAAAAGTTTATTTTTTTGAGCTGTAATATAATTGCAATTAGCATCAATCCTCTTACGTTTTATGTGTATTCCTATTTCAGATCACATCCAACGCCATGGCATATATTGCTCAATGCTCACTGCCCATGCATTTTTGTTAATCATAAGAAAAACGGATGCAACAAAAATGCCTCTGGTTCTCTGTTGCAAGCTTTTGCATCTCCCCATGTTGTGCAGCAATTTTCTGTTCCATAACTTCTCGAGGTGGCAACATATCGAAAGGAGGAAAGGGACCCGACATTGGACGTATTCCAGATCCAAAAGGTTCAGGATGCATTATTCCAGGGCCTGGAAGAGTACGCCTCTGATGATGAGGAGGCAGGATTCGACCTTTGCTTCCCATAGAAATTTTGAAATTTGAGCTAAGTAATAATATCGTTGCTATTGTCTTTGACAATTGAAAAAGCTGTGCTTAATCTCTCTCACATCTCCGATCTATCTCATCTCCGGTTGTGGCAACGGACGGGACGAGTGGCTGGTCTGGTCTGGTCTGGTCTGGTCTTCTCTTCTTTGGTCACTCGTTAAAAGAAAAAAAAAAGTTGTCTATACAACTATAGATTCTTCGGTGATAGGATGGGAAGAGAGAAAAAGAAAATTGATTTTTGAGGAATTATGTATTGTGCAATACACGATATATTGTGCAAAATCCACCAAAATCTTTGGGGAGAAGGCCGGACATTTTATGACATTTGTTATTTATATCTCTCACCATCAAGTCCACCAAAATCCATCAAAATCCATGACCTAAGAAAATCCTTTAAAATCTAGTCCTAATTGAATACACCTTGATTCTTGTAGACATTTTTAAAGTCTCAATTCAATACACCTGGATTTGGAAGGATTATTTAAAAGTCCATAGAAATCCTAATTGAATACCACTAGATTCATATGGATTTTTTTTAAAGTCTTTAAATGTCCAAATTGAATACACCAGGATTTACAATGTCTTTAAATGTCCTCAAGAATCCTAATTGAATACACCCCCCTTAGTCTTCAGACAAAAAAATAAACGACCCCTAACTCTAGCTTTTTAGTTAAAATAGTTAAAATATAACTAAAATTTAGAAAGTATGGTCGTAGATACTCTAACATATCTTCTCAACTAATTGATATTTCTACATGTGCATATATCAATTAAAAACTGTCAACACAGAGACAAACCAAATTAGGATTCCAATTATATATTATATATATATGATAAAACCAAAGTCAAACATATTCACATATCCTCCCAATGTTTTAAATCTCTCCTCTATATCTCTCTCTCAACTTCATAAAACCATTCCAATATAAAAAAATGGATCAACATTACTTTCCTCCATTAACAAGCTTGCAGCTGTCATGTATCTTCATCTTCTTCCTTTTAACCAGAAGTAGTACCACAGCTTCAGGAGCTACAGTGGATTCACACTACTTGGCTTGTGTGAACAAAACTTGCGGCGATGGCCAAAACATAAGCTTTCCATTCTACATCAAAGACCAGCAACAATCCTTCTGTGGCTTCCCGGGATTTGAGCTCTCCTGCAACAAAGCAGGGAACCCTATCCTGAGGCTCCCAGATAGCGATATCCAATACATCATCCACCACATCTTTTACAACAACCAGACTCTTCGTGTCTCAAACTCCGCATTCTGGGACACGAAGAGTTCAACCTCAGGATCAGGAGGTAATCATTGTGATGTCTTTTCTTTGTTAAAAAACCTGTCACTTCCTAGTGATCACCAGTTCGAGCTTGTTGGTGATCACAAGACACAAGTGTCTGTTCTATACAACTGTAGTAGCGGTGGTGATAATAGAACATTGCCAGAGAGACTTGTGAGCAAGAAAGTTGATGGTTGCTGGAATGGTGATCATGATAGTGTTGTGGCGGTGGATGAGGACGATCCTGATCTGGGTTTGGCGAGGGAGAACTGCACGGAGTTGATGGTGGAACCTGTGGAGGGATATGGAGGAGAATTGGCGATGATTACAAGATTGAGAAGAGGGTTTATGATGAAATGGAAAGCGAGTGATTGCAGTGTTTGTGAGAAAAGTGGAGGCAAGTGTGGGTTCGATAATTCTACTTTTCATTTCAAGTGTTTTTGCCCTGACAGACCTCATGCTTGGAATTGTACTGGTCGACCTGGTATGTTCATTTCTTTCATCTTCTGTCTAATTAATTTCTTTCATGATTTACAAGTTTTAATATATATGTTTGAGATATTAATAGAGTGGCTGAATAATAATATATAATTACATGAGATAATGATCGAAATAGTAGTATCTAACTCGGATTTTAAGAGTAGGAGAGGCTCGTTACATCTGATCTTCTGATTAGATCTAAGAACCAGCGTTGGTTTACACGATAATTACTTATTATTCAATATTTATTTAAATTTATAATAATGTGTACACTTTGGAATAAAATTAAAATAAAATCTCTTTGTCTTTGTTTAAAGTTCATCAAACTTAATGGAAAAGAAAGTTTCCAGTGATAGAAAAATGAATAATGTAAGCTAGGTGGGTCATATACATCTTAAATTCATATACAAAATAATGCATTTAATTTTCTAGTGATAATACATGTAAAGAGATAGGGTGTCTTTGTCTATCTTGAGTGTGTTTAGGGCACAAGAATTGAGTCTTTGATAGTGGGCGAGGGTGCAACCTCGCTGGTCAAAAACTGTACTCATAATTTCGTCTCAAAAATCGCCACTAAAATCTGCGGATTCATATCCTCTATTGATACGAGATTTTATATCTATATATATATATACAATTTTTCTATTATCAGTTCGAACTGACAAAAGATATATCAGTTCCTTGCATGTGGACCATTGGATTTAAATACTTTGACTTGGCTGTATGCACTTGTCAAAACATCTTTTAAATCCAATGACTAACATCCAAAGAACTGATATATTTTATATCAGTTCAAACTGATAATAGAAAGACTATATATATATATATTTAAAGTTGGAGATAAATCTAGACCACCTATCGTTTACAAAACTGGCGTGCCACAAGATGCTGGAAATTAAAGTTAGAATAAGAGTTTGGATTTGTAGAAGATCGATGATATTGAATTAGAATTACATGTGGAGAAATAGAATTGATAAGATTAATTTGAACAGATTTGGTGATCATTGGCAGAAAGATAAGGAGAGCCACTGTTGTAGGTGGAAGATATTTTATCTGCACTTTTGACTTATACCGTGTAGTCGACAAATTAAGAAGATGCATTTAATTTGGCCACATAATTTGCATCTTCAGATCATGAAATTTTTTATTCATTTCTTCTAAGAAGTGATCTACAGGTTTTAGGTGCTTTTTCTAATCTAGAATTTTTATCATTATCTTTCTATATATATATATATATTTTAAGTTGAAAACAAATATATAAATTTAGATAGTTTCAAAATTTTTATAGCAAACTATTTGAAAAATCTCTTAAAAGAAAAATCATATATAACATATAGTTTATGTATATTATTATATTAAAATAAAATTGAATTTTATGAAAGAACACGTTAAAGTAATTTATCGATATTGATAATCGATTTAAAAATAAAATTTCATGATCTCTTAAATTTACAAAAACTAGAGGATAAACTTCTAACCTTTACGTCAATAATTGATACTCAATAGAATAATAAAGGCATGATGAATTAATAATCTCATAGTAGGGGCGGTTTCCTAGTGGCCCAAGTATAATGTCGGCTGTCAGTTTTTGTTGTTTTATATAGACTTATAGGTAGGAGTAGGAATGTAGGATATCTAAATTAGTAACTAAATTCATGAATTTTATTTTATTTAAGTAAAAAAAATAAAAAAAAATCATGAAATCATCTTGATTTTCAATTCAAAGTATGGTTAGAACTTAGAAGTCATCCATATATAAATCTTGATCGGGAGTTGAAATTGTTGACTTTTTCTATATCTATATATAAACTTTAATTTATAATTATGGCCTCCGATCCTTTGTACTTCTTTTTTGCTTCATTAATTAAATTACTTTCATGCCTTGTAAAGTACGTTTCAAATACCATAACATTTAGTTACAATTATGTACGTGGTATATCATCCTATCGTTGTTCTTCTTGTTATAATTTTCTCCATTGCTCCTGGGGACAAGGAAAGAGGACTTTGACAATTATGGAATAAAATTTAATGCGACGGATGGCATTCAAAACTTTCTTAATAAATAAAGTAATGTCGTAATATAATTGTAACAAAAGATACATGTTATGTTGTATTTAAGATTTTTAATAATTAAAACTTTCATTTTCTGAATACACTCTATAGTATGATTGCAATAGAAGATATATAGTACATTGTTACATCCAAAATTCTCTTGATAATTAAGGTTTTTATTCTGTAAACACACCATGTGGTATATCTCAATAGAAGATGCATAATGTACGGTTTCATCCAAAGCTCTCTAAATAATTAAAGTTCTCTCTTCTTAAAGTTGTTAACAATATCCAAGAAAATTTAGATAGAATATTTTGAATTCTTGGATGCATTGCTACTTAGTTAGAATTAGACCGAAATTGCCTCTGAACCTTTTTGCTAGTGTAAGGAGTGCTCATTATAGTTGCATGACTATGTCATTTACTATATTTTCTTGTCATTTCGTGGCATAAAATAGATTATATTAAATCAGTTGGGTGCCAAATTTATAAATAAGCAAATATGTGTCAAATATAGGTTTTAGACGCGGGATCCCGTACCTAATAATTTATACTCTTTTATGTAATATTCTTTCCATTGTACTTGAGCTTTTGTCTCTCTATTGTATTTGTCTAACTAACTAGGAGGGAAATTAATCCAACCGTAGAATCCTTTGACCATATTAGACAACTAGTTATTGACAAATGAAAAATTTAGGGGATGGGCTTGATACTTTTGTGATGTGGTAATGGCCCAAGCACAAGTTCTCTCGATAGGTTTTGCTTCTCTTGTGTGAAAATAGATATGGAGAAAGATAGATAGAGCGTTCAATTGGAGGATGGGAAAAATAATCAAACAGTTAAAATATTTTGAACATTTGAAGTTGTTGAAGGGTGCATTTAAGCTGAAATGGACTGGATATATAATTGTCACCAACCTGGGTTTGAAAAGGATACACTTTATGTCTTGGCCCCAGTTGATCGCACCTCCAAAACTGCAATAATGGTATGCTAAACTTGAACTTTCTTATTTTTTTAGCCAACTAAACTCTTTCAATAGCTTATGCTCTTGATTTAGTGCAACTTATGCATTTAGACATAATTAGAGATAAAGAATTTGTGGAGTAGATATGAAATCTAGTTGGTTAGAGACTTTTTGTTGGGCAAGAAAAGATTCATACAAACTGAACTCTAGACACCCATAAGCTGTTTGATGATTTGCTTTACAGGCCATTAGCTTTCTAATTTTTGTTCAATAATGTTAATGGCTCCTTGTTCTTTCCACTTCAGAGTATGTTTGTATTTAACATTCCTTTTGACAAAATGGTGTTGATATATAATAACTGATGTGTGGCGTGATTGGATAGCCTCTTAGACCTGAAACCCTTTTGTCTGATTTGCTTGAAATGTGTGTTCGACATTGAAGTCTATGATGAGTCAGTAAGTCCAATGTTCCAAGAGAAACAGAGTATTTTCACAGAAAAGTACAAAGTTTCTATCATGGTATATCAATCACAACCTCAATCATTTTAGTTTTCCTGTGCATACAATAATTCTCTATACACCCCATCTCCTACTTCAACCGCAAAAGAGTTTTCAGAGAAACTTTATCTATGGATTGGTACCCTTTGTTACAAGGACAAGTTCTGGTGTTTCAAGCATTTCTTGAGCTTGAGAAATGAAGATGCTTGATGACATCAACTCAACATCACTGTTTTTGTGGCCCCGCCATGTTTAGATATTTTTTTTTTCACAGTCAAATCCTTGTTTCGATTTCAAACCATTTAATGGCTTTCCTAGATATTTTTTTTCACAGTCAAATCCTTTTTTCACAGTCGTTGGTACTGAATTTTCAAGTCAACTGGCATGTTTCAAAGGAATGAAGTGAACATATAGAGAAGAAACAATATCATAAATGGCACAATGAAAGAAGCATATGGAAAGACTTGTTAATAGGAGTAGCTGATCCTTATTGTAGTTGTTTTTGTTTCCAAATAGCCAATTTTGGAATGGCCTCTGCATCTTATCATGCATTCTTCCTTACCTCTCATCTTTTATTACTTGTTTCTTTGGCTGAGAAAGAATTGGAAATTAATCCAAGATGTTCATCTTTTCCTTGTGGAAATCTCGGCGATGTTAACTTCCCTTTCTCCAATCGAACGCATCCTGAGTGTGGGTTGTGCATAGTAGATAACTGCACTGAACCAATTCAGAGTGTTCAACTGGGGAAGGATGGATCATGGTTTTATATTAGCGCCATCTCTCAGGATAATACTGTTTTGCTTCAAGACAAATCGTTTCAGAAGAACTTGCACAATGGTAGCTGTGAACCCATGAAAAATTTGACTCTCCCCCGCTCTCCTTTTTTCTCAATCGAAGCTTCATCCAAGGGAAATCTGTTTAAATGCCAGTTCACTCATAACAATATCCCCCCACATTTTACTGAACTTTGCAATTTCTCCAGCAACTCCTCTATATACTTCCGTCATCCAAGTAATAATTCACCAAGTTCTCCAGCTCACTGTTCAGTTTTTCATCCCCAAGTGACTAAGACTAACAAAAGTATTTTCGTTCATGATATACTTGCTGGTTTTTTCCTTCTTCAAGTGAATGTGACGACAGAATGTCATGACTGTTATTTTAGAGGAGGGCAATGTCAAATTGATATCAACGGAAATTTTATTTGTCCGGGGGCAAAAACAGGTATCAAAATAATAGTAGAGAATTTGAGTTTAGTTTATATTTGAACTATATTGTTGTTAAAGAACGTTTAACAAGAAAACAAATCTAGATGTGTGAACAAGCCAAAGTAAACAACCTTTCAATGTTATAGTTATTCAAGAGTCAATGAATCAAGTCTTTCTAGTACTTGTAGACCGGAAAAGGAGAATTGTGATTCTTTTCATTAGTCATTGCGCATTAATAAAGTAACTTTTCATACTCTTCACATTTGTGATTTCCATGTATACCCCATCTTCTAGTTCTGTCACTCTGTTTCTACAAGTCTTTGCAACCTTGGTTTCAAGTCAATTGGTGTGTTTTCAACCAAAGGTATTGAGAAGAAACAACAAAAGAAATCACTCAAACAAGTAGAATAGTTGGTTAATCCTTTGTTGTTGTACTTGGAATGGCTCGTGCTTCATCTCTTCTACTCCTTGTTATCTATCATCTTAGATTGTTCAAAAATTTCACTCTCTCCAGCTCTCCACTTTACTCTTTTGAATTCCCAATTCAGGTGGCCATGTTTAAATGTTCTAATTACAGTAACCTCACGGGTTTCGAGTTATTATGTAATGAGTCCAATCATTCCATTATCCTCTACAATCACACAACTCATCAAAGTCCACCAGCTGGATGTTCAGTTATTCAGTCCCAATTGACAGACTCAAAAAAGTGTCTTCCTTCATAATATATATATAAGGGTGGCTTCTTTCTTCAAGTGAATGTGATGAAAGAATGTTCTGGTTGTTATTGGAAAGGAGGGCAATGTCTGAGTGATAGCAATGGAAATTTTAAATGTTTAGGTGCAAAAACAGGTATCAAAATAACAGTAGGGTAGTAGGATTTGCAGACGGTGGATCATACATGACCTGCTGTTTGTGTTTCATTTTTTTTGAAATTGGTTTTCTGTTCGAAGTCATTAGTTGTTTTATTCATTTATATAAGCTGCATATACCCAAATGCCATGCCATAAAACTTTTTCTTTCTACAATAATTGCTCAACTGGATTTTGATTGGTCTCTGTATCAGTTTCTGATGGACAATTTTGTTGTTCCTTTGTACAGTTGTTTTCTAAAATGATGCCATTTTTGGTCTCATTGCTATATATTTTACCGTCTAAACTAACACCATTTTGTTGTAATTTTTGTTGCAGGACATGGAAAAAAAACCATATTGGGGCTAACACTAGGTAATCTCTCCCTTTAAACATGTCAATTCATTACAACATCTTAAAATCATTTCAAATTTCTCTGTTACATTTCTGAAACTTTAAAGAAATATTTAATTGATTAGAACTTTTGGTGTTCCTACTCTTTGATCTGCTGGTCAAAAATTTTATAGCTCTTTTTTTATCTCATCAGGATTCGGAATTGGAGTATCAGTCCTCCTGATTGTGGCTATGTCCATCTACATTATACGGCGTCGCAGAAAAGAAATATATGCTTCACCTAACTCAAGATACACATCTTCCGATCCTTACTCAAAATCAGACCTGGAAGCAGCCAGTGCCTACTTTGGGGTACCCATCTTCTCCTATAGTGAACTTGCTGAAGCCACTAACAATTTTAATCATGAGAAAGAACTTGGAGATGGAGGTTTTGGAACAGTATACTATGGTAATAAGATCAACTTTTGTTTGTCTCAATTAAATGATCATCTATTGTACATTCCGATATAACTAATAAAAATAATGAGAAAAAGAATACAAAAAGTTATAACAGTTTGCTAAATGACACATTTGATCATTATCAACCAGGAAAACTCAGAGATGGACGAGAAGTTGCGGTCAAGCGCCTGTATGAGCACAATTATAGAAGGGTTGAGCAGTTTATGAATGAAATTGAAATTCTCACACGTTTACGCCACAAAAACCTTGTCTCCCTTTATGGCTGCACTTCACGTCACAGTCAGGGTCTTCTCCTTGTGTATGAATTCATCTCCAATGGCACTATAGCTGATCATCTCCATGGTGATCGGGCGAACCCTTGTTTACTCACATGGCCTATCCGTATGAACATTGCCATAGAAACTGCAAGCGCATTGGCTTATCTCCATGCTTCTGATATCATACATCGCGATGTAAAAACTAATAACATTCTCCTTGACAACAACTTCTGTGTGAAAGTTGCAGATTTCGGGCTCTCACGGCTGTTCCCCACTGATGTTACTCATGTTTCAACTGCCCCACAAGGAACTCCAGGCTATGTTGATCCTGAATATCACCAATGCTACCAGCTAACCGATAAGAGTGATGTATATAGCTTTGGAGTTGTCCTTATCGAGCTCATATCGTCAATGCCTGCTGTCGATATATCTAGACATAGACATGAGATTAATTTGGCTAACTTAGCGATAAACAGGATTCAGAAACAAGCAGTCGATGAGTTGGTTGATCCATGCCTTGGATTTCACTCAGATGAAGAAGTGAAAAGGACGGCAACTTCAGTAGCAGAGCTGGCTTTTCTATGTCTGCAACAAAATAAAGAAATGAGACCTTCAATGGATGTTGTTTTGGAGGAATTGCAGAGAATTAAAAGCGGAGAATGCAAGCCGGAGAATCTAACAGGAGAAGATGATGATGAAAAAAAAGAGTTGAAGAGTATGCAGCAGCCACCACCATCACCACCACGCTGTGAAGAAAGTGCCTTGTTGAAGAATATCATGCTGCCACCTTCACCCATTTCTGTCACTGAAAATTGGATTAGTAATAACACTACACCTACTGTAAGTAACTAAGGTTTTCTCTTACATGCTCTGCTCATTAATTTCAATGGTGGATGATGATGATGTGAAATATATGTTTTGACACTCATCTACTTATAACTTTTGTGTTATATATCAAAATATATCATACATGTAAAGTAGATTATGTATAGGTCAAGCAAGAGGGAATGTACATGGAGCTTTTTTTTGAAACTGTTTTTTCCCCTTTTCTTGTGTCATTGTTATTCTGATAGTAGAGTTAATATTTTGTACAGATTGGTGTAACAATTTATTCAGGGTAAAAAGAATTGTATGTATAGGTTGTGGATCCAAAGATGCCTGTTCAAATTCTTGTTAGTTTGGCTGAATCCAATTCAAGATGCTCACCTTTTCCTTGTGGAAATCTTGGCCATATTAGTTTCCCATTCTCCAATGAAAATCATCCTGAGTGTGGATTGTTCATTGTAGAGAATTGTAATCAACCATTTCATCAAAAGATTCAATTGGGGAAAGATGGTCCCTGGTTTTATATTTCAACAACAATCTCTCAAGATAATATTCTTTTACTTGCTGAGAATCCTGACCAACAACTCTATTATTCAGACCCTTTTCGAAACCATACCTTCGGATTCTTCACGAATTTTACCATTTCCAAATCTCCTTTGTTTTCTTTTGCATTCCCATTCAACATAACCTTGTTTAAATGCCACAGTCCCACTACTCATCCCGGTAGTATCCCCACAACAAATCCCCGTTTTCTTTGCTATAGCTCCGAATCTGATTACGCTGTTTTCTACGACATCTCAACTGATCATCTAACTGGATGCTCAGTTATTGAGCCCCAAGTCAACTACACTCAAAAAAGTGTTGTCATTCTTAATGTTTATATAAGTTTGTTCTATCTTCAAGTAAATGTAATAAGAGAATGTTATGAATGTCACTGGAAACGCGGACAATGTCAAAGCGATAGCAGGGGAAAATTTTATTGCTCAAATGCAGATACTGGTATCAGAAAGGGTATTTGAACATGACTTGCATTTTGTGTTTCCATTGTATTACATATTGGCTAAGTTTTTTTTTTTTTTTTTACAATCTTGTCAATTTTGATCTGATTACTATAGTTTTAATTATCTAGACGCTATGTTTGGGATTGCTTTACTTATGAAATAATATGCTTTTAGCTTGACTTAAGGAATAATCAACTTTCAATATAAGTCGATAATTGGTAAATTAACTCTATGAATAATCAACTTAAGAAAAAAACAGTGAAAAAGTGTTTAGTAAACTTTAATTGATTATGGAAAATGACTAAATTGGACATAATTATTAAAATGTAATATATTATTCAAATAGTTTTTTACTACTTATATTTTTTTGTTTAAATTGAAAATACAAATATAAAGCATAGAAATATAACATATATATATTTTCTTGAAATAAGTAATATAATATATTATTCAAACAGTTTTTTACTACTTATTTTTTAAAAAAAAAAATTGAAAATACTAATATAAAGCATAGAAATATAGAATATATATATATATAATTATTTTTTAAAATATATTATTAGTTAAAAAAAATATCACTATTAAATAGAAGGGTATTATTGTCTTTATATTAAAATAGTAGGGATATTATAGACATTTTATTGATAAGAAGCCAACTTCCCCAATAATTAGCTTTGAAAAGCAACCCCTAACCAACTTCTCAAAAGCTACTTATCGGAGAAGCAAATTGTAAAATAAGCTGTTTTTGAGAGTTTACCAAACACCTATTTACTCAAAACTTGAGAAATATGTGATTATTTCTCAAGTAAAAGCAATCCCAAACATAGCCTTAATACTGTTGCTTGTAACTTCTGTTGCAGGAAATCAAAAACCGCTATTCAAGCTAGGACTAGGTAATATATATTTTTAATCGTAATAGGAATTTACTAATAAGGACAAATTAGGTTAATTAAAAATAAACCAAAGGAAATAGCACTTTTTGAAAATGGATTTGTGTAACTATCACCACTTCAATAACTCATGTTTTATTAGCACTAAAGTAGGTGATGAGACCAAAATGCCCCCCACTTGCATATTGCTCTCTCTTTTTCCCATTCTTAGTTTCTCACAGACTCTCTCTCTCTCTCTCTTGCTCTCTCTCTCTCTCTCCTCTTTCATTGTCTAAAGAATGAACACTTCGACAGGGCTGGGTTGACGATTCGACGGACACTTGCGATTTTGGTTGACGATTTGTCGAACGAACTGGGCTGGGTTCACGATTTGACGAACTCACTCAAATTTTTTTGTTGATTTTTGTAATATTAATTTCGTTTTGATTGATTTTGAGTTTTTATTGTGATTTTATTGTCAATTTTGATGTGAATTATGAGTTTATTGAATCTGAATGGGGTTGTTTGAATCTTGAATTGGTGGGTTTGGGTTTGGGTTTGTCAAATCGGAGAAGATGAACAGTAGCCGAAGTTGAGATTTTTTGAAATTTCAAGACTTATTTGTTCCATTTCGAGACTTATTTATGAATACTTGGGACTTGTTACACTTATTCGAGATTTAATTTATAAATACCCGAGACTTATTACACTTATCCGAGACTTTATTTATGAAGACTTATTTGCTCCATTTTCGAGACTTATTTTATAAATACCCGAAACTTATTCATGAGTTTTCGAGACTTATTAATGCGTTTTGAGACTTAATTCATGAATTTTCGAGACTTATTCTGTTCGACCTCCATCAATGGTGAAAGTGACAAGCCGACGACGGCACCAGTTAACTCCAGAGATAGTTGGATCTGGAAGATTGAACGACGCTGAGTTCGTTGGCGCCATCGGTTTTGTCAGATTCGCGACGGATCGTCATAGATTTGACGATGAAGATTCGATGACGATTTGGGTTTGGCTTCGTTTCTCTCTCTACACAGCTCAAAATGTAAACGAACACTTTGGTTACATTTATTGACACTTGACGAACGTTTTCTCGATGGTTTTGTTGGTCAACTCACCAGTCGGCGGTGGCATCTCCATTGAAGCTCCATCAATGGAGGTTTTTTAAAAAAGAAGAAGAAAAAAGTGAAGGACTCATAAGAGAAAAGAAACCTCCCCCAAAAAGTGCTATTTAATTTTTGAACCCATAAACCAAATATTATGTACATCTATATCTTCAACTATATCACTTCATTAAAAAAAAAAAAAAAAAAAATATCCTAAACCTAAACTTTAATTAAACCCTAATTCTATTTCAATTATCAAAATCTCTCATTATCATTAATCTAGCTAACTACTAAGCAAAAGTTTTCATATTTAATATGATCGATACAAGAGAAAAAAAAAAAACTTGAGGACCAAAAAAATTAAAGAAAAGAAAATAATTAGAATCCTGGGCTTAGAGAATTGCTAGATCATGGTTGTTTGGAGAGGAGAGATGATACATATTTTATTTCCTAGAGAGTGCAGAAGTAATGGGAAACTATTGTAGTACAACTAAAAAGCTAACAACAGAAAAAGATGCTACAATAATTAAGTTCAATAAAAGGAAAACAATATCAAAGTTTTAGTTTGTTTCGAAGCCGAAATAAAGTCCGTTTTATATATGTTTTTCTCAAAAAAAAAAAAAAAGAAGGATTTAATCAAGGTTGCACGCATCAGAAACTTTATGCATCGTTGTGTATCTAAGAGATCAACGGTGGTATGAGGATGTGAAATCTATTGCAACGGTGGTATGAGGATGTGAAATCTGTTGCAATAGATATCAGCAACTTGGCATAGTTGAGTTATCTCTGTTTTCATTTACCTAAAATAGAGCTTCTCAAAATTTAAGAATTTAAGAATTCTCCAGACTGTGTTTTCGAGCCTGGAGAACTTAAGAATTTATCATTTGTGAAATTGGGTGTGTTAATAACTTAAAAGGGTTTATAAATAAATTGTATTAAAATTAAAACATTTATTTAAATAAGGGTACTATTGACATTAAGATGAGTGTTTATAGTATTGTTTTAAGAAAGCTTCTTTTGACAATCTAGTTTTTTCTTTTTATACTTCTTTTCTAAAGACATTTCATTTTCAAAATTTAAATTTTTAAAAATTCTAAAGACATTTCCTTTTGTTTTAAGATTATCTCTTTTATCTTTTAACACTCATATTGTAAAGACACTCCATTTTAAAAAATAAATTTAGAAAGACACTATATTTTATTTTAATAAAAGTTAAGACAAACCATCATAACCTTTAGATTCATCCGATGAGTAATCTTTTTTGAATTAAATTATTAAAAAAAGAAATTATCTCTCATAAGCCATTAGATTAAATATTACATGTTAAACACTTTCTTCTAAAATTTTTAATTACCATATTAAACTCTTTCTCCTCCAGTAAATATCTCTAATTTTCTATCTCCATTCCTTCTTAAGTAAGACTAATATATATATATATATTTTAAAAAGAAACCCTTACAAATAAGCTTGATTTTTAGGAACCATATATATATATATATATATTAAAAAAAAAAAAACTCAAAAAAAAAAAAGTACCTTGTTTTTAATTCTTTCATTAGTTTTAGAAAGATAGATAGAGAGTTCAATTGGAGGATGGGAAAAATAATCAAACAGTTAAAATATTTTGAACATTTGAAGTTGTTGAAGGGTGTATTTAAGCTGAAATGGACTGGATGGATATATAATTGTCACCAACTTGGGTTTGAAAAGGGGGTTTTATTGAAAACTAACCCTTTTGAGAGGGTGAAATTGAAATCTAACCCGTTTTTGAAAAACTTGCAAAACTAACTCAATTGGGGTTGTTGAAAGACAATATTGCCCTTGCACAATTTAAAAATGACATTCCAATCCAAACACTAAAAATCCCTCCTCTTCAAAGTTAAAATCGACCAAACCAAGCTTACTCTCCCAAATCCCTTGAATACTGAAATCGATCCCAATCAAAACCCTCAAAATCCCTCCTCTTAAAATCAACCAAAAACCTGGGTAAAAATCCCAAATCCCTTCTCTTAAAATCGACCAACAACCTAGCTAAAATTCCCAAATCCCTCCTGTTGAAATCGACCAAACCTCACTCAAATTGAAGGTCGAAGACGACGACTGCGCTGGTGAAGGTCGAAGACGACGACGGCGCACGGAAGGTTGAAGTCGACGACGGCGCACCTTGAACTCCGATTGGCTTCAATAAAAAGGTGAATCCCTCTTTAAATTTTGAATTATTGTGTATTGAAGGTGAATCCCTAGCCCTATATTTATAATAAATACGCTCCATTTTACTGCTGTATGAGTAAGGCCTGTATCTTAATCTATGTTTATTTGTGTCTATATGAGCAGATGAAGGGAGATATGTTTCACATTTTGTGGTAATTTTATTGTGAAATCAAGCTTTACGACTTTTGTTGATGGGTGTTTCAGATTTTGCTGCTTATATTTAGCTTTACTTTGTTGGATTTCTGTGGAAAAATCTGAAATTAGGGTTTATGTGAAGTGGGATTGTTCTAAACCTTGTTAGGTATTTTTGTGTTGGATTTGGTGTTTGCTGAAGGATTTGAAGGAATTTGAGACAGCAAAACTGAACTGAACAAGTAATAGCTTCTGGGTAATTTATGGTTCTTTAAACAGTTGAGTGTTTTTGTTTGGCAAGGATCACTGTATTTGCTATTTGAAGGAATATCCAGTTGCAAAAGAGAAATGAGAAAGAATTAGTTTCTGGGTACATTATATTATTGTGTTTGGGTTCATTAAAATGTGTTTGGATTTTTTTTTGAAGCTTTATGCTTCAATTTGTGTAGGTTGAAAAATCCCTAATTTGAATTAGAACCCTAATTTTTTTTTTTTTTATTTAGTTTGAAAAAAATTTATTGACAGTAGAACTTTTGAATAAAATCCCTAATTTGAATTTGAACTTTTGAACTTTTGAACTTTTGCCTATCACCTATGGCAAGTGTTTTGTTTCTAATGTCATATTTTTCAATAATGACAGCCTATGAGCATGGTGTTGCCTAGAGTTGTTGGGTTCAAGCTTTCTGGAAAACTGTGCAATGGAGTCACTGCTACTGATCCGGTTTTAACTGTGACACAAATGCTGAGGAAGCATGGTTAGAATTGTTTCTTATAAAGTTGAATCATGCCTAATTCGTTCCAAAAATTTCCTGTGCTTGAGAGAACATGTATTTTCTTAGTTTTTGTTGTGTATTTGTTTCTAATAAATTTGAATCATGTCCAACCATGTCTAATTCGTGACACAATTTATCTATGCATGATAGAACATATCTTTTCTTACTTTTTTTGTTGGTGTATATGTATATGTGTGATCACTGATCAGTTGATTAAGTGATGAATAATGTGATCTAGTTAATAGGGTTGCCAGATTTTAGGTTGGATTCAAGTCGTGTTTCTGATGTTAATTTTTAAGAAAATAATCATAATCAATCATCAAATTCATATAATTGTTGTGTAAAATATATTATCCATATGTATATGTATGTATATATATATGCAATGCTGGTCTAAATGAGACATACCATAGATTTTCTAGATGCAGTGACAGGACTGGCATTGTGAATTGTTATACATTTTTCCATTATGAAATTCCCCAAGTCTTTTTATCATTTCCCAATGTCAATTATTGCTCGTTGTGTCTCATTGTTTTTGGATAGTAATGTGTACATTATTGACTTTATATCCATCAGTTCACCATATACAATATGTAATATTGGCTTTGGAAATAAATTTGTAACCACATAATCCTCTTACGGGTGATTTATTTTGGTTGTTGCCGTAATGAACTTGTAGTAGTCGGTTGTATTGTGCCTTCAATTCAATTAGGATGTGCTAATGAGTATTTAGTTTTTCAATGTGTTGAATTAAGCTCAACATGTATGTTTGATTAGCTATATTGTTGTGTTTAGAGTTCCGGAAAATAAAATGAAATTACAACAAGTATATTGGTCGGTGTTTTTGCCATCTCATTGTTGTAGTTGAGTTCCTATATTGCTGGGTTTAGTGATGCTTGAATGTTTGGATTGGATTTTGTTGTGGTTGTGTACTCTTAGGTTTGGTATTCTATACTGCACTTTGGTTTCCTAACCGATGTTAGGAATTCCTAACCAGTGTTAGGAATTCCCAACTGGTGTTAGGAATTCCTAACACCCGTTGGGAATTCCTAACACCCGTTGGGAATTCCTAACACCGGTTGGGAATTCCTAACACCCGTTGGGAATTCCTAACAGTAGTTAGGAACTCCCAACTGCTGTTGGGAATTCCAAACAGCATTTTGAATTCTAAACTACAGTAACAAATATCACATTAAATTGCTTATTCGATTAAAACATTTGTACTGATATAAATATTTTATGTTATATTTCAGGATAATTAAATGAGAGAAGAGGTGAAATTGTTAGTAAAGGCTGCAGAACATTTCCCGGTAAAGATAAACATCAATTTCATTTAGATTTTATATAGTTGGTTTCCTATGTCCACTTGTGCAGATAAGACTGTGCACAACTTAAATGAGTTCATCGAAATCCGTGCTGAAGACATCTCAACAAATGTTGGAGTTGAGCTGATTAATGATGTTTCTAATAAGAAACTTGGTGTTGTAATGAACGAAAATCAATCGGAGGAATTCTTTTCCCTAGTCTCTCAATGAATTCTGAAGCATTTGCAATGCTGCATTGTCTGGCTACACCAGGCAGCCATTGTTCATTAAACTTATACCCTTTTTTATCCATGCTTTATTTTAGAAATCGAGTTTTTGTTACATACCCAAATGTAAACACAATATTTTTTTCCTGTTTGTAATTGTTGTTTTGAGTCACCTATTTCATAGCATAAATTTCACACATGAGAAATGATACATGATCTTATTTATGCTATGATAAATGTTGTGTTGTCAATCACATGTCGTTTGTGTTCTGTCATAAAATTTGTTAACCACTTTGTTGGATGTGAAATGAGTTACCCATTATATTTTGTTTGTTATTTTTGACTCATGACTTTTGGATTGAGAAGATCTTGGGGATTTATAAATATCCATAATACAATCTATCGTAAATTTTAGACCATAAAAACATTTGTTGACCATCAGGATTAGCTCTGTTTGAAAACTCAATCAAAAATACATTTAATAAGATGTATATCCTTATTGAACATTTGTAATTTGACACTCGAAATAAATGGATAGGCTTCCTATAAGTAAATAAGTAATACAAGGCAATCAATAAGCACTAGCTGTAAGAAGAGTAGAATGTCATTTTTAGGCAAGCAATCTGCAGCAGCAATTACTTGGTTGTCGATGTAAGACGTTGGCAGCAAGTGAGGGCCATCTTTCTAAAATTGTC